>CM023453.1:136809998-137030088 GCA_013339765.2 Haemaphysalis longicornis | reverse complement strand
CATGCTGCGTTTGATTAAAATAAATCTTGCGCACTGATTAAGAACTTTCAAATTATTATCGGGTCGTTTGGTCCTCGTGTCTACGGAGCACTGCAGTTCCGACAAATGCAATGTAATACTATTTGCGGGTAGTGAACCGCATCTTGAATCAGTGTGGCTTGTTAAATCCAATCACTCTTCGCTATGGTAATAGTGCCTTTACTGCCCTTACTTGACGCACGTCGCCGTATCCCAAAAGTGAAAGGTGTCGGTTAAAACAGTAAAACATTAAACTTGAAGGCAGGGGGCTGAAAGGTCAGGAGACGTTAAATTCACGAATATTGAGCGACAAGCATCAGGGTTAGGACATTATCGCTCTCCAGGTTTTGTTTGATTGGTACATGGTGCTACGCCGAAGACACTATAAAATTTCCCTGATTTTGATGGAGTGAAAGCGTAACTGATTCGGCACCGACTACTATAATTACGCCCGAAGTGGATGTTACCAATGGTTCTTGACAGAATATTTCCCTTTCAACAGAAAGGTAGAAGTAAACGATTTGCCGTTACTTGCTGAAGAACGTTGAGAGAAGCGCGAAATCGTTCTCCCAACAAAATTTCTTTCAACGTACATCACAACCTTCGTTAAAACTGCGTCCATCCTTCGCCGAAAGTGCGTCCAATCGATCGTCAAACGTTCAAACTCCCAAACCGCAAATGAAGCACGAACACATCCGACGATTTTTCGAGCACACAGTAAACCTATTTACTAATGATCTAAATCTACACCGATACGTGGTTTGTGAGATAAAGGTATATTATTGCATTCTCTTTCATCTGGAGTCGTTCTTTTTTGGCGATTATCAGGTAACCGCTTTCACACAATTGAATCCCGGGACGTGTTTCCAGTAATCTTATCAGAGCATTGTGGTCGACCAACCGGTTTATGGCGAAATGTATTACCTTTCTTGACAGGACGCCACCGGGCCCTCTAACAAACCTTTCGCTTTATTAAATATATTAGTAGAAACTAGTCATGTGTATATTTCCCATCTCGCCAGCCTGCATTTCGTTTGGCAGTTTCCTTATTCATCGTTTACTTCAATATTTTGAATGGCATATATCACACGTTTGACCTTTTACGCTTGAAGTCACAGGTCAAACGTACGCCGCAGTTCATCGCCATCTGGCTATAACGGAGCTGCGCGAGTGCGTGCTTCCGCTCTGATGAATCGCGGCTACGTTTGACGTCTGACGTCAACACGGGCGCATCGCTCTCTGGCGCTTTGCAGCTTTCGATCTGCAGGAGTGAAGCACGCAACCAATAGTTCTGCGCGCAATTACATTTTTGCAAACAAAATGCCTTATACAGATTGACGATGATTCTCTACAATTTTCACATGACAGTGTCATGCCAAACTGCAATATTTAAGAAGTAACTAACAAGTAATAATTACTTGATACTTTTCATAGCAATTCAAACCTGGCTTATTGCGTCCGCCATGGCCTCTGATCACTTCGCGCAAAAAAAACAATTTTACCATTTTTCAAAATAATTAAAGTCTTCCAGAAACACCTGCACGTCTTCTAGAAGTCATATGTAGGCCTCCCTTATTCCCTTGTTTTTTAGGGTTTCTTGCACAGTTGTGGTGAGTATGGAATCAAACGCTTTGTTATAGTCTATAAATGCCAAGCAAAGTGGTTCAGTGTAGTCTCCGAATTTTTCTATCACTTGATTGGCGACATGGACACGAGCCATGATTAAATGCTTTTTTTCAAACTCCCTACCCTGCCCTTGGGTTGTCAGGAAATTCAGGCACATAACTGTAAGTTTCGTAAAAGCCTGTTAACAATTGAGAGTAGGAGGACGGGTCTGAAATTGTTCGATGCTCGTTATCTGCCTTCTTAGAATCAGAATATGTTCCCGTTTTTGCAGGTTTTGTGCACTTTTGAGTCTTCAAGCCTTCCAAATAGTACAGAAAGCTTTTCCGCAGCAATATATCCTCCGCCCTAGAAAATATCTGCGGTAATACCGTCGCCACCGGCAGTAAGAAGGTCGTATGTGTTTTTAAATTACCGTTATGTATTCATACCCCATTTTGTGAAAGTTTTTTTAGCGGCGATATTATTTTTGTCTTTTTATTTCGATTAAAGCGCAATTCAAAGTACCAGAGAGCAATGCTGTGGGACGCGAATTTAAGGACACCAGAATGAGCAAATGCCACGTCAACGCCCATGACAATAGGGTAGCGCGGTGATATACCACGCGAAAGGCTAGGGAACGGTTGAAGCGATGTTGGAGGTCTGCTAACTCGATAGCTTTTGCCAAAAAAATATCATATTGCTCTGGTGCCATCGGTATTTTTGGAGTGTTTTAGTTGAAGACTAGCCTTTGCTTACCACCATTGAACTGTAAACGATAACAACAATTCATAGAGCGCTGCCTATCCTGGCGCCGAATCCTTAGAAATCAACCAAACTTTTGGCATTAGTCTAAAGTAAGAGATGGCTCACCGAGCAAATAGACGCTTTTTGCATCGTGAGTAAAGCAATAAATCTCGAACACCTCAATACTCTGTTGTGGAATCGAAAGCTGACTTTCCAGCGCACTGCAGAATCTGTTAGATCATCGTAAAATAAGTGATGCAACTATATCAGGAGCAGGGCGTACTGTTCGATTTACCAGATTCTTTATTTTTATTATTCTTTAGCGTTGCAGCGCCAAGATGGAATTAAGGGGGGAAAGCGTGGTCATTATACATGTGGGAGGCAAGCTAAAACACATGGCTGCACATTTTTACAATATACAAAAAAAACTAACTACAAGCACAGATTTACTTTTTAAAAAGCGCACAGTGGTACAATCAACTATAGCACTTGGCAACATATTCCCCAAACTAATGGTGTAAGGAAAGAACGAATCTCTGAAAACATTTGTACGGCAAGGTATTTCACAAATTTTTCAGCTACGGTAACGCCATCTAGTACAAAATATGGGGTAAACAGAAAGATGTCAGGATAAATGCCAGTTTTTTAAATAGATATGATAAAGCAAATTAGGTTGATCTGCTGCCTAGGTTCTATTACAAACAAGTGTTACTCTGTAAGAGCACATCTGAATTTATACCCTTAATTACTTAAAAAAACTACGCCTCGTTTATCGAGAATGCTCAACAAAAGATGTGTAACTTCATGTGTCTTCCTTAGGGATGACCGCCGTACGCTCAACGAAATAAAATTTCCCTACACCTATTCCACAAATGCTGCCTAAACTATATTTTGTAGGCTAGAAAGCTTTTCTAGTCATCCACCTCACAGTGTAGAAGGTGGATGACCACCTTCTATACTGGGAAGTCAGAGATCCACAAATATATTGTTGTGTGTATCCCCGCTCACTAAGCAAAGTACCTGCTCATGAGCATAATTCAGTAAAAATAAGCGTAAACATAATAAAAGTGAGAATGGTGGCCTGTAATTGTTATTCGAATAAAATGGAAACACTGTGTTTATCTTTGGTTGTACACGAAACAGGTGGAACCATAAGGATAGTTCAAGCAGTAAGCATGCCAAACGGCATTGTCCGGAATATGTACGAGAGCTATTCGGGCGTCCAGTGCTAATTACAGAGAGCTTAATAACGAAAAATGAAATGTTCTGTAACATCAGGACCTCGATCTCACACTACTTACTAAATTCATTGTATCCCTGACATCTTTGTTTTAATCTCTTAAACTGAGGCAGCATGGAGGAGCAAATTATACGTCCCAGAAAGAAATCGTGAACCCATGTAGTGTGCGCTTTTTCTAAAAAAAAGTCAAGCACTTCCACTCAACGTGACGGCTCCCGGAAGTTCAGACCACTGATTCGCCATAGGGGCTGTAGCGGCCTTCTCCGCTCTTTGCTACAACTCCTCAAGCTCTTCCCCTCTCTGCCTCACTCTTCTCTGGATGAATTGAAAAGAGGTCTGTTCAATGCAATGCATTTTTTCTGCCTTCGTAGTGCTCACGCGCCTTCTCCTAGGACAGCTCGAATCCTTTTTTTTATCTTTTGCGTCTTGTTCTCCCTGGACAAGAGTGAGAAGGAGTTCTGTTGTTTTTTAGTGGTTTCCAATTCACCCTTGCTGACTTGGGGTGCCGCTTTGAACGTGTCGATTGTTTGTCATCCTCGGCCACATGTTATCGCGTACTATCGTAGAAACCAACCCAACGAGCATCCCTAACTAAATGAAATGCGGGGACTGCCGGTTAAGTGCATATATTTCGCCTCACATCTACCTGCAGTCTTCTTTGCGCTAAGTAGTGAGGAAATATTTGACTAGCGCGTACGGTTCTACGAGTTTCGAACGGTTGTGCGTATATAAACCTTTTGTTCAAGTATTTGCTTAACTTTTAGCTGGAAGGCTGATTCGATAAACAAGAGGGTATCTTTCCGAATCCCCTGTTTGGGTGCGTCACGCCGTAGGACTCTGTTTGGGTAAGTTACACCGCGTGAGTGCGGTGATAGGTAATGTGACCGCGGACGAGCTACGCCGACAAGGGGGCCGCTATAGTGTTGTGCACTTTACGCGGGCCTGTAAAAAATTCCCTGTTAGTCCTTACGCCGCCAGATCTATTAGTGCATAAAGCTTGCACTCGCCGTTAACACTGAAATTTAACAAAAACACTCGAAAAATCGAGTGACTGATATTTTTAAAAAATAGAGTGGGAAATTATTCGATAGGTACAATGGTTTTATTCTCACCGAACCTAAAGTGGGAGGTGTGGACACATACAATGTTTTGAAGGCCGTTATTTCTGTTCGCGTTTAATTTGAATTTTCTGTTAGTTGGGGATTTCCCACTAAGCGTTTTGATCTTCGGGTTTTGGTACAGAAGCGAATCAATCGTTTCTTTTTTTGTAATCGCATTTTGTACAAGTTAAAAACCTTCAATAATATTTAAAGCACCTATTACCTGGAATCCATTAAAGAACTCTACAAAGAAAAACTAGCATTTAAGAGGGTTATTATGTTCATATGCTAATTTTTGAAACCTCGTGGCTATGGGCGAACTTTGAAAACCCCTAATTTCTGTAAGTGTCGGAGGAAGCCAGATACACACGAAAGGTCACAAAAACAAACAAAATTGGTAAGAATATTTCACGTGAGATTTGAAAAAACGATGACTTTAAGTGTAAAGAAAGAAGCGTATGTGTCAGGTCGGGCGCATGTTCAAATCTGTGGGTATTATAGGAAGAAGCCTGCTGGTCACTGGGGGATGCGAAATTTGTCGTGTGAGCAGGTGCTTAGGATAAGACCGCACTCGCACGATCGTATAGTGCTGGCACGAGACTGCTTTGGATGCAATAGCGTGCAACGACCGACAGCGCGGAGAATACAGTTTACAGCGTTCCACATATGACGAGGGGGAATCGGTCGGAGGAGTTTGGTTTTATAGCGGCTGGAGTTGTGACAATGGCAGATTAACTACTCAAGGCCATCAGGTGTGAGGAGGTGTAGTAGGAACATTGAAGTGGCAGTGATGCGGTGCGTACAGTTTACACAGTGGAGACGGGTGTTTTGTGGCGGAAAAGAAACCAAAAATGCCCGTGTGTGGACGTTTCGACGAGCCTTAATGACCTCCAGCTTGTCCGAATTCTTCTTAAGCTACCCACTGCGGCGTCATAACATCGCGTGGCCATGGCGTATACCTTTGGTGCGTAAAACCTGTTATGTAGACTAGAAATTTAAAATAATGTTATTAGGGCACGTCAAGCATTGGCAAAACATTTATCGGTGAAAATTCAAGTGGATCAACAAAAAAGCGAGGGACTGCAATGCTGGAGTGAAAATCTTGAAGTGGTACTTCTTTTTGTAACCTAGGAGCAACTAATGGGTATTTGTGGCCTGTTGATTACACGAATTGCCAATTCCTGCATAAATAATAATCAGCGAAGAAAGAGAAATTGTTCATCCACTCTCAGTGCAAGCTACTTCATGGGCATCACCATTGCCATTATTCAATCCAAAAAAATATCTTTATCATCTTCACAGATCACAATTGTTGCAAACGAAGTGCTATCAGAGAACTGTTTTTCTTTGCGCTATGCTCGCGTATTTTGCCTTTCCTTGAGGGTTTCGTTAAAGTGAAGGTGAAGCGGTTTTAGAATTAAAAGAAAAGTTGCTAGCAGCAAGTACACATTGAATACTTCCAGTGTACGTAATATGTTCGCAATACATGCAATAGAAGCGGCGCAATACGCTAACAAATGTGGCCCTATGCCCCGCCCCCATCACAGGGCGTTTTACCGGAAGACCGAAGAGTGGAGGTGAAAACCGGCTGGAATACGTCATACCTAGATTTCCAGCCGGATCGGCCGCCTCTGCCACGCTCTTTTCGCCGTATTTTCTATAGATGCGCGCCACAGGAAGAATTATACTTCTTGTTGTTGTTGATAGCACTCATTTGTACAATTTTCATTTTCAAAAAGTATGCACGAAAGCGAAATGAGGCATATCTTACAATGCAGTATTTCTAATCAGGATGGCACCACGCCGGAATGTTTTATAACATAGGAAAGCGACATCCGAGGAGGCTGTGCTTGATGGCAGAGAATATACTGCACTACGTTAGATACTTTGTAAAACGCTCCAATGCGTTTTTCCTTTTTTTTTTGATGCGGCGGACATGAATGGTCACATTAGATGCTAGGTTTAGGAAGGATGGTGAATACTGCTGTACTGTGGCCTTGGCTGTTTTGTTCAGGTCAAGAAACAAAGTCACTTTTGTTCAGGAAATACCTGTTTCGTTAAACGCGTCGGTTTTCTTTCCCTGATGAGCTGAGAACAGTGTTCTAAAACCCAATTTTTGTCGAAACTAAAACAGAGTGCTAATCCTGATGGAAGTTCTCTTCTGGCTAATAGGTAAGCAGTATTACAACAAAGTAAAAGAACCAAGACAACCACATTACTTATTTTGCAAGTATACATGCCATGAGAAGGCAATATTTGTCTCGAATGAAAAAATACCGCTCCGAACCACCACCGTACCATGATTTGTGAGCGACGGCGGGGGCTTAATTCTATGCCCAAGATTCTGTGTGCCTATTTATTATAACCTGGCAAGCAGTTGTTGCTGCTCAGCCTCATGTGTGCTCCAGTGATAGTCGTTTATACGTATATATAACGATGACTAAAAAAATAGGAGCGAAGAGTACATGTACGGCCTTTGTGCGACTAGAGCGGCAAATGCTTAAATCTAGAAATGCTGAAACAGGCCAATGATATATTATCACAAACGTTTGGTGATTGTTACCTAAAGTAACTTAGCTACAACCTAACGGCCTTGTCCGACTGGTCTGTTAATTATAACGAGGTGGCCGTAATATTGTAGCAGAATGCGCAACGCACACGCCAAAATCGAGCCCTACTAGAGCCGATAATGCTGCGAGGCGCCAGTATGCTATAATGTTTTCAGAATAAATGCAAGTGAAGCAGTAAGACGCCACTCATCGAAGTGCAGCTCGCGATCGGGGAGGCACCCTAGCTCGCTTCCCAAATTGCGCGCGCACTCGTGTGGGTGTGTGTATATAGGGATGGGTAAGGGGGGTGGGGTGGGCGGCAACGAACAAAGGAAATTCAGAAGCAGAGTCCGCTTGTTGGTTTATGCGTGCAACGGCAACATATGTCTCGCATATACGTTTACAGCGCATGAACGCTATATTTTCGCGCAGTGCACGTACATGCTTTTCGCTGGTACGTTGTTTATAAAACCCGGCCTAATCTTGGGCATAAATGGTTTCGTATCAAGTAACAAACACTTCAGGCAGTACTTAATATTAACATAAGAAAAAGAAACGCCCTATGCTCGTTGCCCAGTTCAGAAGTATTTTGACAGAACCTCTAGCCGACGCCACAGTCACTGCTTTGAGGTTCTCGGTCGTGTAAAGCAAATTCATGCTCTAAGATACATGAACCAGCATCACCGGAAGTTGGAAAATAAACTTGCAGTCATGTGCGAACACTAAACTGCGGGCTAAATTGCCGAAAAAGGAAGCGCCGCTGCCGTGCGATCGTTTCCAATTCTTTCGACAACCCGCGCTGCCGAAGGGTGTCCTCCTTTGAAGTCGTGACGGGTGCAACCAATCAGAGGCGTTAAAGACAAAGAGCGCGCGTTTTGCAAGATAAATGCCATTTGGACTCCTTTGCGACAAAATGCAATGTGATATTCAGAGTCAGCGCGCAAGAAACTATATAACCGTTCCTGTGACTCAATTTTTTGGAAAGCGCTTCAGCTTCCCTTTAAAACAAGCAATTCTGTTTACGGTACGTGCCACAGCTAACACAAACATCAGAAGCCGAGCTTTTCCCCCAAATTATTGTGGTCTCCAAGTGGCAGAACCGCGGTCGTGAGTTTAAACGTTTGGGTTGTCGATCATCGTATACTCACCGTCAGTGAGGCTGGTTTTGATGAAGCTCAATGCACCCCCTGCGAAAGTCGCGCCGAATAGTGCGAACGCGAGTTCGATGTTGTTGTCGGAGAAGAAGGCAGCAACATGGCCAGGACCAAAGCCAAACTTCAAGCGAAGGCCAGTAGCAACTGTCCTGCATTCTTGCTCTAGTTCCGCATAGCTGTAGCTCACGTCTCCGTCCACCTGCCGATGTTCAAAACAGCACCAGAAAACAAACTCTGGTTTGTTTTGAAACAAACAAACAGGCGTCATGAAAAAAAGCAACAACTGCTGCGCTAAACGCACTATAGGGCTTTCAGTTAGACTATAAAGAGAGGCATAAACAATCTACCGCTTTTACTCTTTCTCTCTCTCTCTCTCTCTTGCTGTCTATCTCTGTCTGTCTGACAACGTGTCCTAACCGCGAGGACTACCCTAGCATCGATCACACTCTCTGGACATGCACACAGAACCCTAAGCTTTCCCCCATACCCAATCCTACCCCCACTTCATGGGAAAGAAGGCTGGACGACTCTAGCGCGCAAGTGCAAAGAACACTCATTGACCGCGCAGAGAAGGCCCTGTCGGCTATCCCGGGAGCTCCGGACTAGGGGATTCTTGCAAAAATGAAGTTTTCTTCTTCTTCTTCTGACCACGTTGCGTTTAAAGGCAGTTGTGGGGCGCGGTAGACGCTGTTTTGTCTAGTAAAAGCAACGTGCAACTGAGGAGTGAAGACCATTTCTCAGGATAAGCTTATCGACTCGAAGAGACGAACGAAAAGGCAACTACAGAAATACATCGTCCCGGCTAGTTCAATCCACGATTTTTATGCCTTGGGTGACTACATTTGTTCTAGCGGAATTGGTTCTAAGAAAAAAGGGAGGCTGTGTTGGCGCGGTGTGCAAATATTTCAAATATAATAAATACTCACCAAAAAAAATGAAGAACCTATGCTTCCACGTATCAAGTCATAATTATAGCGAAAGCTCAAGGTCCGCCATAGTGGCATGCGCCCGCTAATTACGGTGGACAGAGCGCGATATTGATGCTAGATCAGCGTCAAGTCGGCGACCAGTCTGGAGGCGAGAAAGAGTCTACAAACATGAACTTTGTAGTTATGAAAGCACTAGGGTAATCTCTATTTGCAAGCAATACTTTAGTCAGTCACGATATCACCTACTGTGTGGAGGGCTTCCTGAGACAATGTAGTGACACGCGTGTACAAGAACGCATCTGTGCAGCCATTCCGCGCCTTTCTCAAGTGAAAACGTTGTCACAAAAACCGATGGGGCGTTGCGCTATATTTTCTGAGGAGCCAACGTAATGATCATATGTGTCATGCTCTGGCGGTCTAACGGCCGTTGCACGCAAAAAGAATTAAGGAGCAGGAAGCTAAGTGAAAAGACACACTAACGTATGAACATTTTATTTTGTTTTACCTCAAAAAAGTGCGTTTCCTAGCCGCGTTAGAATGTTTTCAATAGCAAACTATACCCTGCCTGTTAAGAAAAAAAGCTGGGGTTTCTCTCTTCCTTTTTCTCTCTATTGTGTGTGATAAAACAGTACGCCAGAAAACACTTGAAGTGAGCAGGGGCCACATTTACACGAACACTGCCACTCTCTAAATGTCTTGTCTTAATTTTACATTCGTTTCCCAGACGTGAAGCCCAACAGAAAAAAATTGTACCACCACCTTAGTAGAGTCCAGTAAATGTAGTTGTTTACTCGGTGCTTTTCTAGGTGTAAATATGTAGGAGCTCGGAAATGGCAGGCACGATATTCTTCTCAGCGCGTCTCCCTATTTATCACATGGCTGTCTGCGAAAATTTGTTGGCGCCATTTTAGAACCTCGATAACTGCGCTTAGTATTCGAAAGATACCTGTAGAGCACCCTGCAACGTAAATCCTGGGTAACAGAGCGCTGGTCTAACCTCCATGGACATTGACGTACTTCCCCTAGCGGATGTGAAAATTATGAGCCATTTTGCTTTGTTTCAGCTGCTCACACATCCTTGTACAGAAACGAGAATACCTTCGGTGCATGTAAATTTAATTGGGCGTACTTTGTAGAAATTACTTCTAGGCCAATTTAAATTGATTTATTTTTTTGTAGTTAGCATCAATATATTCTGCGTGGGCATACGAAAGTGGCTGGAGCAGCTCGGCGTCTAGAGACGACTGCTGCTAATACGGTAAAGCCACACTTCATTTAAATTTAGTTGCATCAACGGAGTTAGATGGTACAGGTTTCCTGTGTCTACATGTTCTCCTCATATCTTGAGGTACGCGCTTGGAGGAATTCTTTGGGGATATTTTACGGAGAAAAGCGGGGCAACTGATCAAAAGTAACTTTCAAAAATATTCTCTAGTCTGTCGTACGGACAAATTTTCGTTGTAAACTACATAATAAGAATGTACGTAGGCGAGCAGACATCAAACTTCGACCATTCCGCAGCAAAACACGGCCGTACGTGTCTTTTTGGAGCATTTGGAGCTTTTTTTGTTTGAAGACAAAAATTTCACTTGCGCTCCAAGAACTTACGTCTCAATTGACTTGGATTCAGTACAAATAACAAGTCCAGAATCTATACGATATGATAAAATATTCAAGTTATCTTCACTTCAATTTTTCTGTTGAACATAAATCCAGTGGCCCATGCAAAAAAAGACGTTGTTATGCGCTGAACAGAAAAAAAAACATTATATAGCGGTGAAAAAACATAAGGAAGATCTTGAGAACGTCACACCTGCATTCATTTATGGACATCCCAATGAAGTCTGGAATACGTGATGCACTCTCTAGGCCTACTGTACCCTAAACGCAGGCCAACAAACAACGTGGGGAGAATCGTTGCGGCAGAGCTCCCAGTGGAGTACGCGGTAATGTTTACATGTAGCACAAGATAAATCGCAGCGTGTGCTCTGTGAAAAGGCGCAAAACCTAGGGAGGCACCCCCTCTTTGCAAAAATACCTCAAACAACAACTTGGCCATCAAAAAAACGCATAAAAATGGCGCGCAGAAAATAGCCCCGGCTTTCCTGTTCAGAACTCTGAACACTAAGGAGCCTAGCAAAAACATAGTATTGTAGTCGGCTTTTTATCAAAACGTACTGCCCCATTATTTCAATGCAATAATTGCTATATTTCTAGAATCTGGCACGGCAATGTGCTAAACTTGAAACTATGCACCAAGGAGGGTCGCGTTCTCTATATCATAGAGCAGACTCTCGATAAAGGGAAATCGCCTAAACAGAATTGCCGATTATGCGGAATAGTAGCCTGTAAGTTGGTGGATAACGTAAAAATCTCTCGGTAATCTTAACAAAACCTTTTCAGCGTCACCGTATAAACGGAACAGAAACGGAACTTCTTCTGAAACCCATTGTCATGAGAAATAGCTTTTTACGGTTCCGGCCGTTTCGTGTTGTTTTTTTTCTTCTTCCATGTTTTGTGTATCCTCGTTGGCCTCGGTAAGCCTCGTCTTGTTAGTGGTCAGCCATGTCAGCGCAACAAATGCCACACCGCAGTTCTTGTTCCAGTCGTTCAGCCTCAATTTAAGACGCCGAGAGTACAGGGCTAAGCTCCTGCCGCCTCGTTCGTGCCATCGTGGTGCTATTCGCGCTTTATTACAGCGTTATCGTCCTAAATTCGGTGGCTCCTAAGCCCTCGCGAAATTGAGGCCTCTAGCCTCCGTGAATACGCAGATTGCAAGGACTCAAACAAAAATAATTGATGCATTTTGTACTGAACAGCGAATTTTTCGCCAAATCATCTTTGTGAATGCTGTGCCTAAAATTCTAGTAGTTTTCTTGCTTCCTGAAGAACTATCAGCTACATTCCCCGTGTAGTGCTTAGAGTTTCATGAAATGGTATTAGAGTGTGTGCCGCCATAAATTTGCTTTTCCAACATTGGTCTCAGTAAATGGAACTATTGTTAAACGGCATTACTTTTTTCGGTCCCTTGAAGTTTCGTTCATCGATATATACGTGTATGTGAAAATTCCTTGCACTGTACTGAATAACTCAGAGTATTAGCGTTTAAAAGAAATTCTGCAGCACGTATTTATTTTGTTAGGTCGAAATGTGTGAGAATCATCTCTCGCCGAATTCTCTTGGGTATACCGGCAGAAGAGCACTCGACAGAAGAGCACAGCGAAAAAATGCACACGTGGCAAAAGCACACGGCACAAGATCAGAGCGCTCAAACAGTTGGGAGCATTGGCGTAGCTAAGTAGTATGGGCACCCCAGGGCCCATAGGTCTTTTGCCCGCGCTCCTCACTGGTGTAGTCAGAAAGGCGAGGCCTCCGAGCAGTTCCCCATTTCTATTTGTGTTATTTCTTGCATTTTGTAGTTTCTCACAAGAGGGGGGGGGGGGCATGAAGGCCCTTTGTTAGGGGCGGCAGAATAATACCAAATATTTCCCGTAGCCCTTCATAAAAATTGTAGTTTGTGGCTGGTTTGTTCCGTTCAAACCGTGTGGAAACCTGCAACTGGATGCGTAATTCCCGCAGTTCATTTTTACCCTTCCCGTTCTTCTCGCAAAAAGCTATAATGCATGTGCATAGGAAGCATATCTGCAGATTACTTTCAGAATCTCTTTAGCCGACAGAACCAAAGCGCTCACCAATACTTTATCTCGCTGTGCAGTCACAACGCCTCGGGGTAAAGTTGGTTCTCGCGGCACTTTTGCATTCGTGATTTGCCGCACTCGTTCACCACAGTATCCGATCTCACCAAGTCTGAAGACAATCCCAAGAATACCGTTCGCGTCTGCCGACGGCTGCACTTGAGTGAAGAGTAGCGCCGGCGCTATCAAGGCATGCTTCGGCCCGTAAACACGAGCGCCGGGCGCGCTCGTTCAGCGCACACAGGAAGATCTTGCCTCGCTGATTTTTTTATTATGCTTCGCAGCGTGGACTCCACAGAAGAGACACCGAAAACCTTTTATTCCTCTCAAATGTTTGAGTCTTAGCTCACCGAAAGCTACACTTCGGCTATGAGGCACTCCGTAGCGAAAGGCTCCGGGTAATTTTAAGCACCTTGGGTTCCTTCTGCCGGCTCCTTTTCGCCTTGATCTGAAAAGCAGCCACGCCAGCTGGGATCAACCCCGCGCCCTCTAGCGCGGCGGCACATGGCCATAGCCACAACCCTGCTAGTAGAAACCCAAGAGCCAGGCTGTGTGTGCAGCGACACCAGCTCCGAGCATGAGCACGGCGCGCGTGAAACGTTTCGTAAGGCGAGTATTCCGAGAAATTAGCGCATTAAACCTTTATTACCTGCGATGTGAAATCACAATGAAATAAAATCGCGATCTACAAAAGAAAGTAATAACCTAAAACCCCAAGTTTTGGAAACCAGCTCGGCACCTCTTCAGGTGTGACAGGGGTCACGACGTAGCATCTTACTTACAAAATGTAGCACGTACACCAGCGGGAGAGTTGGAGAGGAACAACTTATTTTTCTTGCTGCTTTGTGAATATGTGCAAATTACGTAGCTGTCATTTCCTCCAGTTGGCCACGCTTTCAACGATGGACGTTCAACCGGTGCATTTTGCGGTGTGATTTGTCGCACTACTGGCCGACGGCGCTTCACTATTCGTGTGGTATCCGGACGTCATTCTCATGCTGCTTGATTTGTTCCGGTAGAGTTTTCACCTCCCAATGCCCAAGGAAGAGGAGTCGGCGCAAAAAAATCTTGTATACTACACCGGGCATCCGGTGGTTGGTCGCACAGTCTCACATTTGAGAGAGCACAGTCAAATGCTTGTGCAGGAACGTTCCAAAATCTCTTTGAAGCACGTTTCTCCTGGCAAAAGATGCGCCTCTCAAACACTTCAATTAATGTATGACTTTCCAAAAATCTCTCGAGGGTGGGCAGCACTTAGCGGACGGAATGGGTGGTAACGACCACTCTATGAAGAAAAGTTTCATCGAGTGGCAGCAGGCTAGTGATGAGAAAAGGGAGAGGGGTAGTACCATCTGTCCATGTTTTTGTCATGCGCTCAAATTTCATTTTTCTGTTATTTTTTCACTCAAGCTCGAGCTTTTAAATGTACAGCGACGAAAGTGAAATATTTAGGCCATCAGCTTCTAACAAACGTTTACACAGAGCTACACTTGGGACCTCACACAAATACCAATATGAAGAAAAAAAAGAGCACAAGGCTACCCGCCTTATAGATGCGCGGAACACAAAAACATGCGAAGAGGCATTTATCTTTCTTTTTTTTAACACGAGCATTAAATATAATGTCGACGCCGGTGTCCGCTTTCCTGCATAGTTCAACAGAGTAGCTATTCGTCCCTTGCTTGTCTAGTCTTATTACGCCGGGCCGTATAAGATATACCGCTTCCATATCTCTCTATCTTCCTTTAAACATCATACACACTGTCACTGGGCACAATTACTCAATAACATGAATCCATCAACCTTCCATCAGCACATTCTCGGTTAGAAAAAATCGGTTGCTTAGTGCAACCGAGGGAAGTAGCGAATGCCCACTGCCTCACCCATCTTAACAGTAGACACCCCCTTCGGCCTCCCCCAAAAGGTTTAGTCTGCAGAGTTATCTTTTCAACACCCACCTTCCTTCATGTTAACACTTTATTTTAATTTCCGTTTGTTTCTTCGCCTCAGCATCCAGCCCCCTTTATCAAGCTCCAACCCTCGGGTTTGTATTTCATTCTCTAAATATTTCTTCTGAATATCTGACAAGAGGACCGGAGTACACCTTCTCCAACGCGCCATCGCAAACATGCAAGGAGCTCACAAACCTTTGGGGTGCAAGAAAAGGCTGGGCAGAACGCCGCCGAACACCCGTAATGACCACATTCCCCTTAACACCACTGTCGCCCCCGCGAGATAAAACTTTCCACGCAACTTCATTCCCCGCGAACCGGCCATACTGACCCCCCTCCCCCCTGCCACCACCAGTACAGGAATTGTGCACAGTTGACCTCAGGTAGCCTAATCGCTAATTAAATGTTCAAACCGCGTAAATCACAGGAACCAGGTGCCTTCTTTTCTATAGTGCGCTTCATTCGGAGCCGTGTCAAATTCTGTGTTATTCGCTATGATGTTCAAAAGTTTACAGTCTTTGCACGCCTCTACAAGCAATGCAATAAAGAAGCCATTACAATCAGTCCAACCTGCTCTATGGGCTTTATGAAACTTTGCTTTGCACATATGCAAATAGCGTATCTGCACGCTATTACCTGAGATCACCAGGGTGTCATGAAAGGGGTAGCCGCAAGTAGGCTCGCTGTATGTGTAATAATCTATTAATGGCCTCGGTTTACAGCACCAACTGTACGCACTTTTTGTGGAGTACGCTGCGGGGAAGGGATACTGAAGTGCACGGCAATCGACAAACTCTGGCTTATACCCTAGCGAATCATAAATATAGTATGCTTTTCTGTAGAGCACACGCTGAAGTAGGCGCCTAGCCATGTTTTCGCTAGCTTACCCGCAAATAGATGACCGGTAAAAAGCGCAGTCTCCTTAGTCTGCCCCCACTACTTCCGGCTTGAGAGCTCTCCTGGCGTATTGTTACCCGTCAGCTTTCACGCGGCGTGTCTGCGTGTTGGTTATGTTTAAAAAAAAACGTGCATTCATGGCGCTACTAATGAATAACAACTACTAATCCTACTACGGCTTCTCCAAAAGACAAAAGCTCTGTGCCACGCCCAGAAAAGGCTGTAACTATCCCTGAGAAGACTAGAAAGCTAAGCCCTTCGTAGGCATAAATTTGTTTTGCAAGAAATAAATGATCTGCATGTGTGTGTGCAATTGAATAATAACACACAAGATTGCTGTAGAAATACCAAATTTAAAGGCAGCACACCAGGAGAGAGAGAGAGAGAAAATTTATTTTCTCTTTAGGCTAAGGCCTCCTCATTCTAAGGGGCCACTGGATGTCCTCATTGGTAGGTCTTTCAGGTTGTCTTGCCTGGAAGGTGGGGTGTCTAGCCTGCCAACGATAGCTGCTGCTCAAGCGTGACCGGTTGAGTCAGCCACTCCTGGCGTGTATTGCTTGTGTCTACCTTGGGACAGCCATAAGATGTACTCTTGATTGATCAAAACGTGACATTCATCACACACAGGCGGGGAAGTGTTTATAAAGACTTTGTGCATGTATACTTTGTTGGGTGTGAATAGCGTTTGTGTTTGCGTCACCCTTATTGTGGTTCGCTGTTGGCTGGACGATTTCTTGTGCAGAGTAGTGAATTTGCGTTTGGTGTGCAAGTATTCTTGAGGTTGTAGTTTTCGCGGATCACGGTCGTTTGGGTTTGGCCACAGTAGGCAGGTGCCCGGACAAGCGCTCCGCGGGCGTGAAGGTTTGCTCTTTCGTCACCTGCTAAAACCTGTGTGTCCCGGTACCCAGTGTACCCTTATCGTGTCTTTAAGGTGTTTAAGCTCTTCCAAACCCAGTTTCGGGATGAAGCCTTGTGTCAGGAGGGTGCAGACTTTCGTGCTGTCACTGGATATGTTAGTAAGAGTGTGCTGTGTCACAGTGCAGGCGGCTGCCCAAGCTATTCCAGTGGCCTCGGCTTCTTCGACAGAATAGCCTTTGCCCTGGTTTGTCCCGTCCTGGCCTGAACTGCTCGTGAATGCTGTGCCATAGCTCTTTCCTTGCACAGCCGCATCGGTGAAAGCATAGATCTGATGTGCGTCTCGGGTGGCTTTCTTGGCATAAAGTATGTCCCAGATGAGTGTTCTTGTTGGGATTCGTTCCTTGTCTATATTTCTCGGGATGGGTGCTGTTTGAATGACGTTCAACACTTGTAGTGGCAATATAGCTAGTCCTCCGGTAGTGGTTCTCAAGGGGTTGTAGCCCGCAGTGCGAGAATGTCCTGATCTTGCTGGGATTTTCGCAGCAGTCGATCCAGTTGGGTATGTCTGCGAATACCTTTTGGAGTGTATTGATGGTGCCTATGGCGAGTAGCAGCTTGGTGCTTGCATACATATGAACGCCGAGGACGATCTCCGTGACCTTCAACAAAAGCGTGTTAAGTTTGCTTTTCTGAGCCCTATTGATATGGACGTATGGTATTTCGTATTTGATTTTGGACGTGATGAGTGAATCTCTCAGACGAAGGAGGTCATCTTGTAGAAGTCCTCTGTTTTTGTTAGAGATTCTCCGAAACATGTGCAGAATCGGTTCTCCCTGTCTGTTGATGCTATTCACCACCTTTTTTCCTCCACCGTCACTCTGTAATGGCAGTACTAGTACCTTGACGTGCTTTCCCCGGAAGATGCTGTGGCCGTTCAATGGTAAGCGAAGTTCTGGGGCTTTCCATCGATGAGTATGTACTGCCGAAAGCTCTGTTTTCTCCACTGAGCAGTTTGAAGCAGCTTCTGCAGCGTCGAGAGCCTGTTGTAACAGGTCTTGTATGTTCCCAGTACTGCCTGTGTTGACCCACATGGTAACGGCGTCCGCGTGCAGGGGGGTGACGGATGTCTGGTACCGATTCCAAGGCCCTGTGCACCTTCAGCATAGCCAGGGTAAATACAGACGGAGATAGTACAGACCCCTGTGGGATTCCTTGTTTCGGGTGTGGAAATTCCTCTGATGTGTACTCGCCAATTCCAACCGTGAGTACTCTGTCGCGCACAAAATGTGACATAATTAAGGAGACGTGCCGCACTGTCAGTCTTGGCGAGTTCCTCTAACATTGCATCATTATCCACGTTGTCAAAAGCTTTCTTCGGATCTACTGCTAGTATGGCTTTGAGTTGCGAATTGCTGGGTTCCGAACTGATATCTTCGTAGATGTGAAGTAGTGCATCCTGTGCGGAAATGTTTGCTCGGTACCCAACCATGTTGTATGGCAGAGCTCAAGCGTGCCGACAAATCCTCTTTCGCTATTTTCCTTAGCGGCGCCGAGGTTATGGCGTCTGGACCCGGTGCCTTGCTTCTTTTGCAGTGGCTGACAGCGCGTCTGAGTTCTGTCATGTGAACTTTTTCAGCGATATTTTTATTTGGGGCGCCCTATACTCACCGTATCGTGGTTGTCTAGATTCTGGGATGTATGTGTGTTTGGTGGATCCGATGAGCTGGTCCGGATCGTTTTCATGTTCTTTCATGAGTGCTTGTAGCTCGTGCGGCATCATGGCTTTTGTCACGTCTGTGTTGATGAACGCTCTGAGTATCCTTCAGGTTATCCCAGTGCTAAGTGTGCCTTGTAACTGTTTGCCGGTTTCCATCCACTGATCATGACGTAGTTTTGCTGAATAGTTGTCTATGTGTTCGTTCAGCTGATTGATGCGCTTTCTAAGTTTAGGGTCGGTCTTATTCTTTTTCCAGCAATTCTTGCTTCCCAGCAATGCGAAAAGAGTTTATCCACTGCTGGTAGTTCCTCCATTTGCGAGTATGTTTTAGTGTGCTTCTTTGCTTGTTTGATATCTTCAGTCGAGGCGTCTATAGTAGGGGTTCGCAGCCTTGTCTGTCGAGCCTGTATTTATGCCAATCTGCGATGTGCTGTTTCTTCCATTTCGACGCTGCGGCGTAGCTTAAATGATCACTTGTATGATTGCGTGGTCATTGCCGAAATATTCTTTCGTGTGTGACCATTGATGGTAAGCTGTCTTGTGGAGACAGTAAGGTCTGGTTTCGGCGTATCGACCGAATTTACCAATCTCGTATAATTGCTAAAGTCTTGATGTACCGTGTCATCGACTTCGTGTAGCAGTTGAAGTAATCCGCTGCCCTTGGTGGTGTTTCTGTGGTAGCCCCAAGCTGTGTGCGGGGCGTTGAAGTCGCCTGCCAAAGCGTGTTCATATTCTGCAGATGAGTCGTCGCGTCTGAGGAGTTCTTTTATTTCTTGTAGCATGTCTTTTGGTTTTACGTTTGCAACGTGACGAGGGCGTTGCTGTGTAGACACCGATATTGCGAGGCTTGCTTCTGTGTCATGTTCAATGTTGGCGGCTATACGTTTGCTGACCAGAGTGGCATCTCTGATACGTCATGTAGCCTGGACATGTCGGGTTATTGCCTGCTTGTTGTAGTAGGATGATGTCCGGAGTGAGGGGTAAGGATGTGATCCAGTGGAACAAGGCTGCCTGTTTTCCTTTGAAGCCATGGCAGGTCCACTGTAGGATCCTAATATCCTTATGCTGTGTATTTTCATCGTAGCTAGGGATGCGGGGGGGTGGGGGGCTGAAGGTGGCATGCCATTTGTTCTACCCTGGTAAAGCGAGGCCTTATCGCCCTTAGGACACGTGCCTCAAATGTTTGCCTTTGCTGAATAATCAGGTTGGTAGCGCAGTGACTGAGTGTACTTGAGCTTCGAAATTTCGCTGCAAAGCCAAGCAGGTGGCTTGTGAGGTATTGGCCCGTTTGCACATTTTTGTGTGTTGTCTAGTAGGAGCTGTACTTGTTTCTAATTTTCGGCGATTTGCTTCTTGTGAGCCTTTTGCTGAGGTGGTGTGATCGGGTAAACGATGACCTGCTTGTGGTTTGGGATCTGTTTCTGTTGGCGAGAGGCGCTTGTTCAGTGCCGTGCGCATTGTTCTCACTCGCCGCGTCCAAGTCGGCACATTCAGAAGTCACGTCTTCCTGAGTATCTTCCTCGAGATTTATTGGGGTGCGTTCAGACATGTTGTCTCGTTTAGTGTCCTGAGTGTGCTTTTGTTTCAGTGCATGTGCAAACGATGCGTACATGGCGTTAGTTTCTTGAACATTTTTTGCAGCAGGGAGTGGCTGACTCCCCTGACCAGTTCGGTGGTCTTGAGGGGGCTTCGACACGTGAATGAGCCCGATGCTGGTGAACGCTTGATGTTGGTGCGACACCTCCTCTTTTGGCACTTTGGCATTCTTGGGTTGGGGTTGTAGTGACACCTGCTCGGTTGATGCCTTGTCATTCTTGGCCGCTGGTTCTCGTTGGGTCATGGATCCTTTCAGTGATTCCGTCACCTTCCGGATGGCAAGCCTATTTTGCTAGCTTGAAGCGTTGTCACGGCGTCAGCTTCACGTCGGACGTTCCATTCTTAGTCTTTGGATGAGTGCGGGCCGCCACAAAGGGAGCACTTTGTGATGCATTCATGTTCTTCATCTTTCTTTGCTGATACACATTTATGGCAAAGAGGGTGAGAAACTTCCGTGGAAACGTCAGCTCGATGCCCGATCTTAAGGCACTCAGTGCAGTATTGGGCCCGTGGTTTGTGTGGCGTACACCTATGTAGGCCGCCGTGGTAGTCTAAGTCTACAGGCACGTATGTGCCGGAGAACGTGATGATCGCAGTATGGGTAGAGCCCATCATGCCGGCTGGAGGATTTCGTATTCAACAGCTTTAGGGTGTTTAAGCAGAAGTTCGGAAGATGTGTTGGCGCCTGCACCAAGGATCACTCCTTTGCATGATTCCCGGCAGGCGGCTTCATAGACACTGATGCGTTGTTGCTTTCCTTTGAGCGTGACGGAGGAACACTTTTTGAGTTTGGAGAGCGCGGATGGCTCTTGAGCAAGCAAGACAGCAATTTTAAGGACGGAAAAATGCGTACTCTGAGCTAGGCACCTTCATTCTCGGTGAGTTGGGCTCGAAGGCATAGATCGTGACAAAGGTCGCTGGGTAAGAAACACCGAATCAGGATACCTTCCTGGTAGCAAAATATGAGTTTGCGAAATCTAGGATCGCCCACCCTCATTTTGGAAGCGTTGCGCAACAAGCCATCTTGTTCAGGAGGGGATCCTTTAATCTTGCCAGGTTGAGAGCCAACGTGGTCCACAAATAGAACGCCGTAACTTAACCAATGTTCGCCGGAGAACCCTAAAACTTGCTGAGGAGGTCCACATAACGTTCCGAAACAGGTCGTGGAAAAAATTTGCGCCGACACAGCAGAAAAAACGCACTAAAACGCAATACATGCGAGCTTGGAGTGCACACGTGAGTCTAGGCGAGACCAGTGGTGCCCTCCCAAAGCCTGGAGATATAGGCGAGTGTCAATTCACGTTACCTAGCTTACCTGACGTCCATCCGTGCCGAATGCATTGCTTCCCTGTATGCGATTGAATACGACGAAACATCTTGACAGAATCCTCCTTATACCAAATGCCGTTTCATAAAACAGTATTTATGTGGTGGCGGTTTATTTCGGCGCAGGAATTGATTCTATAGTTACTTGTTCTAGAAAACTGCTATAGTTACATATATACGGTTGCAGGTTGTACAAGAGTATTTACTGTAATGAACGAATCCATCTATAGCTGATCTGATGACCAGGAGCGGAGTGCATACACGCGGGCTTTCCATATTTTTTTTTTGTATCAGCCGAGACAGCACATGTTGATGCTCGTAAAGGAAGCAAACAATACAATAAACGCTTCGAGAACAGCCCGAGATTTTGGGTGTTGCAAAAATGGTCATAGAAAAAATATTCGCAACTTCAAGGTATGAAGTAAAGTCTTCAGAATTTCAGAGAATTGTGTACTAATGCGCAGTATTTATGCCAGTTGCCTATAAATTGAGTTGTTTACAACCAGATTTATACAATTCCCGCTTTTATGCCCTATTTATGTGATTGAGAATAAAAAATAAAGAGCTAGCTTAGCCTGTTAACTCTGACACCTCTATCTTGGGGAAAACTATTAGGTAGGTGGGACAATAAAAGTAGCCCAATAGAAGCCATTCTTTCCCTTCGGGATATTTTTCAAGCGCCGAAGATGTGCGAACCCGACTAATGCGGGCTAATTCCTAAAGACTTGTATAAAAACAAACGTTGTGATTTTCTGTAGTGTATAGGGGTGAACGTATCGGTATTGCATCATGGAAATTTTAAATTGTTAGTGTGTAATTGTATACAGCGTATATGTACTATATCCCACGTGGTAATAAAACGTTGAATATAGTTGTTGTGTAGAGATACATGTGTGGTATTTGCAAATGACTGCTGTATGAAAAGTGTGTACTACTCAGAGCAAGTACTTGACTGTGCTCACATGTAACCTCCAGCCGTTGGCCTTTCAAATGTATTTTTCTAACTTCATGGTTTCATTAAACAGCCATTATGTCACTTCATTACCCCAAAGTGTAGGGTAGCCGGGTACGGTTTTGGTTGTAGGTAACGTCTCTAATAAAGGAAACTTTCTTTTCTATGTCACAAAATTGGATCTGATTTAGCCGCGCTCAGCATTCTTGCCAGAGAGACACCTCGGTTTTTGCTATTAGACACCAAAATTACGACTAATATGTTGAAAAACTTGTGCGAACCATAAAAATCCCGCAAATAAGCCGAGGCATACTGCATGAGGTGTCTGTTGTGCCTGTAGAAGAGTTTCATTACGCCCCATAGTAGTACATAGATACGCAGTACTCGCTGCACGAACTGTTACAAGATGCAGGAATTAGGGCCAAGTTGTTCGTTTTTTACTGTTTTCAATTTTTTTGCTTGTTTTTCCCATTTATTTTAATCCCGCCAAACATTGATGGTTGTTTTGTAAAACTGAAGCACTGTTATTATCGACAATCGTCTGGTTCCTAAAAGCACAAAACCCCATAACAAAAAATGATTACTATCGTAGATATATTGCATAGAAATGTTACACAAACCTCAACCGGTAATTGCAGTGTATTTTCTGTGTGTTGGTGATTGCAATGCGCAGTTTTTGTGAGCGGCTTAGCTACTATAGTAGTTACTCACTAATGCAACTGTTTCCCTGTACCGACTACAGGTGTTTCTCAGAAAGGTAGCGAAGTCGACGTCCGGAATCTCCAAGCTCTGCAATCTGGACTTCACAATGCCATTCTTGACAATGATGCATTCTTTGTCCATGTTGAACGAGTGCTGCTTCTGCAATGCAGTAGTCACAGTGTTCGCTAAGAGAACTAATGGCCGGGTGGCTACTATTTGAACGTTACGTGCACTGAAATCACTCCACGTTTCAATCAACATACAAACTTCAAATTTTCTCGCCTGCATTACAGGTGCACTTCACCTATTACCAGGCCGCATATGTGGAGATCATAAATTTTCTTCGTACGAAGAGTATTACTAGCGCACGTGTACACCTTCCAAAAATTTAGCATTACGGTAGAAAATGGTATCGACTCCTTCTTAACCTCATCTCCGGGTGACTGAAGAATAGAGTAGCTGTAGTACGCTCCCAAAACCAGTGCTTATCGGGGCCGTGTTCTTTTTGCATATTGATATAATCGCTAGTAAATATTCGTCCGATAGTTCGCCAAAAAAGGCCCAGAATTGGCCCCCGTCGACCACAAGAACGGATGGTTGTTTTTTCTCAATGGGATGATTCGCTCATGCTTCCGATATGGAATGTGGTTTAGCACCTTTGCGTTGTTTCCGGATGTTTATAATGATACTGCTGTCTTGGAAGCTTGAAAATACTGACGTGTCCGTGAATTCCACTTCTGAACTAAATACTTCAAAAATCTCTGTAAACAAAATAAACACATGTTGGGTCTTACACTAATAGTCTATACTAGGATTACAGCATAAAAGGAGTGACATTTTTGCTTAACGCAGTATTGTGGGATGCCGCGTGCTGAGATTTTAGGGTACGGTAAACATCCCGGCTTGCCAAAAATATCACGAAGGCTTCATTACGCGCATCTACGAATTTTTGTGTTACTTCAGCACTTTAAGTAGGAAACTGCTGATGATTTTTTCGCAAAAATGTCGCTTGAGAATAGAAAGGAATCAATTTCGCACTGTCTACTGTAGCCTTCGATGCAGCTTATACATTGGGAGTATTAGTAATTTCGCTGATTGATAACAAGGCCAAGGTGAGGGGTAACGCCCGAGCCCATCACTGGGCCCACGAAGATGCTGACGTCCACGACATGGTTACGGGGGACAAAGATCCGAAACAGCCACTGGACCCACCCACCTCATTTACAACCTACGAGGGAATCTCAAAAATAGAATCGGGAGCAATGGCCGACCCTACCACCACTTCATCATCTGCTTGCAAGGGGGAACACGACCAGTGGCGCCTGCTCCTGAGCAACACCCACCCAACATCGCCCAGAGGACCATGCTCCGGTCTCCAGCTCTACCACTCATCTACCCGCCCCGACCACCAACAGGTCCGCGGCACTATCTTCAGCGTGGTCCCGGCCTGTGCCAACCATCCGGCACCTGAAGACGCCATATAACGGCGAGGCCGCCCCAACCCCGGGAGAGAGCTATCACTGCCTGGGACGTGGAGTCTTGGAGCTAGCTGATATGCTTAACGGAGGAGGCCTGTAAGACCAATGGGTCCCCGCACGCACTGATCAGCCCAGGATGAGCAGCGCAAGCCGTTTCTTATGGCCTCAATAAGATATATTTCTCACTCTCCCCCATCCTGGATTAATCTCTGAGCCACCATGACCTTTGTTCATATCAGTTCTTGCATGCCATCTGATCCATCTGGGTTCGCAGGCGTCGTAATTATAATTTAGCCTCATATCCGGCGTTTTCGCCCTCCAATCTGGAATTCTACTCCTGCCAATCGGTTAGGCGAAGAGCCTCTGTTACGTAGCGAGAAGAATGGGATGTTGAGGGAGTTCGCACAAAGGATAGATTGTCTTATATGGCTGTTACCCTTTATTACGGCCAATGTTTTCGCGTTCTATTTAGTAACCTTCCTTCTCAAAATGATGTGCGCATATATATTGTTCCCAAGGTTACCCCTCCTTGGTATGACCATTCTTTAAAGTACCCAGCCGTAGTTCCAAAAGCAGTCCCAGTTTGAATTCCACTACGAGGCTCAGTTGCTCGCATTACGAAGTTAATATTTAGGAGTATTCAGTGGGTCTTCAAGCCAACTTAGTTGAAGATATGTGCAAATATCTCCACTTGCTGGAAATTTAAAACAACGCTAATGACGCGCCATGTGTTGTCACATTTTGTTTCTATGTTTAGCACTGTACTGAATAATCTCGATTGATCTGTCGGCAATGTAAGCGGTTGATTTGTAAAAGCTAGAACTTTAGTTGAAACGACAACTTACTTAAAAAAACATTATTACCCGTAGCTTTCAGGGCACGTGTTCTATTGCTTCGACTATAAAAAAACTCAATCCACGTTGCACTAAGAAAGGTGCACTCACCTGGCTGCGATGAGAGAAATATTTGTAGCACCACGAGCACGCGTGCGCCGAACAAAGAAGTACACCAATGCCACGAATATCCGATGTTGTAAAACTGACTGCGTCAATGGTAACACCTGCGGTCTCTCGATTAAAAGAAAAAAAGCGCATAAATACTTCAGAAAAAAAATAGCTTGCTGGTACAAGTGGCTGCAGGTGGATGCTCATATGTTGGGTTTTCAGGCCTCAACTCTAGTTAGACACCTGCAGCGGGTGAATGTTCGAAACAAAAAAAAAACTCTTGTCCGCATCGCACCTGTAAAGCACAAATCTCAACCGACACTGACACCTGGAGGAATGTTATTGTGAAAAAGTGTATTCGCTTGCGACAAATGGTTCACCCGTGTTCGGGCTTACTTTCGCGGAAATGGAGAACAAACCCGCCTATAATGAAGGAGGTTCTAGAATGCCCTCTGCCAATACATGGACGTACATATAACCAAATGAAGCACACTTTTAGCAATCATGTCCTGCAAAAGTTTTGTTGGAGAGATGAGTATTAGCGAATTAATTGTAAATCAAAAATTGGTCGTGTACCTACTCGTTTTGTTGGAAATGCCTACGAAAGACGATAGTCCAATGGCACCCCTGGCAAGTAAACGCCTTCCTTCTCTTTCCCGCTCACCTCTCATGCTGTTCCTGTCCCGTCTCGTTCCGCCCAAGATAACACGCCAGAGTTTTGCTCAAATCAATTTAAATTTACCGACTGTTCGTTTTTCCAAGCCGGTTGCTTCGATGACAGCGCTGCCGGGCGGCGGAGACGTGCGTGATTCGAGGTGCTCTACTAACACGTTTATAGAAAAACGTTCTTCAACTCCATCATCATTCCAATCGGAACTATTAACCCACCTAGTGGAACTTTTCGTTGCTGTTGCCCCTGATTTTAAATACATCCACCTAGCACGGGAAACAGAAGGCGACGGTTTTCTGCTGGGATGTGGTATTTTGTTTCCTGTCGCACAAAACGAAGCATCTGTGGTTTTTAATAATAAAAGGACACTGTAAATAATAATCATGTATTGATTTTCCGCCTCATATTTGCGTAGTGTCTTTATCTTTTCAAAAATGTTGACAAGTATGAACGGAAACACCTGACTTAGACGTTTAGATTTGGCTGTGGGTATATAAGACTATTGCGCAGTTTCTCTTTCGCTTTGGTCGGCTGCCTGAATCGAGTCACAGGCAGACAGACAGACAGACATACAGACCAATATTTCTGTGTTTAAGTGGCTCAAAAAACACTATGGTCTTTAAAAGTGCCCTTTGGCGCCGCGTCGCGTTTACTCCTCTTCACATCGCTGTCGACGCTGCTGACGGCACGCAAGCGTTCCCTCCCATAATGCTTCGCTCCACAGAGGTTGCGCCTGCAGCCATTTCCAATTTTGTGCTCCGCTAACTCACCGTGCGCGGTTGCTGCTACAGGCGGCAATTCGAAACGGCATTTTATACCGGTGACGACGTAATGCAGCTGCTAGGAATGCATTATCAGCCGTGCTGGGGAGGATCTATCGTGTCTTATTCTCTCTACCACAACGCGCGCCATGTTTATCAGATAAGCGCCGTCTCGCATACCACCCCGCTGAAGCGGCCCTTATTTTGTGGTGGTGCGGAAATTCCTGCCGGCGGCATATCAAAAATACATTTGAAAGCGGTAGAGTAACGGTGCTCGAAACGCGTTGCTTTGGACCACATAGTTTCTTAGTAAGTTTACCAAAGAGGAAACTTCACCTGGGAATCCATGTCGTCGTGGGGGGATATAGAAAGACCACAGCTTCTGGATTGGGCTTGGCATGACAATTGGATTGTTAAGCGGTTTTGGGGGTTTGCTTCCTTCACATGAATTAACACGCCTACGAGCTTGCTGTGCACGAGGACGCGAGTTCAATTCCCTGCCGCGGCGGCCGCTTTTCTGATGGAGGCGAAAAGCAAAAGCGCCCGTGCGTACGACATTTCGGCGCGCATTAAAGATGCCCAGGTGGTCAAAATTCACGGAGCCATTCACTACGGCGAGCCTCATCGTCTGCGTTGCGTTGAGTCGTTACACCCTACAATCAATCAATCACCCTTATCAAACTTTCTATGTCCAGTCAAAAACAGTCTACTTCCCTAAGGAAACAGACTGTGTGCGATTTGTGTGTTTCGTCTGTGTTGGAATTTCGCCACCGACTTTCTACGTCCTCTAAGTGTACTGTGTGTTTCCGTCCTCCATGCGTCCAGTCTATCTCCCAAAGGCAACAGATACCGTGTGGCCTTTGTGTGTCCCCTGTATGTCTCGAAGGCAACAGACCGCATTCGTCTCTTGTGTGTCCCCTGTATTGAAATTTCGCCACCAACTTTCTGCGTCCTTCAATAATCATTTATGTTTCCGTCCTCTATGTGTTCCACAAGCTTCCACCTTTTAAGTGCCCTTTGCATGCTGTCAAATAACAGCGGCCAACAGTCAGCGGCATGTGAAAAATGTCAGCCAGCTCCACAGTCACTGTTTCATGCTGTAGTTGTTTCTGTAAGAGCAAGCTGACGAAAATCACATGAATCACATGACTCTTGCAAACCTGACTATTTTATTCAGGTTGGATCCATACGTGCTACTGCCGCCTGCTACACCAGGTGTCTCCTCATCTTTACCCCTCACAGGACGGGATAGCCACTGCCACACTTGAACCTGAAATGACAAACGCATTGATCGCATATGAAGGGGTTAAACAAACACGTCTCTCTAACATTTGCTGGGTATGCTTATAAATGTAAAGGAGTGTTCCCATACAAAACTGAACCAAGTATCCTGAAAGAGAAGGTACAACTTCTAGGTTGCAAAATTAGCCACAAAATTTAGACCAAATAAATTAACTAATGAGCTTACGAACATCAAATATGACATACTGTTACATAGGCAACACAACCCAGAACTAAGTACGGTTTGCATTCGTGGCCTCCTCATGACGGGCATTCATACAGCCTTGCAAGAACATTTGAGAGATGAGATTATTGCAGCGGCACTTTGGGGACAAAGCAATATGGGGGGGGGGGGCAGAGAAGGCAACATAAAATTGCATGAACATGCCAAGACAGGCTTTGATCAGTCGTAATCATGAGTAGTTCCTTGTGTCTACGTGTTATTTGGAACCTATAAAGGCAGCAGTTTTATTGTGCATTTCGTTTATGAGACAGCACTTGCATTGTCTAGTTTGTTTGTCTGTGCTTGCTGTCAAAAAGCAAAATGTACATCACCATGAACTGACCAACCTCTAGGTTGGCTCCTCACTTTTTATATTTCCTTGTGTCGATGGGTCGACCAGAACATGGGTAAATAAAGCAGAAGGAAGTGTACGCCCCCCATGTGAATTCCATAATTATTGCTAGATACAAATATAAATTCATCCTTTCGGCGTTAAGAAGGTGCACATGTATACCAGAGATCTGTAACTGGGGGGTGGGAGGCTCTTCAATAATTATGTCAGCGGTATTAACCCTTTCACTGTTGGGGGTTTCTGGCCATGACGCACCCCTAATGTCGGATTGGTTTCCGGAATATCAAAGAAGGAACATAGTGATTTATTTGACTATGATAGCGTCTGGAACGTAACGCGTCGAAAGAAAAGAGCGTGGGTGAGAAATCGCCTATCCAGATATTTTCAGTTTGCCGTGCACACTTCCGGGAGGATGAGCCATCATTTCAACATCAGAATATGATGCTGTGGAACTCACACCTCTTCTTCAGATGAGAAACTCTCAGAATGCAAATTCGAGCTCAGCTCGTATTCGAATTGGAATCGAAGAACCATCGATCCTCTCCGCAGTCGAAGGCCCCGCATGTTCAGCCATCCAAAAGTAACGGCACGCATAGAGGGAGCACTTTCAGCAGCCCCGCAAACGCACAGAATTGGGCCTTCTTAAATCATGATGGCCGATAGAGATAAAAAGGTATACAACCTCAATACAACAACCTCATGTGCTGCTGAAACATGGGGTTGTTGCTGACATGAGGTGTGTGCTGGGGTAACCTGGCGTGCCGTAGGAGACACAGGAACAGAAATAAAAAACAACCCTAGAAAACCGTGGTGGATGGCATACTTGCACCCATAATTGCACGCATGCCACGTGGTCACTCATCCCAACAGATGTACAGCGCACGGAGTGACCCCCCAAGCAACGAAAGCTTGGCGTGGTCACTCTGTACTTTGTGAAAATACAAGATACTAGAAAGATTCGACAGATAGCACAAACACAGCGGGTGCGCCAACTTTGCACCACGGCACGAATTTTTCAACGTACGACAGAAAACGCACCGGTATGTCAGTGACACTTTGGAGGGGAAATTCGAAGACAAACCAGTACATCAGTGACAGTGAAAGGGTTAAAGCGATCGAATACAGCAAATTTAATTTCAGGGTTTATGATTGTCAGCAATGAGGAAAGCTACCGCGGTAACTTGAGCTGCCTACTCTGTAACGTGCACTGAAATGCTGAAAACACACAAGCGTTTTTGCATATGTTTGAACACAGAGCATTCATACTGTTCGGAAATAATGCAGGCTTTTCCTACTATCAACATCATAATATTGCCCCCACCCACGCCATTTGATTTGTTTACAAAATGTTTTGTTACAAGCACCTGGAGACACCCTTCAATCGTATCCTTTTTTAAGGGAACCGTCTTTTTCCCCTTTTTTCTTTGTATGCTGCACCAGCAGTATTGTTTGATATGGAAATGGTGTTGCTTTGCGATCCCTATCCTAGCTTTCCCTGTTTTTTATTGAAAATGTTCTCGACCTAAATGAATGAGTGCAAAAGAAACCCGGCGGCATTCAATTCGCCAACGCTCATTCATGCACGTCCCTTTGCTGACTCCTTCGAGGTTTGTGTTTTTTTATGTTCACTGCAGAGCACAAGTTTGCTCCGATAATCTATATTTTTTACAAAAACCCTGCATCATCCGTGGCTGCATAAAAATATTCCAAACAAAGTCTGATATACAAACCAGAACCCCCCACAGCTCTTTCTTCAATTGCCGAGTACCCTTCTACAATTAGGACCATCATTATATTTGCTAGAGTAAATAGCTGTTCGAGGGGGAGAGGAGGGGGTACGATTGCCAGTGAGACTCATTACACTACAAGAAACAAAGTGGCAAAAAGGCACGCAATACACCCTTTTCACTGCTAGGCACAAGTTGCATCTAGGGCATTGAAGTGAATTCACCTAAATTCTATTTCTGGGTGCATGGAATTGTTTCACTCATGTAATGTAATCCATAATATGACTTTTGAGTAGAAGTCTAAAGATCTAGTTCATCTGTAATAGGCGGTAGAAGAAAAATCCCCACACACTGTCTGTGGGTACCACGCAACTACCACAGTGAACAAGGGTGACAAAGTCGTTATTAATTAATTCATGGAGCAAGGACGCAGCCCTGATGCGACAAAAAAAATAAGAAAGGTACCAGGAAGTTTCTCACCCTCATCGGTTCCTTATTTTTTGCCCCATCTCTGCAATGTTCTTATGTCTTAATATCACTAAGGTACCACAAGAATGCCACAATGGTTTTCTATGTTTTCATGTTCTCTCAGCCTTCAAAATCGAGATTTTCATGCATTTCACAGCCGTAATGAACTCCACTTACAGGTCGTGCAGGATAGATAGAAACAGGAGGCAGCCAATTCTTCTGGTAGCTCACAACGTACATCCTCCATGTCAAACACCTGGCCCTGTAAAAAATGGAAGTTCAAGTAGTAAACAAGCCGCAAATATGCGGTATAATGCCGTGAAATACTCGCTCTGACAGGACATGACAGAATTTCTTTTTTGTAGGTGCAAGAAAGGCACCTTCAGGCTCGCAGCGCATAGCTGTCGCTGCGGGGAACCACTGCCCCGCTTATTGGCAACCTGAAGCAGCAAGCTTATGGTCAAAACGCTCTCATCCTCGTGGTATACCACAATGCAACACCTAGCTTCCACGGGCGTCCACTGGCAGCGCTGCATGTAGCGCAGGCCACGCGCTCGCAGTGTCGCATTTCAATCCGTGAGCACTGTACATGCATGACAATCCTTACAAGGCTTTCAGCCATACTTTAAAGGAACACAAGCAACCTTACACTGAATTAATGGTAAACTAAACCTATTAAATATCCCCATGTGGTAGAAATCTGTGGCCCCAGATTTCAACTGGGCAAGCATATTCTCTGGTCCAGAGGGTGCGAAACATGGTTACGGCTTTTAAAGGAGCCATGAAGAGAAAACACAAGTTTAGTTCATTCAAAGGATTGCGTTGCTAGAATCATGCTGACACCATTTTAACGTAAACTCAACTCAAATAAGCTACAAATAGGAACAAAGGAAATGGCCGTGCGACCCACTAGCTCATTTTCCGCAACAGAACCTATGTCATACCAACCAGCTCTGCAGTTGACGGAGGGCAGCAACAGCAAACGCGAATTAGGCAGAGCATATAAGCTTACCGGACGAGCTATTTGCACGTAAATTTAGGGCACATTCTTTTTACAGTAGTTAGTATGGTGGGACCAACAGTAGAGGTTACGAAAGCACACGTAAGCATAGAAGTACCGATGCGTACTGCTGTTGGTACTGCGCGCACTATGCTTGGTTTAGCTGCACAGGACTGTGGGGATTTGGGGTTGTCTCGGACAACACTGGCCGACTGACTCAAGCAACGGTGTCTTACGTGACCATATTTGTAGAGCGAGTACTACGTTTCACGAAACGATTATTTTCTCGCTGAACAAAAACAAGCCAGGTTTAAATACGGTCAAAAACAAACCAAAATCAGAAAGCGGCTTGCCACGCTATGGTGGCACCATCTAGGTTCACTAACGGTAAAGAAGGCTTCCCAATCGGCTGCAGAGCGGTCAGTTCCTGTGATGTCGTTGCAGACCCCGAAAATGCATGATTTAGCGGGAAAACTAAAATTTTAATTTCAATTATTTATTTCTCAGTGAATAAAGCATCGTTTGCATTTGGACAAGTGCTGGGGGCACCATAACACACGAAATCTTTCGAATAACACAAACTTGTGTTTTGTCTTCATGGCGCCATAAAATTATCTCTGAGGCACATGGGGAACGTCTCAGCGTGCCGATACCACCAAGGGGTAGGCAAGTTGAAATGCTGACGAAATGAAAAAACGGGATGGCGAATGAGCACGGTGGCAAGCCCACACCGTGTTTAATCTTTTTCGTACCGTGATTGTACCCCCATTACATGCATATTTGTAAGAATCAACACGTTCAACCCATGCTCAACACGTTACGGTCAACACAATTTATGCAAGCCCGCTAGAAATAACGTCACAATACACAAACATTTCTGTCTGATCATGACGATGCTGGATGAGCTTAGGAAGGTGGAAAGATTTCTTGCATTTAAACAGTGAAAGCTGCCCTGTGACTGCACCAGCAATGCAGGCTGGAACAGCATGTTTTCAAGCTGCGACGTCTAATCAAGCATCCGGTCAAATGTTCACTGCTTAAAGACCTTGTGAATGTGGTACTACTTATTAAGTTGCTAGCAATTCTCAAATGTTGAAAATGCAACGTATATGCAACTCTTACTTATTATAACTACAAATGTAATGCAGCCTGCTTGCATTTCTTTGCCCGTAAACGAAAACTACCCGTCAGAACAATGCTACGCTGCCGACGTCCTGTAAAAAATAAACTGTGGGTCAACTGCCTCGTCAAAAAAAAAAACACCGAGGAGTGGGCGCCTTGTTTTACAACCATTACGCAGTTTTCTTTCGTTTTTTTTCATGCAACAAGCTTTAGGTCGAATCCACCCAAGCCACGCGGCGGCCGCAGGGCCATCAGCATGATAACATTTTCGTTGCCGGCAATGGCAAGGGGGTCGATCACTCACACAGTATACTGGCCGCCGCTCCTAGAAGCCCATTCATGTGACCGCGCCGACGCCGCCGGTAATTTACGATAAAACAAGCGCGGCGAGCCGAACACCAAGAAAAATACTAAACACGTTTAACAAAACGGCGCTGCGGCAACGCGGACGAAAATTTTAACATGCACCACGATAAACAATCACTTACGGAAGAACAAGTAGAATTTTCACACGTCGCGCCGACAGACTGGAACTTGCAGTAGAGACTCTTGATTCATGTAAGCACGCACAACTTGTCAGGTGTTTTGTCAAGTGGCGACCTCGATGTGCGTTTGCTACAGCAGCGTAGTACGGCGACGACACAGGCGCTTTGCCAGCACTTACGATGTTTCAGGTGGCACAAGAGGTGGCACACACGTAATTGTACGGCAGGAGGAGCACGTAGTAATTCACGTAACACCAGCAAATCGAAAACAAACCACCAAAATTACGCACAACGAACGAGCCACGTCTTTTCTTGCACAGCGCACCTATAACAATGACTGCATATATGCTAGCCTAGACTAGACCTATTACTACAGTTGGCTATAAAGCAGTCATAAAGTTTTAGCAGTTACTTGGTTATTTCATGATCACCCCTGAAGCAAACTATGCAAACGCCATTATAGTATTTTGTTAAATTTGATAATAGCAAACATATGTATAATGGCATTATATTTTCTTGATGCGAGCAACGTCTTTCGTCGTCGTAAGTTGTTACTACTCAAAAGCAAATAAAAATGGATTAACAAACGAAGTTATTATCATCGTCATCTACATCATGATTGACTGTTGTGTTTTGTTCAGCGTCCAAGCATTCACTTCTTTACTTTTCACAAACAGAACGGGCGGGTAAAAAAAATTATTCCCCGCAGACATACACAAACACACGCGCACATGCACACACACACACACACACACACACACACACACACACACACACGCGCGCGCGCGCGCGCACGCACGCACGCACGCACGCACGCACACACACAACAGCGTCAAATTCAGGCAGGCAAATAATTCACTCAAATGGAGGCTTAGCAAGACTAGGCAAGCTCAAATATTTAAACCTACGTTTAGTAGCCCGTCAAATTTTGTTTTGGTAGCTTGGAGGTTAAGTACTCGCCTACTGGCCCAAAGGGCGGAGGTTCGAATCCAGCCCGGTGATGTCTTTTTTTTAACTGTGTTTTATTTGAAGTTTTTCTGCCTTAGGTTATATTTTGACACTGTTGTTGCTCTTGTTTGTCTGCTCTGGCTGTGTCCCTTTTTTTTCTGTCGCAATATATTTCTACCGCAAGCTCTACCCCAATAAACAGTACACGGCTTCAGTATTTAGTTGCAAGGATAAGCCATTTTACAACGACCCTGAAGGAAAACACAGACTAGGACGATCAGAAGCCACTTTTTAGGTTGTTTTTGTTTTCATTGCTTTGTTTTCTATTCGGCTTTTTGTTTTCTTTTTACTTTTTATGGTCTGTATATTCTTCTCCCTCCCACTTTTTTTCGTAAGGGGAGGGAGGGGGCACTTCGAACAGCCTCGTTCAATATGTATCCTTCTTACGACACTGTTTCATACAAACGTACGAGTTCGTAATATTAATTCTGCGAATTTATCAGACCTCACTAGCACGAAATAACGTATACAGTGCTGCAAAATTTCCACAAACCATCGGCATTGTTTCTTACCATCTCTTGCTAAGCCAAAAAACTTGACCTTTCGAGTATAATTAAGGCTTACATGCTCGACTTCATGTTTACTTGAGGAAGCACAGCAGGATTGTTTAGTTTACGGTTCGTCAGAAAAAGAATGTAAGGCAACAAATAGTTATATCTTCCACCCAATGTCCTAAAGGCAACACAAAGGACATAAGTCAGTCTTTCGACTTCATTTTGCCTTCAGTACATACATAAGCACGAGCATTACGGCACACAGAAAAAGAATTAAGACAGCAAATTCAAGTTCTATCTTCCACCCAATGTCCTAGAGACAACACAGGGGAAATAGGCCAAAGTCTTTTGACTTCATTTTGCCTTGAGTACACACATGGGCAATAGCTTTGCGGAACTCAGAAAGAGAAGAAAGCAAGTCAGTTTTAAAGTTTTATACTTCTCGTCCGAAATAAAATCTTCGTATTGAAATTAAAACTTTGTTTTTACCATAGTACAAATAAAGGTAAAACATCATGGCTGTTTGTCCGGCAGTCTATAAAGAGTACACAGCCTGCTTATGTCCTAGAGATAACACAAAGGAAAAGTCAAAAGAAAGGCCACACAGTAAACATGCAGGAGACACAAAGTAAACAGAAAGCAAAAAATCATTTTCATAAGGGAACGCCTACGAGCTATGAAATAGCCAGAATACTCCTTGTTCTGTTGTAACCGTGAGCCGTGGCAACTGCATGTGTGGTGAAAGAGCAGGCAGTGCATGATTGTAACTAACGTTCGTCATGTCGGAGTCGAAAGAACGTATAACTGAGCGGGTAATACAGCGCCGCGAAATTTGTATCTGACGAATAAAAAACCAAATGTACGACGACGAAGACAAGATACGACAGATAGGGGTGCCTGTATACGTCCTGTCTTGTCTTCGGCCACGACTGTTTAACGACACGTTTTCTTTTTTCTTCAAGTAGGAACTAGCTCAGAACTAAGTTTTGTTAAACTGTCTCTGGCGTTCAGTGCACCGGTTCACCACAAAAGCGACGTTTTTATAGGCACACCCAAAACTTTTTGAAGGTTTTCAAACAACTTTTTATTTGAAGTAATGCTACAATTCATAAAATAAGAGTCTATAATGAGCTTCCCCCAAAATTTTAACATTGTTGTTAACTACCTGCTTGACCTGCAGAATTGTACGAACAACCGTTCTGGCCAAAAAATATGCTTTACTTTCGTTTCCTTAGCTTTAAAACAGCCGGTTTTATTTTTCGCTTACACAAGTACTCACCATTGTTAGCGCTGGTGTGGCACTGTGTTTGAATATACGCCACTAGAACGTTTAAATCGAAGCCAATGATGAATTTGAGTTGAGCGCATGATATAGATGGCCTTGATATGAGCAGCATATATGCTAGCGCCAAATTCCTCTCTACTGTATATAGTCAGAAATTCTATGGTTTGGACCACTTAATCAGTCGCGAGGAACGGCCTCTCTGGCGACGCGCAGGAGAGTCACCAGCGACGCCCTCAAACATGGTGCACCCATCTACAGACCAGTTGCCCCCATGGCTTCTAACAAAAAGCATGGTAATAGTAGAGTTACTAGAATACAGAAGTGTGCTTCCCGCCGGTCGGCTACCATGGTTAGCGCCGTCGCCGGCTTGCATGCATCCGCGAGATGGTGACAGCGGCCGTTAACACGTCGAGCTGAGCGCCCGTTACATTGCCGTAAGAGCGTTTCAACACTTTTTGTTCATATTTTTGTCGCGCTTGGTCAGAGATATGGTAGATGTGGTGGTGACCTTTGGTCTGGGATAAGCTGGCGCCGTTGAAATGTACACTCAAGGTGGTAGAGGGCTACGCGCCTACATCCAGTCACGACGACCAGCTAGTTGATCGCTTCCACGAAGATGTCGAAGCGGCATTGCTAAAGTAAAAACACCGTATACCGTAGTTATGGAGGACTTCAATGCTAAAGAAAGCAAGAATCATGCTGGAGGCTAAGCATTTGGGAACTATGGTCTGGGCTGTAGAAATAGCAGCGGGGGCTACTAGTCGAGTTCGCAAAACGGAATTATCTAAGCATCATGAACACCTTCTTCAGCATACGGGTGAGTCGAAAGTGGACGTGGAGGTGCTCGAATGAGGAGCATAAATATGAAATCGACGTCTTATTATGCAATAACCCTGGCGTCGTGCAGGATGTGGAAGTGTTCGAAAAAGTAAGGTGCAGTGACCACCGTATGGTCAGATCTCGAAATAGGCTAGACTTGAGGATTAACTGTAACTAGCTTGTACGAAAGAAGCCGATCAAAGAGCTAACTCTAACACGTAAAGTTGAAGAATTCAGGACAGCGCTGCAAAACCGATGTTCAGCTCTTACCGAGGAAGCAGAGTTTACGACACAGGAATCGAGCTGCAATCTTACACGCATTATCACGGAGTGTGCAGTAGAAGTAGGGGGCAGGAAGGCTAGTCAGGATACTGTTAAACTTTCCCAGGAGACCAATTATATCATTAGAAAATAGCAAGCCATGACAATCTCCCCCTCATCTGGCGGAATAGAACTAGCTGAGCTTTCGAAGTTGATCAATGAGCGTAAGACAGCTTACATACGGAAGTATAATGTGGAGAGGATCGAATATACTGTAAGAATCGAACACAACCGGAATGCCGTGAAGGGGTGTTTGAGCATGGGGAAAAATCCTATATATGAGCCTAAAGACAAGACAGGCAATGTCATCACAAATAGGGATAAAATATTCATAGTAGTGAGGAGATTTATAGAGATCTCTACAGTACCCAGGACATCCAGAATAATGCCGACTGAGAACGTAGTTAAGAGGAGATAGACATCCCACCAGTAACGACAGAAGAAGTAAAGAATGCTTTGAAAGAAATCAGCGGGAGCAAAGCACCTGGAGAAGATCAGATAGCAGCAGACCTCTCGAAGGATGGGAGGAAAATTGTACTAGCAAAACTGGCAAACCCTTACATGCAATGCCTAATCCCCGCGAATGTACCTGAGTCTTGGAAGAACGCGAACTTCATCCTCATACATGAAAAAGGTGACATGGAGGACTTGAAAAATTACACCCCGATTAGCTTACTGTCGCCGTGTACAAGGTACTTACAAAGGTAATCGCTAACAGAATTTCTGCCACCTTAGATTTCAGTCAACCTAACGAACAAGCAGGGTTTCGTATATGCTAATTTGCATGATCAATCAGGTGATAAAGTGCGCGCAGTATACTGAAGCCCTATATAAAGCCTGGATATATTAGGAGAAAGCATTTGACTCGGTCAAACATCAGAAGTCATTCAGGCATTACGCAACCAAGGTGTAGACGAGCATTTTGTAAAAATATTTACAATTTGTCCAGAGCTACCATCATCCTTCATAAGGAGAGCAGTAAAATACCTATAAGAAATAGCGTCAGGCAAGCAGACACAATCTCTCCAATGTTTAGCACAGCATGTTTACGAGAAATATTAAAAGCATTAGATTGGGAACAGGTGGGAGCAAAGATAATGGAGAATACATCATTAACCTCATATTTGCTGATGACGTTGCCTTGCTGAGTAACTAAGGAAACGAAATAAGTAACTAAAAAAACAGTAGTCTTCACGCTCTTATCTGCAGTTTGGCACGCACTGCAGTTATGTATGGCGCCTTCTACTTACGATCCATACCGGGCCACCAAAAGCGTTGTCGCAGTCGTGCCTTCATTCTAACTATTCCAGGATGCGTTTCATGCGCTAAGGTAACTACCTGATATGAGAGAGACCTTGGAACAACAAGTCGTTCTCAACTCAAGAGTAAGCCATAGACGACAGAAGGTTCTTCCCGCACAGTGAAGTACGGCTGAACTTCATTTGAAATAAACTTGTGCGGGTGCCAAAGCGGCATAACGTAGCCTTTGACACCTCGCAAGGTGCCATCGTCATGCGTGACCTGCTAAAACTCCTCTTTGGCAATGCACCGCGGCTCCATGAGGAGTACGACCTCTTCCTCACGAGACGTGTCCTGCTGTGGCAGCGCAGTTTGCTCATCGATGGCAGCAGAAACTGGCAGGCGCAAAAGTGCATCTGCGACCTTGTTTTCCGAACCTTTCATGCACTCCACCTTGTAGTTGTAGCGAAAAAGTCGTTCCGACCCCCTTGCAATCCGAAACGGTTGTCGCCCCATTTTGTGGGTAGACAGCAATGCCGTTAACGCACGATGATCCGTCTGCAGCGTGAAAAGTCGTCCCCATAAGCACACGTGCCATTTTTACATGCCGAGACGCATGCTAAAGCTTCACTCTCAGCAGTAGAGTGCCTCCTTTTGGTCTTAGTCAATGTTTTTGACGCAAATGCCACTGTATGAATGCGCCGGCCATCTCTCTGCTGCAAATCTGCACCCAACCCGTACGCAGCGGCAATAGTATGGGCAATGACTGGGAGCGCAGGATCGAACATGCGCTACACGTCGGGCGAGGCCACAAGCTCTTTTACCTTTAGGAAGCTGGTTTCCGAGGCTGCATCCCCGTCGAAGCGAGTGTCCTTGCGGAGCAGGCGGCGCATAGTCTCTACTTCGGTAGCAAGATGTGGGACAAAACTTGCGTAGTACTCGTGAGGCCCAGGAAGGACCGAAGCTTGCCTGGGTCTGTCGGTGTTAGGGCATGGACGATTGCATTAGCCTGTGTTTGCAGGGGTGCTATTTCTTCAGCACTGAGGCGATGTCCGAGAAACGACAATTCCTTTACCTTAAAGACAAATTTGTCGTTTAACTTAAACACCGACCTCTAGATGCCCCGCAGGAATGCTTCGAGGTTTCTCACGTGCTCTTTCTCAGTCTATCCGAACACAATGTTATAATCGATGTAGCAAACAACGCCTTTGCTGCCTTGAAGAATTCAAATCATTAGCTGTTGGAATGCTGAAGGGGCTGATGCGAGGCCAAAGCAGACCTTCTTAAATCTGAACAGTCCCTCATGGGTAATCAACGCTGTTAAAATCTCTGCTGTCGGGATGAAGCGCAACTGGGTAATATGCTGAGGCCATATCTAACTTAGAGAAATGCTCTGCTCCCCTCAGGGAATGTCCAAGCTCTCATGTGTGGGGCAGTGGGAATTTGTCAACCACCACAGCCTTGTTCGGCTCTCTTAAATCTACAAAGAGTCTAATGGTTCCATCCCCCTTTGTTACTCCGACGATTCGTGACACCCACTCAGATCCGTTGACCCTCTCGATAACGTCGGCAGCTAGGAGACATTGCAGTTCGTCACAGACCGACTTTCTCACGGAAAATGGCAGTTTTTGAGTTACTAGGGTCACCTGCTCTCTCAATTTCACCTTGTGCTGGACACTTCTCGCAAGTCCCAGGCCCGGCGATACCAAGTAGGCGAATTTGGCGCATAACATGGCAGGCATGCGATGTTTCGGTGGGTCCAGCTGACTGTTTCTAGCAGTAGTTTGTGGCTGCTTGCTCTCTTGGGAGCCTGACCCAGTATGGGCTCTAAAATCCCATGGCGTCTCAAAAATTTGTTCGGTGGCCGCGTTCAGATAGCAGAGTTCAGTGCCTAGAATCTCAAGTCGCAGGGCTAGCGCGGCGTCGAGACCAAAGAGCAACGTTGCACTGCGGGCGACATAAACAGCCACGGAAGCTGCTTGTGTCCTGTACGCCACTTCGGATTGGAACAGGCCCAGTACGGGGATATTCTTGCGAGAGAAATCTAGCAGAGTTGCACTGGGGCTGTGAAGCTGCACGTTGTCGCCAAACAAGCTTCTGAAGTGATTCTCTCCCAGTATTGAAATCGCTGAACCCGTGTCAACAAGGAACGTAATAACCAGTGCTGGTAACGGCGAGTCAACGGCCCGGAACCTGACGTCCACGTGGAATCCGGAGCGCTTGCTAGTACGGAGAGTCAAGATGCGGTCTTCATCTGCATCACGGAGAACATCGCGAACTTGCGCCGGCTGTTGTCCCCTACCCCGTCGAAAACTCTGGCAGACATACGTGAAATGGCCGCGGAGCCCGAACGCGAAGCAGGTCTGGCCGCGGTTGGGGCACCGAGAGCGGTCGCACCTCTCTGCACCGCAGTTGTCGCACCCTTCGGGAGAACCGACGAACGTTGCCATGGTAACATCGGGCGTGCGGAAAAAACGGGAGTGCGATGAGTCGTCGCTGTGCTGGCTTTGGGGGCGTATCTCGTTCAAGCGATACTGGCGATCGTCTTGTTTGCTTTCACTTGCTGCACCGCGAACGCGCGAGTTCTGCGCATGTTGCTGCCAAATGCGCTGCACAGGCTTTCCGAGATGTTGTGCCTCGCGAAGTGCTCGCTCGCTTTGCGAAATTTCCACTTCTCGGTCAAACGCCAGAGTCGCCTTCAAGCAGCAGCTTCTTTCGCAACCGTAGGCACGAAACACCGGCGATGAATTGCTCTGCCAGGTTTTCATCACCTACAGTGTCGACGTTGCAACATGCTGCTAGTTCACTCAGCGCGAAGGCGATGCCGGCGATTGACTCTCCGGGAGGCTGGAGACGCTCTCGGAAGCGGTGCCGTTCGACGTGGGCGCTGACGGTGGCGGTGAAGTGATGAGCAAGGCCTCGATGGTTGTGACGTATACTTTGGCTGCATCGTCTGCTTTGGCGGCTTCTGCTGTCCCACTCTGCTGGGTGGTTGGTGCCGGGAGTGCGTCGAAAATGCGTTTACCTTCTGTGCCGAGGCAAAGAAGGAGGATAGCTCGAAGGCGGGCCGGTGGTAGTTCGTCGCCGCCGGATGGCAGGAGCTAGTTTTGAAAAAGTCGGTACCAGCGAGGCCAGGGCACCGCTGGCGAGCCAGGTGTGGCAAGAAACGGTGTTGGGGGCGTTATTCCGGCTCCAGCGGCCATCCTCGTTGCCAATGTAGTATCGCGGCCGATGGCCGGTACCGGAGCAGCCTCCACACGTGGGCCACCACTGCAGGCTAACCAAGAACCACCTTTATTGATGATGTGCGCATGTATATATACAGATCACAACAGATGGCGGCGCAATCTATCGTTGCGGAATGTAATTACAATACAACAGTACGTATTAAAAATTTTGTGAAAGGTGCTTTTGATATTCGCGTGATATTTTGCTACGCCTATACTACAACGTATTCGGTCATGTTTTGTTTCATTGTGATATCCCCACTCTTGCTTGGGCCATTTTCAGGCCACCATAATTTTTAAATAAATAAGTAAATAAAAATATAAATAAATATTACGACAACCTCAAGTACTGGTTACCTGTGTTTCATTGTAGAGTGCTTGCTATTTCTACGTAGGTACGTCAGTTCCACCTAAAAGTTTTCTGAACACGCCTCCTTACGGCTCATTGCACGTCTTGGTACGATATATAAAATGTGACAATTCGGCCTTAGAAATCAGTTGTTTCAAGCTTTGGCGATTCACTTTTATGACTGACTACTTCTTATATGCTTTTCCTAATAAAGAACAGAGACCAAATAAATTCCAGGTATATCCTAATAATTTTTATCTCAACTAATAGTCCCACAGAGCTGCGTGTGTCTAGTGTGCCTTGGTGGTACTGTCTTTAACCGTTTTTGTTTTCGTTCAAGCAATATCCCAACTGTTACTGCTGACTTCGAAAACGAGACTGGACAGTGAGGAGAACGTGTGAAATTCTGGTCATTCACCGCCCAGTTTCTCGCATTTCCCGTACGCCGTCACAGGACTCGTTTGTGTGATCGGTGGCCGCCGACAAATCCAACAGCCAATAAACATGGTTGTGCGGCCGTTGCGGTGGATCCGGGGCTCAAGAAGGCGGTAACCATGTCTCATCTCTTTGCGAGATTGCAGTATAGAATCCGTGTGCCCTGTCTTAAATTTTTTTAGGAGATGTAGAAGCATTTTGGACCGATTGAGGCACACAAAAAAGTTGTGTGGCACACGAATTTGCAGAAAGGGATCACAATGCGAGCTCCGGAGGTGGTTCTGTTAAGAAGCGACGGAAGGCGGGTGAAGGAAGAGGCAGTTGCCGCACGTTGGATGCGAGCCCAATTGAGAAGTTATGGTATTTGCGGTGAAAAAAGAAGGCTCCTAGCGGTGGCAAGGAAGCGGAAAAAGCACGGGGTGGAAAGACTGGCTTAGTCGACAAGGTCCTACCAGGACCAAAAGTCAAGGTACAAAAAGTAGTCAAGGAAAAAAAACTGCACAAAAAGCAGAGGGGACGGCGATATATTAGCATGTACCAGTACAAATGGTGGCGATGGTTTATTAGGAAAGGTAAAAAAATATTGCTTACGTACGTGCCTCACAATATAAAGAACCACTTTGCCAAAAATTAAGAAGTTTGATAAAATTCAGCGGGGTCAAACAGCGTAACAGTCACTGGACATCAGCATGCACTTTAATGCCCATAGGATGTTTACTAAAATCACAGTTTAACGCTAAAGTGATACCCTACGTTTGAAGCAAGCGGGCGAACATGCTGGATATAAATGCGAGTATATACTACAACTGTTTACGTGGCGCTTACATTTTCAGGAAAAATCACTCGATTTTGTAGAGACTGGCGCAGTGATCGACCAATTCAGGCAAAACGGGGCACACGAGACGAACATAAGGCTTTTGTAGTATACTTGCAGTGAATGTACAGGCCCGATTGGCATTTACAGCGCAGTCGATACTTTTCTATCATGAAAAGCGCCACAGACACGGGCGGCATCTCAATAAATTTATTTGCAGCTCTAACAGCGCATTTTGGAAGCTAGTAATTTAGGTCAGAACTACAATGAAATGAAGACTTGTTGAGCCACTGTAGATTTTAAAACAACATTGCTTGAGTCAGTCAGGGTGCGAAAACACCTTCAAAAATGCTTCGTGTACTCGGCTAAGAAAGAATAATAGCACGTTTTGGGGAAACCTGCAGACATTGATGGAAATGTAAAACGTGCGTGTATCTTAAGTCTCTGTTTTGAACTTACCCAACAGTACACTGTAAGATGTGGACTGCTGTCTCCATTTAAAATTTCTTAGCGGCAATCCAATTTGAGACGAAAACATGTGTAAAACGGGTATGTATGCGGGAATTTGAAACGTATATATAACCATACCACTAAAAGCAGAGGTATACTATACATTCTTATGCAGGGTACGGAGTTGGGGGCACAAGCTTCGGGTCTTAGTAAACAGCTTCAAAGAAAAATTGTGTCAGGAATGCGGGCGCACGGAAAACAAGAGTATTGGATAAGGTAAACTCAGTGGGAAGTTTTTGTAGCTCAAATAAAAACTCAGAAGACAGGTTCGAATGAACATGTGGTTTAGAGAACAAACGCGTAGGTCACCACAATGAAAAAGCACATACCCAGAGTGGGTACTACAAGTGCCAGACTCCAAAACTTAGCGAAGTATGTTATTTGCAAATGTGGTGACCGAGGATAGATTTTAAAATGGCTAGATAGGTGTGGCTAGAACTTTATCAATAGGGCCTTCGTCATGCGGTGGGGATAAAAATTTGGTGGCAACAATGACAATATTGTAAAATGTGCGCGCGTGCTTGCTTCTGTGTGTCCCTCCAAAGAGGCCTCGTTGTGGTGTGCGTTTGAAAAAGAAATTAGGTGAAAGCTGCCTTCCAAGTCACCGGTACGCAGCCATTATCGGTAACCCTCGGCCCAGCGTCATTATTCTTAACATGACGAGCACTTCTAAAACCGCTTACGGTTCAGGTCGGTCACAGTCAATTTGGCCAACTACATAGCTTCCACGGTGGTCGTACCGCCTTCGCTGGTAGGAGCATTTGGAAGTGTGAGCACCTAGCCAACAAAAACACCATTTAAACGTACGAACTCCAAAGAAATGCATCTTTCGGAAAGCAATTTCACCCGCGTTAGAAGAATTATTAGCCCACCTGCTTGCAGAAAACCGCTCTCGTCGTACATCGAACTCGTAGCTCCTGACGCGCACCCATATTCCTCGAGGCACGTCGGACCCCTTATGCAAATTTTCACGTATTCACCGAGACCGAGACCTGTGCGAAGAGATGTCAGCAAGGCAGTAAGAATGTAACACGACTATATGAATATCCACCGTATGCGCTAACATTATTACATCAAATACAGATACGGGTATGCAAGCTACTATTTTCAGCGCTTGGGCAACGTGGTGTGAACGTGGCTGTCACATACCAAGCAATGGTTACTGGAAATGTGACGTTTGAATCCATCATTTGAAGCCAGGTTTGAAAGCTTTTTCTTGAGTATTGAGAGCGAAAGGGCGCATGGGCAATTTTATAAGAGTTTGGGCGTCTTTTTAGGGGCGAAGCCCCATAGGGGCTGAGGCTGTTGGCGTCTCCTGTCATCATCGTCGTCGTAATCGTAGTTTCATGTGGTCACCGTACTCAAACACCGGGAGACGCGTTTACGCCTCGCGCTACAATAAAAAAAAAAACGCCTGGACACTGGTTTACGCCTCGTGCTAGACAGCTTCGTGCTTCAAAGACAAGAGACTATTACAGCAACGCTGTATACCTCTACACCAACGGTTTCATCTCCGCTGGAGAGAACGCCAAGGCGCGAAGAATACACTTATAAACTACTTTCTTCGCCCCTTGCCAGGTTTCAAGTTTTCTTGCTTTCTGTTTTGTAGAGTCATATATGGAGCCCATGTACGAGATAATGTTTCAATGACGAGCCCTAAAAACTTTGCTTCCAAAGGGAAGCACCAAACAACTATGTCATTGCCACAAGTTGTAATTTTTACTTTGCATGCTTCACTTCATCAGAACCACATTGAAATAAGGTATAACGTGGCTTCATGAAAGGCAACAACACTAATGCATAAATGGTTGAAAGTATGCAAACCTCGAGATAAGTTACACAAATTTTCGGCAGCACACAATCGAAACAATGTGAATTAGGGATTTCTATGGGTTGCCCATATCAACAAAAAAGTTTGAATATCTCAATGATCCTAAGATAGAAAAGAAGTTTGTGAATGCATAATTTATCGCTTTTCGCCCTGACGCGGTGTAATGTTTCGAAATTCAGTAATATTAAGCTCCAACACCATAAGAGAAAGGTGCTATGGAAACTCGAAGCCTCTAGAACCACATGTTTCGCCTTGCGTTTACATAACCTGTTAGCCATTTTCGGCAATTCAGGGGTGTAACATTGAAAAATTGTTTAGAGGGTTTTAGCGGCGTTGTAGTGTGAAATCCTTAAATAAAATTGGTTTCGTGCATTTGTATCAGTAACATTTGTGAGCAAAAACCTATTAGATATATCAGTGAGTGAAGCATAGATTCAGTTATCTTTAAAAACATCCAATTTGCTCCGTTGTTGAGATTCCCATCATCAGTGGTAGGGCACTACCAACACTACTTTTAAACGATTCGTATACACAACATAAATCAGCAACAAAGCAGTTCCAAATCAGTTAGGCTGAGCCAGATTATTACCCTGTTCTTTGTTAGTTGTGCAATTAAAAAAAATCCGGCTTAGTGAATTCCCGACTCTATAACCGAAATGCACTACCGAAATTTCAACTCTTTACCTCTAACAGTTCGGGCAGTGAGTTAGTGAGTGAGTGAGTGAGTGAGTGAGTGAGTGAGTGAGTGAGTGAGTGAGTGAGTGAGTGAGTGAGTGAGTGAGTGAGTGAGTGAGTGAGTGAGTGAGTGAGTGAGTGAGTGAGTGAGTGAGTGAGTGAGTGAGTATGCGGGTGGGCCGGTCCGTCATCGGTCAGTCGTGCTTATCTGCTTAACAGCGTCACTGTACTGGCTCATCGACATGCTACTGTAGCGATGGAGGGGATTTCGAACATTTACCCGTATTTCTGTCGTGGCTATTGGTGACCCCACACTCTTCACGTCATTGCATGACTCTCTTGGATATGCGACCGCACAGAAAGTCTCGGTTAATCCGTTTGCTGCAAAACAATGTCACTTTTTTGGCAAAGTAGAACGAGAAATAAGTGAGCCGATTTCAGAAATAAAAGGAAGACTGGCAGGTCCTTAAAAGAATTCACCAAAGACATGAATGGGTTCCGCGCCATCTGTCAATGAGGGGTATCTTGCTTCACCTTAAAGAAGAGATAATGAACAGATTTTTGAGTTCCCACAAAAGATGCACACTGGTCTAAGATATCAAAAGTTCTGTTAATAATGCCGTTTCCAGGCTACCCTCCATGGACTAACTACAATTGACTGCAGGCAGAAATTGTGTTACGTGCTACATTCCTCGCAGCTATCACGGCAACAATCAAAATAGGGCATCTTCTTTCACCTACAATGAAGACAATCACTAGAAGCACTGAGGTTATTAACATATCACCACTCCTATCACTGTAACCGCACTCCTATTCAACAGAACGATGAAAAGAAGTCTTCGTACGCTGCAAGACATCCCGTATTTACGGTTGTGCTTAATACGGACATTTCGACCTTCGAAGAAGCGCATTTACAGAATGCGCTTCACTCGGACGACTTACAGGAAATAGCCCTTAAGGAAAAGTAGAATATGCGACAACAAAAGTGAAATAAGAAAAGACATATTTTATTGCTAGTTCGAAAGCACATGCACGTTCTGGAGGTGTCTATACTAGGTCGTAACAACACACCCCACATGGCGATCTCTAATACAGCGTCAAGCTTTAAAATAACAAGCAATATAGAGGGAAGCGGCTTTATACCCCATTCACCGCCTCACGCTGTCTCCGTTTTCAATCAGCAGGTAACAAATTCACACTACAAACAGTATATCGATGATCTCTAAACGCTGCGCAGGAAGTACATTGCCCGCATGTCATAACGGGCCAAGACTCCAGCAAAGATTATAGCCTAATATTGACTGTGTTCCAAGCCACAAGCCCAAATACCAACGAAGAATGAACCAATGCATCCGATTAGACGTAATTCAACTGTTAAAGAGTCGTACGAAGTGCACATCAACTGGGCGCCATCTCAGAAATCTTTGAACTGTAATGAGGTTGCTCACGCCGCTGCCTGCACTTCCGTAAACCGGGCTTCTACCCGACAAATGTAGCCAGCACTCTCCACTGCCATGAAATCAGATCCGCTTCTCAAGTACTTATATCATGTGGCATGCTAGAGACATGACAGGGCAACGCTCCCGGTTATACAGAAAATTCCATCACTCGTAGTAGACTACCAACGAATACTGTACAGTACTATTACGGTCTGTATAATACCATCTGTAATACTTACTGTCTGTATAATACTATTACTGTACTACGTTTTTGGAATGAATAATAAGCTGAAACTGAAACTGAAACTGAATGTCCATCCCCGCAGCGGCGTCCTCAATGCTTTCTACACCACTCACTCTTCTTCCCTTAGATGATTTTCTTTCACGCACCAGGCAATCCTATATGACCATTATTGAGGTTCATAACGGACCCCAGTCCTTACCCACATCTCCTCCTCTTATGACCAGTGAATGGCTGGCCTGACGGGTGATTGGTAAAGAGGGCCTAAACGGCCAGTCACATACTGGGCATCACGGACGGGTGATTCTATCGATGAAGTGCCCTGAGGAGACCACTTACCCTGATCAATAAATGGGTTCTTTTAGTTCGCAGCAGTTTAGCAGCCGCTACAGTACTTTATGAGTTAGTGTTTTTGGTGTTGGTTTTCTCAGTTTGTTTTGTTATGTTATTTTTTGTTTTTTTTTGTTATGTTGTTTTGTATGTTAGTGGTTTTGTTGTTAGTTAGTGGTTAGTGGTACTATTAGTGGTTTATTATCAGTAGCTTGACACGGGCGTCGGCATCGTAACTGAGCGAATGAATTCAGAAAAAAAAACAGCGGAGGAAAGTGTGGCCCCACTGTGAAGGAGAGGCAGTGACAAATGTTGGGTGGAAGCCAGGTTGTGCGAGATGACGCCATACCATGTCGTGTCGTCGTGCGGCCGATGATGATGTGCGTTGACTTCCTGACACGCAGTTCACGCCGCCGGCGCAGAGGCTTGCCATCGCTGACATTTGCGCAGGAGGTTCGAACACGATTCACAACAAGATGCTCGGCGGCGGGGACGTGCTGCCAGATAAGGACAGAGTAGCGCGCGTCGCCGTGCGTTCGATGATCACACGATCACTTCCTGGGACGCAGCAGCTATGCGCCGTTACCAAGAATACTGCCGCAAAAGTTTTCCATAAGGGAGTGCAGTAATCGTCAGCTCTTTCTCCACCAAAAATTAGGAGTCGTTTTCCTTAAAATGAAGAATAATATGATCTAAACGGCGAATTAATTCTAAAGAGCGAATTCTTCGGTGTTCATTACACTTAACCAAAAGGATTTTGCTGTACTTGAACTTGTCAGCGAGGCGCTGAAGAATGCTTCCAGGGGCCGTGCTGCAAGCAATGACTATTGCACGAAACTTTCTCAGGTGGATTTCCCTGAGTAAGGCACTATCCAGCAAAGGACCGATGTACGTGGGATATACCGCCCAAATGATGTCCTACAAAACACATATGCCATGTATCACCTTCCAATGGCTTAAAAGTGCAGTGCCTACACGTAAATCAAGGCATCACAGGCAGCTTTAGAGGAGTCCTGAAGGTGCTTTGAGCACACTAGATGAAGTAGCGCAGTCGTTAAGTTGGGTGTTCGGCGTCATCTGTGCCAAGTATAACATTTTTATGTTCAGCGGAAAGCTCACACTTTCATTGAAAAGTTTGTTGCCGCGTTCCCAACCTTTCCTGCGTGTTTTTGGGCTCCGCCATCTTCCCGAAAGTACGTCATCTATTCTCCCACGTGCGTCACGAAGGAGAAATCTTTCAATTGGGCAGCTTTTTTCTCGCACTGTCAGCGTCAACGGGTCGCGGCGGCGCCCTGGTTTTTCCTGCAGCACGCTTAACGCTATCGTGTTTATTCATATTTATCTTTTTTCTATATAACCACGCTTCTCGTTAAGCCTCGGTGGCTACGCCGACACGCTGCGACGCCGACTTCCGAGTTCGCGGAGTGCCAATTGTCATATGACGCCGACGGCGACACGAACACGTTGGCCAATCGGAAGCCCGCGTAGTATGACTGACTCGCTGACCGAAGAGGCTGACAATACCGATCGGCGTAACGGTCGTTAGGAATCGTTAAAGAAGCGAAAACTGCGCCCCGACAACATTAGTGCGGTAATGAATGCGGCTCTGTTCGCTTAGTTCCTGTAGTGCAATAAACATAGCAAGGTCCAGGAAGTTCATACAACCCAGCACTAGCGCTAATTCGATCCCCATTTCGGCTTACGACGCTTGGCCGTTCGCTTTGGCGACAATTCATTTCCAGAAGTTTCAAACTGCATATTCGTGTGTGACCAGCAAAGGCTGTAGAGAATATAGACACAGTTAAGAGCAGACGAGGAGATAAGGAATATTTATTAGGTAATAAGGAATCAATATCTACCAAAGGTTTTAACTTAAAGCGTAAAAGAAAAGCCCAACGAGCACTATTCCCGCAAAGCGGAATCACGCGTCACAGCCTTTCAATATAGTGTACAAGTTATTTCCGCGAAGCGCCCAGTTCTTTTGTGGCGCAGTGGACCAAAGCTTCGCGCTCGCTCAATTAAGGTCGTGGGTTCCAATCCCGTCAGGGTGCTGCTTTTAATTATATTTATGCATTATGAGTGGCATGGTTTGTAAATTGTTATCGCGAATCCAAAACAAAAACTTTTCTGTTGAACTCTGGAACTACCATATCAAACGTCGCTGCATTGTTTAAGTCATAGGCACAATTTCTTTAGTTTTAAGCTCAGCTTTGTGTATATAAAACAGAAATTACACTTTCAGAAGACGAAATCCTGATGAGCGCAATATAAAAAATTGGAGTGCATTTATATAGCGTCCATAAATTCAATCAATTAATTAATTTAACAACTGCGATTCATACAGGTGGCAGGGGGTAGACAAAAAGCCTGTGATACGCGGATGATGATGATGAGTTTGATGATGATGATCATCGGCTTCCCCTTTGCAACGGGGTGGCGTTGTACAGCGGCCTTAGTTGCAACGCCACTGTACAATCATCTCGCCAAAAACACAAACACAATATATAAAAAATAAAAAAGAAAATAAAAAGGAAATACTTTAACGAAATTTTTGTGCTAGTCTGACTTCTTTGTTCGCATGTCTTCCCAGATTGTTCTCTGCTCTTTTCCCACCAACACTCCAATGAAATTGGCTTGACAATGGTATGCGCCCCCTACTGGTAACACATTGCTGCAACATGTAGAGAGATAGAAAGAGAGATAGAAAAAAAGGGTGATAGAAAAGAGAGAGAAAAAGAAAAAAACACATAGATAAAGAACAAATACAAAGAAAGCAAAAGGCAGCAACAATCGTTTCAACATGGTCCCTATACAATGTTTAGAAAAAGCGAATTACTCAATGCACTACTCGAGCATCGCACAATTGTTTCAACATATTTTGTACATACTCCCTATCAGGAGAATAGAAAATTACAATGCACTATTATGCATTTAAAAAAAAAATTCACCATCTTCCTGTAGCGGAGCCCTGACTAGTATGCGAAGCAGCCATGGGGTCGACTCAAGTTCCCATTACTTTTCAGTTTGATCGCAGTGTCGCGGGGGGAGAATCACGAAAGCGGAGTGCGCTGCGCGACTCATTTATACCACGGAGCTACAGTGGCGCCCCCAGCGTAGTATGCAGCGGCTACCGTCGCGTCTCTAACCCTAAGCTGCTTTGCGTTATCGCGCGTTGAGCGCAGGTGTTGACATTCGTTGCGCTATCCCGGAGAGGAGCTTCGGAGAGGAGAGGAGGAATCCTGGAGAAGGGAGGAGCGTCGGAGAGAAGAGGACGAATGCCTCGCATACTACTAAGGGTTCCCCTACGGGAAGATGGCGATGGTTGTTCAACGCGAAACTATGTCGTGATGGATTCTTTGGTTGGCCAATCCCTAGGGGCATCCTGCACAATCATCATCAGCGGTGGCTGGCCAGGCATGCGCAGTGGGGGTGTGGTACTCAGGATTCCCCTACGGCAAGATGATGACGGTGGTTGAACGCGAAGCTACTCGTGATAGATTATTTGGTTGGCCAATCCCTAGGGGCATCCTGCCACAATCATCATCAGCTGTGCCTGGCCAGGCATGCGTAGTGGGGCAGAGGACGCCGCACAATGGCACCCACACAACGGCGGAGGGGACAGGCTCGACCATAAGCTGCTTCGCATCTAACATTGCTCGATCAGAAATACAGGTGACGTTTCTACAGGTAACGATGAAGCTTCCACGTTCAAAGTTATAGCGAATTCAGTAAAAGATAACATATAGCTCAACATGTGGGTACCATAATTAGTAGGTGCAGAGGTATGTACTAGGTTTCATTATGGCGTTGTCTCATAACGGTGGTGGTTTCGAGTACGGTTAGATAGTTTAGGGATGAAAGTGTTATTATATTTTATTCCAAGATAATAACCTTTCGTAAGTATGCAGTTATATGAATCCGGATCAGTGCGAATACCCAATTTTTGCGCAAGCTATTTTATGAGCATCATATGAAGAATTGCAAATAGCGCGCCCGGCTGCCTTTTGAAATAAGTGCGGTTTATCAGTATTTGACGCAGTAGTATTTCCCCAGACCAGCACGCAGTAATTGAGGTGTGAAAGAAAACGATAAATGTATATAAGCAGCTTTATATTGGTGGGCAGTAGAAAGCGCAACTTGGTGCGTGCCCCGATAAGACAATACCTCCAAAGTATTTCTTTCCCATCTACTTAAACATGAAAACTGGTGGGCATGGGGGCGGGGGGCGGAGGGAGGGGATATATAGGGGCGCGGTCAGCAACCCAACACTCCACATGTCGCAATTGGCAGGCCTGATCAGGTAACCAAATGAACGAAGAGGCTTTTAGAAAAATCAAGGGTGGAATAATTGTTTTGTGCAATCATATACACCGTCGATAAAAGAAGCAAGAGCGCGCACCCCAAAACTTACACTGCTCTTGCGATAACGCTTGTAATACCGGTTACGGTGTGCACGTAGTACTGTTGTTGTAATTTATAAACGCAGGGTCGCGTAGAAGTTTCCCGGAAAGCAAGGGGGCGGGATAGAGAAATGGAATGTACCACGCACTCTAAAAAATATGCCTATACCGTACCGTGCAACCCTTCGGCTGGCTTTTGTTATGTTTATAAATGCTAAGAACCGATCGGAATAGCGGAACCGAATACTGCAACTGGCTGTGTACGCGCGTGCATGGCATCCCCATAACACAACGCAGCTGGGCATTCGCGCAAAGGAGCTGCCATATGGGCAATATATAAACCGACGTCGCTTCGGAACACATGTACAGAGGTCAAAACTGTTAACAAACGCGCGAACGCGTGGCTTTCGATAAGTGCAGCGCAGCCTTCTGATAGCCATCGGCGTGGCCAGGGAGATTAGGTGACGGCGCTGCGGCGGCTTGGCATGCGAAAGCTAATGCCGATGCTTCCTTGTTTTGGGGGAAGAGATTCGACACCAAAAGTCCCTCACCACGACCACCGCCAACGCCTATATTAAACATTATCTGACGCTGATAACCAGCGCAGTCTCATTTTTGCGTTTGGTATCGTTCCCACATTCCCCCTTTTTTATGTTCGAACCATACCAAAGGTACGACAAGACTGCACTGGTTATCAGCGTAAAATAACGTTTAATATAGGCTTCCCCGGCGGTCGTGGTGAGTGAGGGCCTTTCGGCGTCAAACATTCCCCCCCCCCCCCCCGCCAAACACGGAAGCATCGGCAATAGCTTTCTCAAGCTAAGCCGCCGCTGCGCCGTCACCTAATCTCGCTGGTCACGCCGGTGGCGATCAGCGGGCTGCGCTGAACTTATCGAAAGCCACGCGTTCGCGTGTTGTTGTTAACAGTTTTGACCTCTGTACGTGCTTAATGTAACAAATTTTAGTCGATTCTTCAGTCATTCGCTTAGATGTTGTAGACTCCATATGTGCCAAGACATGTCGTCCCCGCACGTGCGGTGAGTGGGTTCTCTTTTCGCATGACCTTTCGGCGTGTTGTGGAAACGTAAACGTCCAGCCCTATTCCTCCCATAAGCTTTTCCAGCCGGGGCGAAGTGCAGGATTCATAAGAAAATGATAAATAAAGGTCCCATACGGAACGCAGATATTCAGACACCCCGTCCCAAAGCGATTCTGCGGCGCAGAATATCGCAACAGGAGACGGCGCGCTAAACCGGATGTTCTTGCAGACTCCACCGAGAAGCCAGGCATCATGGGCAGTTATGCTCGTGCGGTGCTAGGAGGTGGACGAAACGAGCACTGGTGACAATGCATGTTTTGGTTAGCAATAACTTCGCTAATATTCGTCTCTCTAACAAAATTCTTTAAGGAGGTGATTAGTGAAGAATTGATTTGCCTGAAAATATGAAGACCCAGGTACCTGTAAAACCCCAGGGCCCCTTTTAATCCTTCTTCATAAAAGATAGTTTACTAAAAAGCGTGAAGATCTAACAGTTGTTAATGACATTTGCCTGAAAGAAAAATAAAGTGATATGAAGTAACGCGTCTGTTACTCCATTACATTTGGAATTCGCAACAGATAAAATAACTAGCTACCTAGGGAACGAAGAGCGCATAATTTAAATGATAAATTTGCCTGAACGTGCCACGTATTTTGACCTATTCTTCGCATTCGTTCGTATGAGCATTTCTGAGAGTAAAAAAACTTGCCCGCTCTTGGGGTTTCAACAGCTTGTTTTCTTTTTCTAAAGTCTAACCAACAATAGGTTCGATTTTCTGCCTTATCACCATGTACTTTTAGCGTGGACGTATGGCATCCTTGATGTCTTTTCCCGTGTCGCTTGCAGAACGAAGTGGTGAATAGGTCTCTTGAATTTTGAACTGGTCACAAGCAAGCCACACTCCGCAGTGGTAGTTTTAAAATTGATTCCCTACGTTTGACAAGGTATATTCGCGGATCAATAACAAGACGTGCGTGCTGCTCTATCCTTCAGCCCAGGTACGCGCCTAATCTTCCAGGCGATGAAGAATTCAAACAACTGTGGCATAGTTTCTTTTTAATGAGATTTCGTAAGTTTCATTGGATGAATATCGTTTTTTGTAACGCCAAGGCGGCATTTTCAATCGATGTGAAATTTTCATCTGCCGAAATTGAAAGTAGCATTACGAGCTTAACCTCAAGCTTTAAAGAGACCATTCAACAGTTTTTTCAACTTTTTTGAAATCCTAAATGCTTGCAGAACGTGGTGAACCTAACACATCCAGTACTTATACCATGGGGTCGCAAAGTACCTCAGTCAGAAATTACCACTCTATGCCCCTCAGATACATACGTAAAAACTTGATGAAAGGATTTTTCGCTCTTTCGCGGTCTTGGCATTCTTCGACCGCTGGAAGTACGTCAATACAGCGGTGTAGCGGCTATTGGCCGGGTTTCTTTTACTTGCCAGCAAAGAGCGTATTCGAAAGCCACTTTAAAAATAAAGCCATAAAAGCCAAGCAGAAACGGAAGGCGTATCCCGCTGCGACGAGCAAATCACGCAGTGCCGCTCCGTGCTGGTGATAACTATAGCTTTCGCAGTGCTTCCAACCTCGAATCAAAGAGTGAAAGCTTCTATCAGAAATGTTGCAGAGGTTTTTTTAACCTAAATGCACCTTCTTGAAGAACATAAACTCTTATTCTTGCGTCCAGTTCACACAATGATCCTCTACCAAATCACCGTTGTTTAGGTTCTCCCCACATCTGCGCAGTTTAAATGCAATCCCCCCCCCCCCCCCGTGAGAGTACGAACTACTTCATAGAGGTGAAGAAGAAGGTATGAGCAGCCTTCTTGTGAAGAATTTTGGAAATTTATGGCAAAGCAATGAAAAGCGCTTGCTTGCTTCGAGAGTGCCTTCAGGGGTACCCAAGAGAATTATCCTAGGGAAGAATTCCAAAAGATCTGCTAATTGTGCCAAAAGGACTGACCTGTTTCCCATATATAGTTCTAGTGGTATTGAGGCCCTGTTGCATATTTGTAATGCATTTCCACCAAAACTGAATCGTATCATGCTTGAAAGTCAATTTAAACAAAGTTCTTATAAGAATGCCGCATCAACTGAAGTGTTTCAATTAAATATTAGCCAAATCCAAACTTGTGATCCCGGCGTTGCTCAAATTTCCGGCATAATTTTAATTACTTGTTGCCATAAACTTCGCCTAGCTGACATATAAAATACATCTAAAAAGAGCTTTGACAGCGTTACATATAGATCCGGTAAAAAACTTCCGCTTGTTTCTCAAATTCGCGTCAGGTGGATCTGGCCCATTTCGAAAAAACGCGCCTCCTATATACTGAATACGTCGCACATAATGCGATTATCCCACTCAAAATAAAAACCGTGACAACTTTTAACAGGGATATACCATTACTTGCGACGTGTGAATATTATGTATATTCAGTTTTGTTGTGTATATGTTCTGTTTGGTAAATTGTGGCGTATATTTTTGTGTATTGTGTATTAAGTGGCCTACATTCTAACAAATTATAGCCTATTCTACAGCAATGGGTCTGTACGTTATTGGCGCGAAATTTTGATGTTCCATGTTAACACTTGTTTCCATGTTATCATTCACTCATGCGTGCCTCCAAATATATTTTTACGTGAGAAAACGTTCTCTATCTTCATGGTTGCTGTAAGGTCCACTTATGAGATTAGCGGCCAGGCGCCCGGGCTGCGCGTGAGAACCGGCCACTCTGTCTGACGACGTAGCACTGCCAACACTGCAGAGCAGTCGACGCCAATTCGTCACGGCGCGCAAGGGAGACGGATTGTCTGGCCCACCGCATACCACAAGGGTAATCTCCCATTGAGAAAGCAGACAGCGACACCGGATTCCGGGAACGTCTGCTAGACGCGCGAAGGTGGAGGGAATACCGGCGTCGGCACGAGCGCCGCACGAGTCTCCATTGTTACCATGTCCCGGTCAGCATGACGCACAGTCGCGTCTTTCGCTCTCATCCCTCGGGGTCGTACGCGCCTGCTGGCCCGTGAGCGGTCCGTTGACCCTGAGATAGCGGCGCCTCATTGAATATTCCGTGGCGTGCTGAGTGACAGCTTTGTACGTGAATTTGGGCAATCCCTTGCGCGTGTACGAACGCTACAGGGGCGTTCCCGAGAGAGGGTGATCTCGAGGTTTTATAAGGCCGAACTTGGCCGTTGGAAATCGTTCTCGTCTAAGCGCCGAGCTGGGCGGTTCCCGGCGGGACGAGGAGTCTCGACCAATTAAAGCTAGGTTGGGATTTGTGAGCCCCCTAGGCAAGAGGTTAAGATCGCGTCGTAGGTTTAGGGTGCAGTGCCGTACCGGGCAACTAGACGGATCTTGCGGCGAGACAGAGTCTCGGCCGTCGTTTCTCGAGTGGTTTGTGTACGCTCCGAGAATAGGAGAGTTAGACGAAGTTGAGGAGCTCGAGTGATTTGTGCGCACTCGGAGCTAGCGTCTAGCTGAAGTTTGAAGTTTTCCTTTTTCTACTCATGTACCCAGTTTTCCTACCGTAAATAGCTGTATATAAACTCTTCGTTCCATTTAATCAACCCCAACGCCTTGAGTTCGTCGATTCGACCGCCGTCTCCAAGAACTTCAACACCATCGCCCTGCCAGCCTCCTGCGAAATCAACCGGAGCCCGGGCGATTGGGTTCCTGATCGACACCGGACTTCGGGGAAACGATCTTTACTGGCGCAGCCGACAGGATTTTGCAGAAGAAATCACCAGGCCACAACCAGGGGCAGCAAGCAGAAGCAAGCCCTCCTCCATCGGCGGCGGCCGAGCTCCGCGCGGAGTGGAGCGGCAGAGCCAACCAGCGCACGGGGCCAACGACGCGGCAGCCGACCACCGGAGGTGCGGGTGAGTGGAATTTCTTGCGCTTCGTTGTGGCGGTGTAGGCTGAGTCTGGGGTTGCATGGTAGTCACGCGGAGCATGGAGACGAACATGGCGGAAGGAGACGGAAATGGTCAGACAGACGAGGCGCCACCTCAAGGAGGCTCGGCAGCAGGAGGATCTCTTCCAGCGGAGTCTGAGGCAATATTTTTAGACGAATGGAGTTGGAGTTTGAAGAGCGAAAGGAGGAAAGAGCGCGCGAGGCGGAGGAGCGAGAGAGAAAAGCAGCGCGCGAAGCGGAGGAAAGAGCGAGAGAGGCGGCGGAGCGAGAGAGAAGAGAGGCGCGAGAAGGAGCGCATGCAAAAACTGAAGCTCGAATCTGAAGAGCGGTTGCGAAGGTATGAGTTGGAGCTGGAGCGGAGAAGGCAGACGCCCTTGCGCTCGGGCACCCGTGAGCAGAAACAATGGGGCACAGATCCAGCCAGTTGTATGGCGACAGCGAAGTGTAATGGTTCCGGCGAATGTCTGGAAGCTGAACATTGCGATGACAAAGTAAGCAGCCGTGACTCCCTGCGTGAGGCTAGCATTTCCGCCGGTATCGAACGCGTGGAGACGGACATTGGGATGAGGAGCGACGAAGTAAGCGCGTCCGGGGATACCGTAGAGGGGTGTAATGAAGTGATGCTCGAACATGACGAGCGCCCTCGCAGGCAGAGTTTGGGGATGGAGCTGCAGCGCATAAGGCAGAACCCGTCGAACGGGCCCAGTTATGCACTTACAGCAGAGTTGAATGGGGACAGTCCGTTTTTCAACTCGAAGCCGCGCGAGAACGAGATAAGCGGCCGTGGCTGCACACGGGAGGCGAGCGGCTCAGCCGGGAACAGCTGCATGGAAAGGGAAGCGAGCGCGAGGAGCGTTCCAGCGAGCGCGTCCGGTATAAGAGCAGAGTTGAAAGTTGAAAGTTGAAAGTTTATTGCGACAACATGTACAGGAATGGCTATACAGTTGTCGAGGGGGACGGTCAAAAAGGCTAGAGGAAAAAAAAAGCCTGACAAGGTGACGTCCCCCTCCCCCCTCCCGTTTTAGCACGACTCGGCGGGAAATGGCACGTACTTTGTGACAATAAAAAATAACAGAAGAATGCACACAATTAACACATAGAAAATCAGCTTTCAGTGTTCAGAAAGACACAATAATTACAATGAAAATTCACTAGGAAGAAAAAAAACACGCATCAGCTCTCAGATTTCAGGAAACAATAAGTAGAATTAAAGAATTCACAGCAAGAAAGAACAAAAAACAGTTCTCAGTTTTCATAAACAAACATAATTACAGTACGAGATTTCATAGAGCGGAAAAATAAATACCTCTAAGTTTCTGAAAGAAACAAAAAGTTAAAATACACGTCTTTTACTGTAATTCCAAAAGGTACATGTCTAATTTCTTTTTAAATCCTTGTTCAGATTTAGCATCTTGTGCCATGGTTAAAATTGCGGGGTGACTGTTTAAAACGTTGGGAATCTGGTAGCTCAATTTCTGGTGGCCGTAGTTTGTGCGAGTTTTTGGCTTTGTGTATATTACCTGCCTAAACTCGTATTCATGTCCTCGTGAAGTGTATTTTCTGTAAAAGTCATTAGGGTCTGTCCTTATGTGGTGATAAATAGCTAAAGAGAGTTTTTATTTAGAATGTTCATAATTGTAAATATCTGATGTTTCTAAATAATGGAGAACTGTGACTGATGTAAGGTGCGTTTTCAATTATGCGTAAGACTTTTTTTTGGAGCCGGTATAGGTTTTCTATGTTTGTTTTTCCTGTTGAACCCCACACTAGAAGGCAGTAGTTATGGCGAGAATGTACTAGACTGTAGTACAGTTGCCTTTTTAACCAAGCTGGTAGTAAATATTTCATCTTATAAATATTACCAATGCACCGGGATATATCCGTTCGAAGTTTGTCAATATGTGGAGACCAACTTAAAGTTTCATTGAACACAATGCCAAGGAATTTGTGTGAACTAACTTGTTCAATACATTCGCCTCTGAAATTGAAGAAAACCTATTGCCCTAAACGTTTGTTGTAAGCTCGAAAAATGATATATTTTGTTTTTCTTGTGTTTAAATTCAGTTTATTTGTACTAAGCCAAATAGACAAATTTTCAAGCCATAAGTTTGTCTGTCTTTCTAGCAGAGCCAGATCTCTGCCAGAAAAAAAGACGTTTGTATCATCACCATACAATATTATATCCGGGGTGAAAGGCAAGTTAACATGTCATTTATATATATTAAAAATAATAGCGCGCCGAGAATCGATCCTTGTGGAACACCATACTTAATTTGTCCAAAGCTGGACCTGGCGTGACCAATTTCGGTGTATTGAAGGCGATTATGTAAGTAACTCTTGATTAGACTGAGACAGGTTCCTCTGATTCCGTCTGTCTGAAGTTTTTGAAACAAAATATTGTGTTTGATAGAATCGAAAGCCTTTTTAAAATCTAGAAACACTCCAATAGTGAATAATTTTTGTTCAATGTTATCAATAATTTTATCTTTTATATTTAGTTGATTTCAGTTGATTTTTGTTAAACGGGTAGCCCCGTTGTCGCGAGCGTATGGCCGCCAGTTACTGTTGCACCAGACACTGCGATAATGCATGCTGAACTGGCTGGCACGGGCAGTACCCAAATTCTAATCGGTGGACCGGAGGAGACTGGAGTCGCGCAGGAAAGTCTCGGGGCCCGCCGCGCTCCCAATTACGCTCGAAAGTTGCGCGAGAAAGCGAACTCCGTGTCGGGCGTTCCGGAGCTCGCCCAGGAGAGAAAGGAGATAGAAGACGAGAAAGCATGTGACGAGACGGAGCGAAAAAGAGACGGAGCCGACGATCAGGCTGAGGAAAAGCAGGAGTTAAAGGCGGATAAGGGAGCTGAGAGGGTAGACTGGGTTGAACATGTAGAAAATGGAAGAGAAAGCGAGAGAGAACGCGAGAAGATGGGGGATGAGGAGCTCAGAACGTTTGAAGAGGGTAGGAACGATACGGAGATGTCGGGTGGCTTTGGTAGTATTGATGGTGAGAGTGTAACTGAGGAGGCCGACGGAGAACACGAAAACGCATGCGTGGAGACTGCGAAACCAAGAGTGAGAGCTCCCGAGGAGGTTGCGAAGGAGAGGGAAAAACCATGTGACGAGGCAGCTACAGTTGAAACAGAGGAACGAGACGCAATCGGCGATCTCGCGAAACCGGTGTACGAGATAGAGCTTCGTAGCTTTAGTGTTGGTTGCGGCCATTACCGAGAGTTAGTCGGGAGCCGCGCAGGATGGGTTGACGCACTAAGTTCTGCGACCTGGCAGTGTGTCACAGGCCCTAGTTCTGAGTTGTGCCAGGATGAGTGCATGCTGGGACAGCCGAAAAACTGTTTTTGTCAGGCCGCTGCTCAGAACGCGCCTAGCGTGCACGAGTGGTTTTTGGTAATGACAGGTGCTTGTGAGGTTGTTGATGTGGGGCACTCTAGACGTAAGGGAAAGAATGATCCCGAGAAGGTCGTCGCATTCGCGGGCCGACATTCCGCTCCAGCATCAACCCTGCGCTCACGCTGCCAGCGCGCCGCATTGCCTTACTTTGGGGCATTAGAGAGGCATGGCCACTTGGCCTATGGGACAGGAAGCAAAGTCGCATTTTGCGATACCACTCCCTCTTCCCCGAAGTTGTGTTCGCCTCGTGGGGCTACATTGTCGAGACTTGCGTTGACATTGCAGCGCTACGCGGTCTGGATCATCTGCAGAGGGGGCTAGAAGTACGCGAATGCACTCCCCTGCTTTCAGATTGTTGCTTGGGGGGGCTAGTATTGTATTGCCTCCAAGCCTTAACACCGCCACGACGGACGTGAACGTTCCCGTTCACCCGTGCTTTTTCGTCGGTGGTGTGTGTGTATGAGTGTGTGCCGCGGTTGTGCGTGACGAGATGCCTTGAGTGCTCGATCCGTGCATCGAATTGATCGATCCGCGCACCGATCTGAACTTTCTGTGCACCGCAAGTGAGCGAAAGCACAGCCGAACATTCCTGCAGGAACGTTATCAGGCTACGCCGTCAAGGAGGACATTTGCGCGCGTAGCGCATAGTGGCAATGCAAACTGTCTTAACGTTTTATTTTTGTTGACTGCAAATTTGCCCGTGTTCTTTGCCAGTCCTTATTCCTTTTGTTCTTGTTGTCGAGTGCCGGAATGTGTGTGCGTGTTTGCAGTGATAGCGCGCTTCAGTGTTATAGGTTGAGCTGTCTCGCTGTTCTTGGCGTTTACGCACCCCGGAGACACGACCCAATTTCTTTTTACCCGCACTTAGTGTCTTTAAAATTTTTTTGGTGTGTTTCCGGTTTGCTAGAGTATTCCGTCCCTGTTGAACGGCTAGTGAATAGGTTGTGTTTTTTGTTTAGGCGAGAGAGAGTTCGGATCAGCTGCAGAAGTAGAAGGGGGCTCATTTGTGGTTATACCTAGCTCCTTCCACGTGTTTTTTTTGTTTGTTTGTTTGTTCCGCTCCTATTGCGGAAGGAGAGATGAAACGAGTGGCCCTTTTAAATTATTTTCGGATTGACTGAACCAAGAGGTCCAGTAACTTTTTTAAAGGGGGCAGTTGTAAGGTCCACTTATGAGATTAGCGGCCAGGCGCCCGGGCTGCGCGTGAGAACCCGCCACTCTGTCTGACGACGTAGCACTGCCAACACTGCAGAGCAGTCGACGCCAATTCGTCACGGCGCGCAAGGGAGACGGATTGTCTGGCCCACCGCATACCACAAGGGTAATATTGAGAAAGCAGACAGCGCCACCGGATTCCGGGAACGTCTGCTAGACGCGCGGAGGTGGAGGGATACCGCCGTCGGGACGAGCGCCGCACGAGTCTCCATTGTTACCACGTCCCGGTCAGCATGACGCACAGTCGCGTCTTTCGCTCTCATCCCTCGGGGTCGTACGCGCCTGCTGGCCCGTAAGCGGTCCGTTGACCCGGAGATAGCGGCGCCTCATTGAATATTCCGTGGCGCGCTGAGTGACAGCTGTCTACGTGAATTTGGGCACTCCCTTGCGCGTGTACGAGCGCTACAGGGGCGTTCCCGAGAGAGGGTGATCTCGAGGTTTTATAAGGCCGAACTTGGCGTTGGAAATCGTTCTCGTCTGAGCGCCGAGCTGGGCAATTTCCGGCGGGACAAGGAGTCTCGACCGTTAAAGCTAGGTTGGGATTTGTGAGCCCCCTAGGCAAGAGGTTAAGATCGCATCGTAGGTTTAGGGTGCAGCGCCGTACCGGGCAACTAGACGGATCTTGCGGCGAGACAGAGTCTCGGCCGTCGTTTCTCGAGCGGTTTGTGTACGCTCCGAGAATTTGGAGAGTTAGACGAAGTTGAGGAGCTCGAGTGATTTGTGCGCGCTCGGAGCTAGCGTCTAGCTGAAGTTTGAAGTTTTCCGTTTTCTACTCATGTACCCAGTTTTCCTACCATAAATAGCTGTATATAAACTCTTCGTTTCATTTACTCAACCCCAACGCCTTGAGTTCGTCTATTCGACCGCCGTCTCCAAGAACTTCAACACCATCGCCCTGCCAGCCTCCTGCCAAATCAACCGGAGCCCGGGCGATTGGGTTCCTGATCGACACCGGACTTCGGGGAAACGATCTTTACTGTTGCTTACAACTTACATCACCTGCTGTCTTAATAGGAGAAGCATGGCACGGCATTATCGTTGCTGAAGTGATATTTCCATGATATAAAACAATGCCCGTGCGCAACTAATATTCGCTCACCCGTCGGACGCTGCTTGTTGGCACTTGTTTTATGCTTATCGCACCTAGCGTACGTTCTCTATGTTATGCTTCTATTTTATTGATTAGGGCTAGAGACACGTGTTGTAGTAAAACAAATTTATACTGAAATCTCACCGCAAGATCATAACGGTGAAGTATTTTGTAGGAATTCCTGGAATGCTTGTTTTATAAAATACATCGTTGGAAAAGAGAATATCGCTTTTCCTAGCACTCTGAAATTAAAGTAGTCGTTACCTTTATAGCAATGGCAATGAGCTGCATTTCACAATAGGAGATGCATTGGAAAGCAAATACCAGTGTGCATTAGAGGAAATTGGTGTATCAATTTTTTGCGTAGTTTAGTAAAAACAAAATTTACCAACATAGATAGACGGACTCTAGCTTCCAAAAAGATATTTAACAACAACCGCTGTCACGTTTCAGTTTTAACCCTTGCAGGTTGCGCGGGTGTTTGCATAGCATTCCACCACTTGCGCACACTGCTTCCGAGACAAAATTAACTAAACGCCAGTGTGCACTCAGATGAAAGAAGGCCCTCGATATTATACAAGTTTCAAGTGACAAACCACAACCGAATATTTATCAGCAACCTCCGTCCCGAAATCCAAAACAGCCGAAACAGGAGCACGTTCGCAAATAAATCGGGTTCAATATGAACAATAACCATCGCTACCATTAACGCGTTGTTTGATATTGTTGTATTCAACCGACAATATTTTCCGCCGTCGGAGATAAATCCGCCAAAGCCCGCATTCACTTGCTTCTACGTACTTGTTGCTTAAATTCCTTGCATTCGTTTGTTAAAGTCGGGTTGCACAATCGTGATGGTGAGTAGTATTGCCGCGAACCATGTATGGATTTGCCTATTTATTGTTTGTTTTTACTGCCGGGCCACGCCCGGATGTGTTATCTGCGTTACAAGCAAAGCACGTCTTCTATTCTTTATTTTTATCCCGCATGGTCTATCACATTCTGATAAGCAGACTGTTTCGCACTAACGTCACTAGCCCAGAATAGTCTTCTGTGATCTACAATGTTCTGGATGTGAATCGACGGTTCCAGAAACACTCGCGCCGAAAGATATAAGCCTGCAGAGCAGACGCCGCGGCATTCGATTCGACGACACTCGCCTGCGCAAGTCACTTTGTTGACCGCTGCTTCGCCGCCTCTGTATTCTTTTGAGTTGTTTGGAAAGCACAAGTTCGCTCCAATAAACTTGTTTCTCCTTCAAGACAACTGCGTCGTCCTTGGCTTCGCGACATTTGGTGAAGGTGCTGGGTACTCACCCATTATGCTCCCTGCGACATCTGGAAGCCGCCAAGCCAGTACAACCAGAGAAAGCCGCCGACTGCAAGGATTGCTACCCGAGTTCAGTCTTCTGCCAGAAGGGCCCAAGAGAAGGAACGCTGCAACCAACACCATGGTGCCAGAAACAACGTCGCCAATTGTCCTGAAGCAGCCCCGGGAACCACCATTGTTCCGGGGAGCCCCCGCTGAAGACCACGAAGAATGGTTGGAGAAGCTGCAGCACGTCCGCGTCTTCAACAGGTGGGACGACGAAGAAACTTTCCGGCATGCATTCTTTTACTTAGAAGAAGCGGCCCAAACTTGGTTCGTGAACCATGAGAGATCTTTGACCGGCTGGACTGAATTCAAAAGGGAGTTTCTTAAGACCTTCACTACCGTAGTGAGAAAAGAGCGATCTGCGCTTTTTCTTGAAACTCAAACACAGCACTCCAATGAAGGTGTGGTGATTTTTGTTGAGGAGATGAAGGGACTTTTTTGCCGTGCGGACCCCGAAATGACCGAAGAAAAGAAACCCGGGTTTTTAATGCGAGGAGTGAAGCAAGAGCTTTTTGCTTGTATAGTCCGTAACCCGCCGAAGACAGTGGCTGAATTCGCGTCTGAGGCAGCCGCGATGGAGAAGACGCTAGAATTTTGAAAGAGGCAGTACGACCGCTGCGTCAACGCGCTGCTCTCGGAGACCATCGGTGCCGCCACTGTAAGCTCCAATACACTGCGTGAGACCATCCGAGCCGTAGTCAAGGAGGAGCTTCAGAAGCTTTTTCCAACCGACGCCGCAACCTCAAGTGCCTTCCCTGACTGACGTCATCCGAGAAGAGGTTCGACAGGAGCTGGGGACTTCTACGCCTTCAGAAGCACCCCGTCAGCCCCAAGCGATGACCAACTTCGCAGCTCTTCGTCAACCCTGCCCTGCTCCAACCCGTCATCAAGAGGCCCAGCCATACCGCCATCCAATGCCGCCCGCGCTACGCCCTGTAGACCAATACCAGACGCCAAGGACGACCGACCTGTGGCGAACACCCGATAATCAGCCCGCTGTGCTACCACTGCGGAGAGGCCGACCACATCTACAGTCGCTGTGCCTACAAGAGGCTCGGTTTTCAAAGGTTCTCCGTCGACGACCCACGCCCCTCTAACGGCCAGCGCCCTGCTGAGATCGAAGAATACCTTTCCAACACTCACCAAGGACCAACCCGGTTGAACCGTTCACCATCGCCCTACCCGTATCAGTCACCGAAGTGCCGCAGCACTGCTGACTTCTCACGTGGAAGGTCCCCCAGCCCACGCGGGGGAAACTAAAAGCAACAATTTCTGGAGGTAAAGTTGCACGACCGCGGAAAAATAAAAACCCTCCAACGACGAAGCGACTCGCTTAATACCATGATTCACGACATGCCCTCAGCCCGACGACCCAATCTAACCCTGACGGGACTCCGGAACATGACCACAGCAAAACGGCGCGACAGCGTACCCAACATGACCGAAACCTGCCGCTGAGAACACGATGAAGACTACGACGCATAGTACCCGACCGGCAACACGTACAAGCCGAGATACGACGCCCCGACGCACCCGAAACTCAAGGAAAGCGGCGGTCCGAGGTTCAGCTGTCCATCAACGGCTTTGATGTAGTCGCCCTCACAGACACGGGATCCGACTACTCAGTAATAAGCGGAACATTGAGTCTAAGGTGAAGAAAGTTAGGACCAGATGAGATGGTCCACACATTCGCACAGCAGGAGGCCACCTCGTGACGCCGAGTGGAACGTGCACATCGCGCGTCACCATAAACGGCACAACGTACTCTGCGGCGTTCGTCATTTTGCCTAACTTGTCCCACGACGTAATTCTCGGAATGGACTTTTTGACGTACAGCGGCGCAATAATTGATCTACAGACCAAGTCGATAACTTTTGCCTCCGATCACTCTACGACGCCGGAACCGAACCCCGAACACCGTGCAGCTGCAAGGGTCTGCCGACGATCACGTCACCCTGCCACACCGCGCAAGCTTGATGATAACCGTCTACTGGGAAGGTGCTGCTCCTGAAGTCGGCTCTATCGTGGAGAGTGATAAAAGGTTGCTTTTCGACCGCGGTGTGTCTGTCGCAAGAGGCATTGCGCGGTTTATGCAACGCAAATCCCACGTTTTGGTCACCAATTTCGCCGAGGAGTACCAGCGTTTAAACAAGGGCGCTGCAATTGCGTTCCTCGAAGAAACGCAAGAAGCAAGCGACGTTATCGCAGTCGCTGACTTTGAACGCGCACCTGAAGATACCTTCAAGCTTCCGCCTACCTTCGACGTGAATCTGGCGCTACCGCAAGAAGAAAGGAACAAGTTATCGGCTTTGCTGCGTCGCTACAGCGAGTGTTTTTCGTCGAACTCAAAATTAAGTCAGACACATCTGTCGAAGCACCGGATAAGAACCGAAGATGGAGCCCGACCTACGCGACAGTCACCGTACCGCCTCTCTTCACACGAGCGCGAAGCCATCCGGACTCATGTCAGCGACGACATTATACAGCCATCGAAAAGTCCGTGGGCTGCGCTGGTCGCACTCGTGAAGAAAAAAGACGGCACTTTAGGTTCTGCGTTGACTACCGACGACTGAACAAAGTCACCAAAAAGGACGTGTACCCCCTGCCACGAATCGACGACGCCCTCGACCACCTGTGCCATGCGAAGTATTTGTCTTTGATGAATCTGAAGACCGGCTACTGGCAAATTGAAGTGGACGAGAGAGACCGAGAGAAGACTGCATTTATAACCCCGGACGGTCTATATGAGTTCAAGGTGATGCCGTTTGGGCTGTGCATGGCGCCAGCAACGTTTTAAAGAGTCATGGACACTGTCCTAGCCGTCCTGAAGTGGCACACCTGTCTCGTATACCTCGAGGACGTTGTGGTATTAGCGCGAAATTTCGACGAACACCTTGCAAGATTGGAGTCTGTACTTGAGGCTATTCGCACGTCGGGGATAACGCTGAAGCCTGAAAAGTTTCGCTTCCCTTGCGAGGAGCTCACGTTTTTGGGACACGCCGTCAACGCAACGGGAGTCCTGCCTGACCCGGCGAAAATATCAGCCATAGCGAACTTCCCAAGACCGAAAGACAAAAAGGGCTTGCGAAGATTTCCACTACTGTGCGCATAGTACCGGCGCTTCGTGTCAAAATTCGCACGCATTGCAGAGCCACTCACGCGCCTGACAAAAGATAGCACCCCTTTAGCATGGGGAAACGCCCAAGAAAAAGCTTTTTGCGAGCTGCAACAACGCCTGCAAAACCCGCCTGTGCTCGCTCTTTTCGACGAAAACGCCGAAACGGAAATGCACACCGACGCCAGCGATATAGGCTTGGGTGCCGTTCTCGTCCAAAAGCAAAGCGGTTGCGAAAAAGTAATCGGCTTTGCCAGCCGTGGTCTTTCGAAGGAGACAAATTACTCAGGCTCTGAAAAAGAGTGCCTCGCCATTATATGGGCCATTTCAAAATTTCGCCCATACGTGTATGGTAGACCAGTCAAGGTTGTGGCAGACCACCATGCGCTGTGTTATCTCGCCAATTTAAAGGACCCCACTGTTAAGTTCGGGCTTCGCATGTAATTAATTAAGGCCACCGGGGGCTCATGTATCCGCGTCGCCTCCGCTGGTAGCTGCTTTCCCGGGTCCCTTTCATGTAGCCGCACGGACGCCAAGTTCGGAGACGCGGAGAGCGTGTGTTGTGCCCGTCCTTTTGTGTGTCAAAGGACGGGGGCGATTAGCCTGAGTATCTCTGTCGCGTCGGAGGTGGCTGGGTCATTCGGCATAACAAGCTGACGGGAGGCCAGATTATCGTATCTCTTAGTGTTGAAAGCGCGCGCGGTGTAAGTTTGGAAAATCTTCGACTCCGGCGGCGGCGTTGGTCATTGACGGGTCAATCGCCTCGGAGACCACCGAGTGGGCCTGAAGCGCGTCTTCCGGTGGGACTGGCGGCAGGCGGCTACGCCCTTCGTCTGGGAGGGAATTAGCAACCCTCATTGTCCCGCCGCGCACGCAGACGCACGACGTCGCGGGAGGCGCCGCGCGGAGGGAGGTCAGCCGCGCGAGGACCGCTCCGGGCCCTCGGCTTGGCTTTTGTGCAGATGCCGCCCGCTGAACGTAATGTGTGTCCACTTAGGCCACAGATGTCCTGTATTTGCTTGTCGGGTGCTATGGCGTTCGTGGGAAACGCACTATGAGTGTGTAAAGAGAGTGTTAGGTCACGTGACCGCAGGTGGGGACATGTGTGTGATTGTCTGGTTCCTGTGGCCAATCAATGGTTTGTATTAATTGTTTTGAAAGGTTCTTCTCTCTTTCTTGTACGCCCCCTTTTTGGAGGCGGGGTTTTTGTTATCAAAACCAGAGTGTTGGGTTTTCTCGGGTCGGTAGAGAGGGGATCTTGTTCAGTATAGATCTCGGCCGAACAGGCTGCTGCTGTCAGAGTGACAATGTAACCGTCACTCTGACCTGATGTAAACTTGGAGTAATGTAAATAGTGTAAAAAAACCTAATATCTAGCAGAGAAGGCAGTCCTCATTCCTCACCCGCTTCAAACATCGGTCGTCGGTCATCGAAGCGAGTCGAGATTGCCCTCTCGGCTTGCGCATCAAAAGAACATCACTATTTCGTCTCCATCAGTTCGTCAAGAAGATGGAGAGGCGACATTTAACTGGCGCAGTCGACAGGATGACCACGACCATTGGCTGGAGCTTGTGGGGCATTCGGGAGAAACTCTTCAATGCAAGTTTCGGCTCCGACCAATGACGAGCCAGAACTCCAAGCTCGACGGGGCGACACATCAGCGGAGGCCTCCTGAGCTTTGGCTCAATGCGGCAGCAGCCGCGATTCAACGGCAACGGGGCGACACCTCAGCGGGAGACCTCGTGGGCTCCGGCCCAGGGCGGCGTAACCAGCAGTTCACGTGGGCCGACACCTCAGTGGGAGGCCTCGTTGGGCTCCGGCCCAGGGCGGCGGTAAGTCGTGGTTCACGGGGCACACCTCAGCGGAGGCCTCGTGGGCTCTGGCCCAGGGCGGCGTAAGCCGCGGTTTAACGGGGCGACACCTCAGCGGGAGGCCTCGTGGGCTCCGGCCCAGGGCGGCGTAAGCCGTGGTTCAACGGGGCGACACCTCAGCGGGAGGCCTCGTGGGCTCCGGCCCAGGGAGCACGGTCCCATCCCAGCGGCGAGAGCGGCGCATCGGGTCCACGAGCTGCTGCATCAGCGACACTGCGACCCGGCCGAACCCGGAGCGAGCACAGGTGGGCCCTGATTATTTTTCTCCGGGTTCACCATGGCCACTATGCTAACGGGATGTCGCGGCACCGACCGGAAGGTTAGTGCCATTGTGCTCGAGATCGAGGAGTTGAGAGCTGAATTAGCTCTCAAAAATGCTCAGCACGCTTTACAAAAACCCAAAGGCTAGCGGGAACCGGGGCGCGGGTACCCCGTCCGAAGGGACGGCTGAGGAGCTCAGTGCTCAATTAGCCCAAGGAAGAGCGGAGATCGCTTACAAAAAAGCGAAGCTCCGCAGGACGGTAAACTCGAAGATGACGACAATGTCTTCACAGTGTTCTTTCCCATCATGGGCTTTTCGAACGCCACAGGATGAGGAGAGTGGGAATGCAGTTAGGGGGCTGAAACCACTCCAGTTGTAGAGAAACCCCTTAGCGTTCCCACTGCAGAGATGAGATTACGGACTGCGCGAGACCGCTGTCCCAGCTTCGGAAATTCTTTTGTGGAGGCGGCAATGTACAGCTGTCTGTCGCCGAGGCAGCAAAAGTGGCATGCAAGGGCAGCGGAACGGCGCGCCTAATTGTTGAGCCTCCATGCGGAAAGCATGAAGGTGCAGGCGGCCCGCGGCGTCTTGCGCGTAGGGCTTTCCGACGGGCCCAAGAACGCGGAAGGCGGGGGGGCAGGTGTGGCGGCACAGGTGCGACATCGTCGTACGCGTACCGCCGAGTAGGGTGTTCCTTTTCTCCCGGGAGCAGAGGACACCCGAGCCAAACCAGGGTTCGTGTAGAATCGCTGGTGGCGCACAAACGGAATCAGCTTCCGTGCGACGGTCGGTGTGTCCGCCGGGGAAAAGGGGTGTTTGCGCTGAATAGTGTACAGTGCTAGATAGAACAGGTCAGTGTTGTTTGGCGCACACTTAGTTGTTAGCGTGTCTTTCTCTAGGGTATGTAGGGTTTGCTCAGATGAGAAGTATTGTTAGTTTTACCTGTACTTTCGTTCTCCCCCTTTTAGTTCTTTTTGTGTGTGTTTGTTTTGGTTGTGTTCGGGTGAAAGGAGTGAAATTGGGAAGTAGCGCATCTGGGGGGTTTGATTTGCTTCTTTTTTTGGGGGTTTAGAGCCGCTGCTACAGCACGGTAGGGATTTTAAACCTCTGGGTACAATGGCGAGTGCCTCCTTTATTTGCGCTCGTTGGCATGTGGTCATGGTGGGCCATGGAATGTGCAAGTGGGGCCCCCCCTTGTGGCGCTTGTGTGCGAACTAGTGTTTGAAGTACTGAAAATGAACTTTCAGTGCATCGAATGTGGACAGCAAGTGAACCGAAACCCGGGGAAAGAACAATCTGTGTCGCATTCCGAATGAACCGGCGTCCGCGAGTGTGTAAAGAGAGGGGTGTTGGTCACGTGACCGCGGGTGGGGACATGTGTGTGATTGGCTGGTTCCTGTGGCCAATCAATGGTTTGTATTAATTTTTTTGAAAGGTTCTTCTCTCTTTCTTGTACGCCCCCTTTTGGAGGGGGGGTTTTTGTTATCAAAACCGGAGTGTTGGGTTTTCTGGGGGGTCGGTCGAGGGGGGATCTAGTTCAGTATAGATCTCGGCCGAACAGGCTGCTGCTGTCAGAGTGACAATGTAACCGTCACTCTGACCTGATGTAAACTTGGAGTAATGTAAATAGTGTAAATAAACCTAATATCCAGCAAGGAAGGCAGTCCTCATCCCTCACCCGCTTCAAGCATCGGTCCCCGGTCATCGGAGCGAGTCGAGATTGCCCTCTCGGCTCGCGCATCAAAAGAACACCCCATTTCGTCTCCATCAGTTCGTCAAGAAGATGGAGAGGCGAAATTTAACTCCCTCTGGCCGTCTTTTCCGGGGAGCTCGCGCCTGCAAGAGTTCGGCGTTAGAATCGTCCAAAATCGGGCAGGAAACACTCCGACACCGAATGCCTGTCCCGCGCCCTCGTCGACCCCCACCACAAGACTCCGATGAAGACAGCGCGTTCTTCGGAGTCGTTACGGATAGCGACCTAGCCGCCCAACAGCGTGCCGACTCCGACCGGCGCGTCATGATCGACTACCTCGAAGGACGCAATGTCGCCGTGCCTAGGGCGTTCAAGCGGAACTTACCAGCATTCAGCCTCAAAAACTCCGTCCTCGAAAAAAGAATTTCAGCTCCAGAACGAGAACGCAATAACCTACCGGTCATCTCCCAGAGCTCCATGACGAAATTTTGGAAGCGTGCCACGACGACCCGTCTTCCGGAAATCTCGGCACAGCTCGCACTATTGCAAAAATCAAGGCGAAGTACCTGGCCCCGCCTTACATCCCACGTCACCCACTACGTTCTGAGTTGCCGTGACTGCCAATGATGAAAAACGCCGCCGACAAGATCCGCCGGCTTTCTGCAAACAATCGCCGTACCGTCGAAGCCCTTTCAACAGATTTTAATGGACCTTCTAGGCCCGTTCCCTACGTCACAATCACAGAACAAGTGGATTGTCGTGGCGACAGACTACATGACGCGCGAAAGAGGCCGCCGCTCTTCCGAGGGGGCTGCACAAGAAGTCGCAAAGTTCTTTATAAACCATGTTGTGCTGCGACATGGAGCCCCTGAAGTCCTAATCACGGATCGCTGAACGGCCTTCACTGCGGAGCTTATACAAAGAATCTTACGCTACAGCAACACGGTCACCGGGAAAAACGACGGTGTACCACCCCCAAACGAACGGACTAACTAACGTTAAAAAACAAGACAAACGCGGATATACTGTCAATTTACATCGACGCTGAACATAGGACTTGGGAAGAAGTGCTCTGGTATGACACCTTTGCGTACAACATGGGTATCTAGGAAAAATACGCAAATGACGCCGTTCGAGCTTGTCTACGGAAGAGCCGACTACGATGGTTGGCGCCATGCTCCCGCATTTGGAAGACGACGACCTCAACCTTGACGTCCAAGGATACCTTCAGCGTGCGGAGGATGCCCCCCAGCTTGGTCGAGTTGGTACAACGGACCAGCAGCGGGTGGATGCCGGGCGCTACAACCTCCGACTCCGAGACGTTGAGTACCATCCAGGTGACCATGTTTGGGTTTGGACTCCCATCCGACGACGCGGACTGAGTGAGAAGCTTCTGCGATGGTATTTCCGACCCTACCAGATTCTACGACGTGTCGGCCAACTTACTTACTAGGTGATCCCCGATGGTGAATCTGGAACATCACGAAGACGCACGCGGCCTGAAGTCGTCCACGTGGTTCGCTTGAAACCTTACTATGAAAGATGACGGACTTGTGTTGTTTGTTTGTTCGGACTGTCTTTTATTTAGCATCGGGTCGATGCACTCTTAGGGGGGGGTAATGTCGCGAACCATGTGTGGGTTTGCTTATTTATTGTTTGTTTTTACTGCCGGGCCACACCCGGCAGTGTTATCTGCGTGCCAAGCCAAGCGCGTCTTCCATTCTTTATTTTTATGCCACACGGGGTATCACATTCAGATAAGCAGACTGTTTCGACCTAGCATCGCTAGCCCAGAAGAGTCTTCTGTGATCTACAGTGTTCTGGATGTGAATCGAGGGTTTCCCAAGAAACACTCGCGCCGAAAGGTAAACGCCTGCAGAGTTGAAGCCGCGGCATTCGAATCGAGGACACTCGCCTGCGCAAGTCACTTTGTTGACCGCTGCTTCGCCGCCTCTGTATTCTTTTGAGTTGTTAGGGGAGCACAAGTTCACTCCAATAAACTTGTTTCTCCTTCAAGACAACTGCGTCGTCCTTGGTTTCGTGTCAGAATGAACTTTAAAACGTTGAGTATGCGCACGAATACGTTTTTCCAAATTTAAAGTCGAGACAGTGACGGAATCCCGTCTGGCCGGGAGAATACATTTCAAACACACGAGACGCCGACCAGTCAAAAAATCGTTCTTGACGTTTCGGCTTCCAGCACGGAAGCCTTGTTCACAATGAAAACATCACCTTCAAAAGTGAAAACATCGCCGAAACGTCAAGAACAATTTTTTTGACTGGTCGGCGTCTCGTGTGTTTGAAATGTTTTTCCTAATTTTGTGGAATAATTTTTCTGCAGAAAAATTGCCGTAGAAAAAAACGTCAGAAAAGCTCGAAAGGCATAGTACTCTAGTGCATGTAGAGTACTGCGACATGCGCAAAAAGTCACCCATTGTATACGCGGCAGCCAATGCAACATCGAGTTCGAATGCTGCGAGCATGACCGCCTTCACACCTACCGACAAGTGTTGCGGAATGGGCATCCCCATTCAATTCCGGTTCCATTCCGAGGAATTTGAACTTGTCGTGATTTATTCCTTTCCATTCCTCTGAATGACAGAAGTTAGCCTATTCAGACTCCTAGAATGGACAGAACGTTCAATTCCATTCCTTTAATTCAACAACTGAAAAACTGCCTCAGGCTCTCTATCGAGTTACCGAGGAACGCAACATGAATCTGACGTCATCATACGCTTTGATAACTGCAAAAGTAACCAGAATGTGTCACTTGTATGGGCCTTGCGTTCTCATGGGCACCCGCAGTGTTACCCTTAATAACTGCGCGCAGGCATTGCGGCAACCGGGTGTAGACGAGCATTACGTAAGAACACTATAGGATATTACAGTGGGTCCACATCTACCATAGTCCTCCATAAGGTCAGCAGTAAAATACCTATAAAGAAGGGCGTTATACAAGGATACGCAATCTCTCTGATGTTATTCACGGCATGTTTCCAAGAGGTATAAGAACATTGGATTTAGAACAGGTGGGTGTAAGGGGTTTAAAAGTGAATACTTCAATAACCTAAGAGTTGCAGATGACGATGCCTTGCTAGGTAACTCGGGTGCGAATTGCAAACATTATTTCCACACCAGACAAGCAGAGCAGAATAGATAAGCGTAAAAAAATATGCAAAAAAACAAGTAATGCTCAATAGCTCCGGGAAAGCACAGTGGTTCGGGATAGGTGGCGAGGCAGTGGAAGTGGTAAGCGAATATATTACTTAGGCCAAGTAGTGCCCCCCGGATCCCAACTATGCGGCAGAGATAATCAGAACATCACTCAGAACACAGAACATCACTATTTTGTCTCCATCAGTTCGTCAAGAAGATGGAGAGGCGAAATTTAACTCCCTCTGGCCGTCTTTTCCGGTGGAGCTCGCGCCTGCAAGAGTTCGGCGTTAGAATCGTCCACAAATCTGCCAGGAAACACTCCGACACCGAATGCCTGTCCCGCGCCCTCGTCGACCCGCCACCACAAGACTCCGATGAAGACAGCGCGTTCTTCGGAGTCGTTACGGATAGCGACCTAGCCGCCCAACAGCGTGCCGACCCGACCTGCGCGTCATGATCGACTACCTCGAAGGGCGCAATGTCGCCGTGCCTAGGGCGTTCAAGCGGAACTTACCAGCATTCAGCCTCAAAAACTCCGTCCTCGATAAGAAGAATTTCAGCTCCAGAACGAGAACGCAATAACCTACCGGTCATCTCCTCAGAGCTCCATGACGAAATTTTGGAAGCGTGCCACGACGACCCGTCTTCCGGAAATCTCGGCACAGCTCGCACTATTGCAAAAATCAAGGCGAAGTACTTCTGGCCCCGCCTTACATCACGTCACCCACTACGTTCTGAGTTGCCGTGACTGCCAATGATGAAAAACGCCGCCGACGAGATCCGCCGGCTTTCTGCAAACAATCGCCGTACCGTCGAAGCCCTTTCAACAGATTTTAATGGACCTTCTAGGCCCGTTCCCTACGTCACAATCACAGAACAAGTGGATTGTCGTGGCGACAGACTACATGACGCGCGAAGCAGAGGCCGCCGCTCTTCCGAGGGGGGCTGCACAAGAAGTCGCAAAGTTCTTCATAAACCATGTTGTGCTGCGACATGGAGCCCCTGAAGTCCTAATCACGGATCGCTGAACGGCCTTCACTGCGGAGCTTATACAAAGAATCTTACGCTACAGCAACACGGATCACCGAAGAACGACGGTGTACCACCCCCAAACGAACGGACTAACGTAACGTATAAACAAGACGATCGCGGATATACTGTCAATTTACATCGACGCTGAACATAGGACTTGGGAAGAAGTGCTCTGGTATGACACCTTTGCGTACAACATGGCTATCAGGAAACTACGCAAATGACGCCGTTCGAGCTTGTCTACGGAAGACTGCCGACTACGATGGTTGGCGCCATGCTCCCGCATGTAGAAGACGACGACCTCAACCTTGACGTCCAAGGATACCTTCAGCGTGCGGAGGATGCCCCCCAGATTGGTCGAGTTGGTACTACGGACCAGCAGCTGGTGGATGCCGGGCGCTACAACCTCCGACTCCGAGACGTTGAGTACCATCCAGGTGACCATGTTTGGGTTTGGACTCCCATCCGACGACGCGGACTGAGTGAGAAGCTTCTGCGATGGTATTTCCGACCCTACCAGATTCTACGACGTGTCGGCCAACTTACTTACTAGGTGATCCCCGATGGTGAATCTGGAACATCACGAAGACGCACGCGGCCTGAAGTCGTCCACGTGGTTCGCTTGAAACCTTACTATGTAAGATGACGGACTTGTGTTGTTGTTTGTTCGGACTGTCTTTTATTTTAGCATCGGGTCGATGCACTGTTAGAGGGGGGTAATGTCGCGAACCATGTGTGGGTTTGCTTATTTATTGTTTGTTTTACTGCCGGGCCACACCCGGCCAGTGTTATCTGCGTGCCAAGCCAAGCGCGTCTTCCATTCTTTATTTTTGTGCCACACGGGGTATCACATTCAGATAAGCAGACTGTTTCGACCTAGCATCGCTAGCCCAGAAGAGTCTTCTGTGATCTACAGTGTTCTGGATGTGAATCGACGGTTCAAGAAACACTCGCGCCGAAAGGTAAACGCCTGCAGAGTTGAAGCCGCGGCATTCGAATCGAGGACACTCGCCTGCGCAAGTCACTTTGTTGACCGCTGCTTCGCCGCCTCTATATTCTTTTGAGTTGTTAGGGGAGCACAAGTTCACTCCAATAAACTTGTTTCTCCTTCAAGACAACTGCGTCGTCCTTGGTTTCGTGTCAGAATGAACTTTAAAACGTTGAATATGCGCACGAATACGTTTTTCCTAATTAAGTCGAGACAGTGACGGAATCCCGTCTGGCCGGGAGAATACATTTCAAACACACGAGACGCCGACCAGTCAAAAAATCGTTCTTGACGTTTCGGCTTCCAGCACGGAAGCCTTGTTCACAATGAAAACATCACCTTCACAATGAAAACATCGCCGAAACGTCAAGAACAATTTTTTGACTGGTCGGCGTCTCGTGTGTTTGAAATGTTTTTCCTAATTTTGTGGAATAAATTCTCGGCAGAAAAAATGCTGTAGTAAAAAAAGGTCAAAGAAGCTCGAAAGGCATAGTACTCTAGTGTATGTAGAGTACTGCGACATGCGCAAAAAGTCACCCATTGTATACGCGGCAGCCAATGCAACATCGAGTTCGAATGCTGCGAGCATGACCGCCTTCACACCTACCGACAAGTGTTGCGGAATGGGCATCCCCATTCAATTCCGGTTCCATTCCGAGGAATTTGAACTTGTGTCGTGATTTCATTCCTTTCCATTCCTCTGAATGACAGAAGTTAGCCCATTCAGACTGCTAGAATGGACAGGACGTTCAATTCCATTCCTTTAATTCAACAACAGAAAAACTGCCTCAGGCTCTCTATCGAGTTGCAAAAAAATATGCAAAAAAATAAAGTAATGCTCAATAGCTCTGGGAAAGCACAGTGGTTCGGGATAGGTGGCGAGGCAGTGGAAGTGGTAAGCGAATATATCTACTTAGGCCAAGTAGTGCCCCCGGATCCCAACTATGCGGCAGAGATAATCAGAATGATAAGATGGGTTGGAGTGCATTCGGCAGGCATCCTCAGATACTATATGGCAGCGTACCATTGTCCCTGATGACAAAAGGTATAAGAGCAGCATCTTACCGGTACTCGCCTGCAGGACAGCAACTTGGAGGCTCACTAAAAGTGTACAAGTGCCTTATTGATATTTTAATTATTAGGACAGTATTTCTGGAGTTAATTATTACAATTTATTATTAAAATCTCATCCCAAAAAATGTACTTCCCGCTACTCAAGTGTATAGAAACATGATGCACTAGGTTTTCTTCGAGTAAAGCAATTGGTATTTTTTTAAATTTGGTGCATGATAGCTGGACACCCTGTAAAAGGAAAACTCTGGGCCAGCCATCACACATCATTGTTTTAAAGTTCCCGAATACACGGATGGAATTACGCATTCAAATACGCCTTTTTTTCAAGCATCAAACGTGAGAGGGATAGTTTGCTTCAAGAAATTGTCCTTGCGCCTTCAACATTTTTTTGAACTGGCAAGTTCTTTGCTCAAAAAATGCCTACTTAACGTTTTGGTGGCTTGCAATATTTATAATTTTTTGTTTATTCATTTGAGAAAGACTCAGCGGGCTATAGAGCGGAAGATGATAGGTGTAACAATAGGAGACAAGAAGAGAGCGGAGTGGGTCAGTGAACAAACGCGTGTTGAGGACATGTTAGTAGAAATTAAGAAGAAGAAATAGACGTGGGCAGGGCATGTAATGCGAAGGCAAGATAACCGTTGGTCATTAAGGGTAACAGAGTGGCTCCCTAGAGGAGTCAAACGTAGCAGGGGGCGGCAGAACGTTAGATGGGCAGATGACATTGAGTTTGCAGGAATAAATTGGTCGCAGTTAGAGCAGGACCGGGGTAGTTGGAGATAAATTGGAGAGGCCTTTGCTCTGCAGTGGGCGTAGATAGGCTGTTGATGATGATGATGATGCTTAGTCATTTGTAACCAGTAGCACCTTTAACATTGCTGGAGTGTTGCTTTCGCAGTTATGAAACAACGCCTAAATTGTGACAGTGTAAACTAAAAATTGGTTTTATTTTCACCGTTTTATCTGTAGTCCTTTTCCCTACTATTTAAGCTGTATTGTTATCCGTTGCTAATTCTCCCCCTTTATTAACGGTCGGGAGTACGATGTGCCTACCCCTATAAACCGATATATCGGCAGATATTTAAATAAATAACAAATTTCGGTAGCCTCACAAAAAAGGTGCACATAGCACAACGCAACTTAATCTGAAATCTTTGTGTGCGTATGTCTTTGTGCATGCATTTTTTGTTACTAGGATATGAGGCGTGAGTGTACTTGTTAGAACCAAGAATAAAACCGAATTGTTAACCACAGTCGTTTCCCCTGTGCCTCCACTGCAATGATACTAGTTGAAATCCAGGGTTCTATGAAGAAATTTTATGAATGACTTCAAATTTCGGCAGGTGTTAGAGCAATTTGTTGCAAATTCCTAATTCACCTCAAAAGGATGTAAAATTGAAACCAGGACGACTTTCCCAATAGAACTGGAAGAGGAGTTGATCTCAATAAAAACAGCCTTAATCATGCACATTCACCACTATGGCGCATGACATGCGGTATAATTTGGGAGATTGGAGTACTGTTGTCAAGGTGACGCGTTAGAAAGACATCAACAAACTGGTCAAGGTCGATGCCCTTACAAACGGCATACGTGTTCGAGTGCTTCGTAGATATTATAAGGTAAATAAACACTGCCAGGCGTGCAGTTCGCGCCCATTCTTGCTCCCTGTATTGTAATGAAAAACGTTCCGTGGTGTTTTTATTCAGGTACTCAGCTCAGTGGGTTATCTTCGGAAATAAGTTTGGACTATCATTGTAATAATTTTTCTTTTTCTTGGGGGGAGGGGATACCTTTGTCCATGGGTGTCGGCGAGGCTGCTAGTGTCAGCTACTTTTACAGGTGCGTATCGCCAAACAAGGCATCATGTTTATGGCAAATACACCATCAACTACGGAGTAAATTTTTGGTATTGCCGCAGCGCAAGTAGTCATCCTTGAAAGCTTACACGTGGCGTTTTACATTCTTGATTGGACTGTACTTGAGGCCGTGTTTCTTCGTTACTTACCTATAACACACGAGCGACGCGATTGATTGATTGATTGATTGAATAAACTTTTATTAAGCCTGCAGAACTAACGCTGACGTCGAGACGCTAGCGCTCGTCGATAGGGCCTAGATCATCCTCGAGGGGACGGCTGTGCCGTCCCTTTACGGTCCCCCATCGGGGTCCTCCGGGGCCTGCCTGGCAATTTGCTGGACGGCCAAGAGTTGGTCTTCTTGGTTGTATGATATCAGCGCCGCTTCTAGCCGCGGCGATAGGAGTACTGAGTTAGCTTCGTCCAGGTGTGCCTGAAATTCTTGTGCGACAGCTGCGCTCCGTTACGGATACCTGTCGGACCACTGGTGTAGATAATCGCCAGCAAACTCTCTAGAGCCTCCGGGCGAAAGGTCAAGTGAGCGATGCACTTGAGGCATGAAGAAGTCACCATTCTTCGGCCTAGCCGAAGGATACTACCGCCTGCAGAATACACGTGCGTGCTAAACTGGCTGTTTATGCAATATGATTAACAAAGTGAGTAATTACAACCCTTCTCATCCCGAAAAGCAGTAGTGAAGGTTAAGTAGAAATCAAAACTTTGCCATAAAGCACTTCCGTGCCACACGGCCGAAAAGTGTTCATTCAGACGAAGCATTACTACGAATGATCGCAAAAGATTTCGTTGTATTCATCATGAGCAAAAGACCTTAAAGTGCAGGTTGTAAAACCGCACCATAATAAAAAGTGCAGTGTATAGATATGGGTGACGTCGTCTTCTGGGACGCAAATTCAGTTCCGTTGTGCTGGAATAGCTGTGGGGTTTTAAATTCCTCAGCCAAGCAAAGACAGAAACATGAAAGCTGCTGAAGGTTGGCCAGAAGACTCAGTGAGTTTTTATGTCAATAGGAAACATCATGAAGCGAGCGCTGCTGATAACTTGCACGTGTTGATAAATTGCACGTCCGGGAGAAATGCGAACCACAAAGAATCCAAGGCGCCGGTGCTTTCCCGGACAAGGTACAGCTTCCTCGATGCACAACTTTGAGGACTGCAACCTTCAATATTGTAACGTTGCTTCCAATGAAACACATTCAAATTCCTAGAGCCTCCATAAATACCGATTCCTCCGGCATTCTGTGAACTGGAGAAATTTACCTCCAGAAAACCACCTAATAGGTCATAGTTGCCGACCATTTTAACACGAAAAGGGGTTCTTAAACCTAATGTACATTTGCTCGGTCTATCGGGATGGTTAAATTATTCGTCGAAAGCACGTCAGAAAAACAAGCGGGACCTTATGTGGACAAACCACTAACGGAACTGAACCACAGAGTGTCGGCCGATGGTGGAAAGTGGCCAAACCTGTGCATCCAAATATTTTTCTAAAATTACAGGCATGTAACACTCTACCTACACACGGTATAAGAAAGAATACTTTTCTCTCTGTTGGCGATTTGCCTTTGGTAAAGACAAATCTACTTAAGGAAATATGGAAAGCCCCGAATCGATTGCCCTAAACACCGGTTAAATAAGTACATCGCATAAGGAGATGCCAATGTTTTTGCCAAAATACTGCCATGTATCTTTTCTTAACTTATGTGATATCCGTACGGCTTCAAGAAAGGGCATTTTGTTGTTCATTGCTTTAAACTCTAAGGTACAGAGCCGAGGCTTGTTAGTAGCCTGTTTTCGTTGCATGTGAAGTGAAAGGTGCAATACCGGCTTATTACATGAAAGATGTTATAGTTGAGAGTTGACAACGAACTTCACATTACCATCGGAGGAACATTCATAAAAAAATTCAACAATGCTGCCCTCGTCACATACTTCTCAACGCATGCATTGCTTCGGGCAATCCTGTCCAATGGGTTGTGCTATTTAAATTTCTCTGTGTACAAAGAACATCTCTATCAAATTTTCGCGTGGGGTCTCACTTCAACTTTACGCGGTTGTTTAGATTCTACATCAAGACCCGTTGAAGCAGCCAAGTAAACGCGTTTTGGATAGTATATTATAGTAGTAGTACGCAATCTCCCGTTCACCTTTTTGCAGGCAAACAACGCTTCAATTTCTCGCTCTAAGGCGGCCTTAGGCGGTCCCAGTATGTTTCGAATAAGAGTTGTATGTAGGCTAATAGTGGTTTAAAAAACACGAGTCACCGGTGGCGCCATATGCTTTCGTATCAAATCGGAAATGACTGTGTGACGTCCGCCCTACGAGAAAACTATGCTGGCTTTCCGAAGCAGATTCGAATCGTACGTCGAACTCGTTCGCCGTATGTAAAGGAAGGCATACATCTGTGGCTGAAAGCTTTATTTTGAACTGGAAACGCGCATGTACATGAAACGCCTACGTGGAAGTATCGGGCAGGCACGTTGCTCGCAGTTGCAAGATGAGCCGGTTGTTTTATGTTCGGTGCCCGTCGGTTTTATTTTTCAAAACTTCTCATTCGTGGTACTGGGTTATTTTATCAAATTACTACTTACTGTTACTACGTAACTAAGCGCTTTTGTTTTTGACCTAGTCAACTCAGCTGGCTTACAAATACTACAGCAACAAATGTGCATGGGATGCTCTTATTTCTAAGTTCTCTAGCTTCTACAAAACCGCATGCAGTTTCATCCTCATTGCAGTTCAGCGTTATTTAAATCACAGAAGATGACGCTTGGTTTGGATTGTTCAAGCAGCTTATATACTTCGCCTGAGTTAGAAATAGATGACAGTGAAAACAAAGACGGTTTCGTTAGTTTGGTCGCACTAACGAACAATACAGAATAATTGGTTTTGCCTTATCATGGTAGCACTTCGTGGCCACAGTTGATACATGAAAGTGAATAAATGAATTATTAGAGCCAAGGTTGCCATTAGTGGAATGAAGATGTCAACGTTTAGCGTACTAGGCCGAGTAAAGGATTCGTTTCCGGTGAAAGCACCGAACCCGCTGTACCGTTTTGGAAGCGCGTGTATATCTCACCCAAGCCTACTCTTTCCGGAAACGTAACTGTTACGCAACTCAAAGCAGAGAGTAGATTATGAACCAGTGATCGCCAGTTGGCATGAAGGGATCTAGATGAAGAAAACTTTCCGAAAACTCACCAATAGGGCTGGTTTCCATTATGCCAATCATAGTTATGTCATGCTAAAAGTAGCACGCTTTTTTCAAAGCCTGAACGAAAAACACTGCCAGTTACAGGAAACGTAGATCTTTGGCGGCCAAGAAACCTGAGCGCTGGAATTGAACACCGGCATTTTCAGGTGGTTTTCGACCTGCTTTGTGCTGGACACGTTGTCGATACCTGCCCGCCATGAAGACATTTTCTAAAGCCGAAGCAGCTGCAGTCTTTATTGAAGTATTCGTAGGCTCCAAATCAGCACAAAGACGCCAAGATAAAACTCCCTTGCCCGTATCGAACTGAGGTGATGTGCAACCGAAAAAAGGTGTTAAGGAATTGTTTAGGTAAGTCGGTCCCAGGATAACTACCGGAGCAAGCTGAAAGAAAACATAAAGAGAAAAAGTGTGTCTTGAACATTACCCTGTAATATAAACATTGATTCTTACTCCCGCTCCGCAAGGGCAGTGAGAGCGATACTGATGCAAGTACGGTGCTGGTGTCACTAGACAGGCCATCCAGACTCGTATTGTTCGGGGATCCAGGCTTTTCTCTCGAGGACACAATGCGTCTCCCACAGCCAGGACCTCCACGAGAGACCAGTCCCTAAACTATTGCGCACTAGCAAGCAGTTTTATTTCACCCACAGCGACATAGACGGCACAGGTCAATCGATGTATATGCCAGAAAAGAGCTACGTTATCAGGTTGACAAACTTAACAAGCGGTTTTTCTGCTGAAGCACTAATTCTTTGTTGATCTGCCAAGCTGCAATAACCACCAACTATTTGTTTGAGTTGTTTCCTTTTTAAGTAAAAATCAAATTTAATTACAATTCGAAAAGGGAGTGTGGTTGTCAAGAACACAGGAACACGTACGTAGCAACGCAACGTCGGGGAAAGCGCAGATTTGAGAACTTGCGGCGCCAGGCTCCCCGCCGGCCAATTAGAAAGTCGTGCCCCTCCGTTTCCTGTTTATAGCATCGAAGGAGGACGCTGCGCCGCAAACGATTATGATGACCAACAGCCGTCTCCGCCGAGGCTGCTCTTCCGCAGAGACTACACGCCACGAACCTACGTGTTGGATGGCGTGTAGGAGAGCGTGAATGGCACACTAGAAGACTTCATCTTCACCGACGCAAGCCTCTTCGTACACTTCACTCAACTAATACACGGAAATGAAGAAAAACTATAGCAATGTGGGTCTAATGTCCACCGGTTTGTGGCCCTGTGGCCAAATAAAAGGAAATATCAATTGCACGGAAAGGCGCAGGAGTTTTCAATTGAATAGTTACTGTTGCGTATTCACTAAAGAACCAGAAGTGCTAAGGTGCCCTCAGAATTATTTTCGTAGTAAAACAGCGGACATATCCGTACCGCAAGATTCCATAGAACGTTATGGAGCTCCAAATATATTAAAAATTACGCAGCCTTTTACTAAGCGGCGCACACCACCCAGGTGTCCGATTATCTAATTATATGGCAGATATAGAGTCTTTTGCCCCAAACTGGCGAAGTGTGCAATTAAAGTCATTTATTTGGAATTGGCTTCCGTATTTAGATAATTTTCTTACAAAAACGTGTATGTCTATCAAGTTCATCTATTCTAGTTCAGCCTTATTCCAGATCATCTACTGCAATCGAATTATACTGAGAAACGACCAGTCGCAGCATGACTTCCATCAAGTGTTTCCACTTCCTTTTCAAACTTCTCCATCACTTAAGCTTCACTGGTCATTTACCTTGACCATGGGAGACCATTAACTAGTTCTTTAAAAATGCTTTAGGCGAAAATGCCCCCGCCAAAGCACGTATTTTGTTGCTTCAAATATCAAAAGATGCGCACCTCCTTCCGGTGAAAAACGCAAGCCCTCACATTGCTGCATTGCCACAAAATGTTGCTGGCACCACAAGTGCCGCTCGTCGAATAGGCACGTACACCCACTATCGAAATATACCCTGTTCTTTCCTAATGCACTCGCGTAAATAGAAACAGCTGCAAGCATCCCAGCCAAATGAAAATACTTTCAAAAACGTTATCATGTGAAATAGCTTGGTCGGCAAAGTCGTGACTGTGAAAGCGTAGCGGACATGTTTAACAGCTAACATTCCAGGTGCATATAACCCCGGCGGGGCAACGTCAGGAATAAAATGAAAATGTCACATCACTTTGCACCTGTACATCAGAAGTATCACCACACACTGGGAGGAAAATAGAGTTTTAATATCGCGAGGCGTCTACAGTTTTGATGTCGGTATTACGCAGGCGGCACACCACGCTCCCTATTTCGGAAAGGGCAACAAACCCACCTTTATTCAGTTTGGCTCTCAGATTTACGTCTGTGAGCAAAAAACACGGCAATAACGTGAAACAGAAAGTTGAGCTAGTTGGATGTGATTGATGTTTAAACCGCAGACAGACAACACAAAAAATAGCGCGCGTGTTGTCCTCTTTTGCGTATAGTCCGGTCAGCGCTTTAAACATGAAGGAGTAATAAAGCGCGTAACGGCAAAAAACAATTTTCTGTTGTTATATTTAGGCGATTCCCATTTAAAACTATTGGCATAAATACATAAATCAATGAAAAATATATATATAATAATATTATATATATATATATATATATATATATATATATTATATATTAAATATATATATATAGATATGTATAATATATATATTATTAATAATATATATAGAACCGAAATAATGCATCGAAACCTATATACTGAACCGGGGGTTTATTTGCCGGTAGATGCAGATGGTCGCAGAGGTCCAGAACCGCAGAGAGCGAGAGAGCCGACAAACAATCACACCCGAAGCCGCGCAGAGTGAGCCTCTTCTTTGTTACAGGCGCGGCGTGTTGTTTGCTAGCAACATGGTGAGGTCCGATGGCACATAGCCATTACAAGGGATTGTCCGCAGTTCTTAATTATTGCGGCCAGCGTTACCTCATTACGACTGCCCCACGGGGAATAAAGCGCCATCCTGGCGCCTCACGGGGCACACGACACTAGGGGATCATAATACGGCTTCAAACGCTGGACATGAACAGTCTCCCTTCCGCGGCGACGGAGGTCTGAGGACGGTGTCATGAGCTCTATGACGTAGTTCACCGGCGACGTCCGTTCGAGGACACAGTAGGGTCCGTGAAACCAAGAAAGAAGCTTCCTAGACAATCCTGGTGTGGTGGAGGGAATCCACAGCCACACCATAGATCCTGGAGAATACGTCGGGTGGGCAGCTATGTCGTCGTGCCGAAATTATTGCTGCAACTGATCTTCAGTTGTAAAGGACCTCGCAAGCTGGCGGCATTCTTCCGCGTACTTGGCAGCTTCAGGAGCTGGGGAGGACTCGGAGCGATCCGGTCGGTAGGGGAGAACCGTATCAAGGGTGCATGGCGGCTCGCGACCATACAGGAGGAAAAAGGGCGAGAAATCTGTTGTGGCCTGAATGGCTGTATTTTACGCATAAGTCACGTAGGCCAGCACAAGGTCCCGTTCGTCGTGATCCGGTGAGATGTACATCGACAGCATGTCGCCGAGGGTGCGGTTAAAGCGCTTAGTGAGGCTGTTTGTCTGCGGATGGTACGCTGTACTTGTGCGATGGAGAAAACGGCACTCAGCGAGGAGGGAACGAATAACGTCTGACAGAAACACACGTCCCCTGTCGCTGAGGAGCTCAAGAGGCACCCCATGCCACAGAATGAAGCGCCGTATGATGAAAGAGCTGACGTATCGTGCTGTGGCGGCAGGCAAAGCCGCAGTTTCGGCATAGCGCGTCAGGTGATCGACGGCGACGATAACCCATCGGTTGCCGGAGACTGTCTTTGGCAAAGGTCCATACAGGTCAATACCAACACGGTTTAATGGTTTCGCCGGGCAACGAAGCGGCTGCAGTGGACCCACTGAGCTGGAAGGCGAAGACTTGCGATGCTGACAGGTAGTGCATGACCTAACGTACTTGCGTACAAAGGTGTACATGCCGTGCCAGTTATACGCCTCGAGCGCGGCCTGTAGGGGCGCCACTGAAATCCCCCTAGCGGCCCGTTTCGAAAGAGGCGCGGAGTCCGCGCCCCGCTCCCCAGTGGCCGCCGCTGCTTTTGCGCGGCACGTTCAGACTGAGATTTTACCGTTTTGTGGGCGTTTGAAATCCATGTTTGGTGAGCAGTCACTCTGTTTCGCACATGGGGTGTGTTTAACGAGAGGTGTAAATGTTTCCTCCGAACCGGCGATCTTAGTGTGGTATTTTCGGTCTGTATAAGCGCCAAGTGTGTGTCACAGGCCAGCGTCGCGGAACCGGCGTATGATTGAGCCGATTGTAGTTACACTGGCATGAATTACTAGGCGTGTCTTCGTAACCACCGGTTCCTCAGATGTTCATGCTACGGCTATACACTACATATTTAAATCGGTTTTGTGCGTTTACATAATCAGCGGGAGCACTCATAACTACTGACAGCACACCAGTTTACGTTTGCCAATATTATACCTCAGATATGATCACCACCAATTTACAAGCCAGTGTCGGTGTTAATTTCGGGAATATTCAACAAAAGTACGATGGACAATGCATAATTATACTCGGGGATCAGCACACGAAAGGGTCGTCTTGTAGTGAGTTTGAGCGCCCGCAGACCTTCATCTGCTACATATGCCCTCTGCGAGCAGCGCGGAGACGGATTTACAATATAATCCGCGTCCGCGACTAAATGCTTCTTCGAAATATCGTCATATGGCCCAGGGAGCCTGCAGAATAAACCAGAACCTGAAATCAGAGGGCCTTATCCCATACCACACTTTTCCAACGACACCTTTCATCGCTTGTTGTACAGCCTACCCTGTATACTTCCAAAAATGCGTCCGCCGTTCGATCAGCTCTTCGTTGAAGTAGAAAAACAAAAGGAAAGTGAACGCGAGATTTATGTGTGGGATTACTAAAACGTTCATTGCTTGATTCCGCTTCGCATTTGTACACGGCGTCCCTCTTCCCCCCCCCCCCCCCCGATGTCTCGCGAAGTAGCAGTGCATTTCGCGTACAGTTGGTCTAGTGAAACCTACCTGGCTTAAGTTTAGACGAATGTCTTTAGCATGCCAGAAGCTGCACTGTTTTTTTTTTTTTTCATTTCCGTTCGAGCTAATATATGTTTCTAAATTCCGCATTGGCACAGCATTTTTTTCCGTGGTTTCATTTCCTTGGGTTCTTGCTATATGCGTATGGGCACATATTTAACGACGCACAGGCTAGAATATACTATCCTTTCGCATAGTTTATAAAAGGCATAAGTTATTGTCCGGGATTGGGTAATCACATCCCCGAAACATATTTTTCTGCGGCGTATATATGCGAAACGAAGCCGCATTCGTTGTCCACGCTGCAAAATGAAGCCAACCTCTCATTGTGCCAGTATCAGGTATAAATTAGGCGTCAGTAGAATTCATTTGTGCCGATGTTTTGGAGTGACATGGGTGATAGTTGCTGCCGTCGCCGACGCCCGGAAGAGCGCGCGACGAAGCGCGCAGAACCGCGTCCCGGGTAGCTCTTGCAGGCGATCGCGCACTCTACGAAGACGCAGCTGCTTTTTAAGTGACCTAAACGTACGCTTTGCCTATAGTCGTCACCATAACAGTTTTTTTTAGGGCACGGAAGGCGAAAAGAAGCGAAATAGAACCGAAACACTGCACGAGCCCCTATCAGTCACGCAGCGCAAATCCCGTCAACGCCGCGGAGAAGACGGCGGCAGGCGGAGCAGCGATCGCGAAGCTCGAGGCCGTATAGCGGAGACGGACACGGTGGTATGTTTTTAACAAGCGAGCGTGGTCACACTTTGAATTGCGATAAAGCGATGTGCAGATGTCGCTGCGAAGGTGCCGAGGAATTACGAGCCGCCACTTTCGCCCTTCATTGAGGTAATTCCGCCGGTAGAGCAACCCGTCACGAAGCGTGAAGTGCATAGCTTGTCTGCGCAGGGCCCGAGGTCGTTCAGTACGGGAAACGTCCGAGAGCAAGGAGATGAGCGAAGCAATCCATGGGTCCTTGCGTTGTTCAGAGGGCATGTCAGTGAAAGAGAGAGGGGACACAATAGCGTCGTCAGGTAGGATGCAGGCAGTTTATGGTGACACTGGAGAACGCGATAAGGCATCAGCGTCAGAATGGTTGCGGCCAGACCGATATATGAGAAGTATGTCGTACTCTTGTAGCCGTTAAGCCCAGCGAGCTAGCCGTCCAGAGGGATCTTTTTGTGTGGACAACCAGCATCGCGCATGGTGGTCTGTGACGACGTCGAAAGGGCGGCCGTACAAGTAAAGTCGGAACTTATCTAGTGCCTAAACTACGGCATAACACTCTTTTTCCGTGACGGGGTAGTTTGCCTCAGCCTTGGAAAAGGTACGGCTAGCGAAGCGAAAACGTACTCGTCAAAGCCCGATTTTCGCTGAGCAAGCACAGTCCCTAGACCAACGCCGCTGGCATCAGTATGAACCTCAGTGGGGGCGTTCGGTCCGAAATGCCGCAGATTGGTGGCGACGTAGGAAGCTTCCGGAACGTCACGAATGCGTTTTCACAAGCAGGGGACCACCGAAGTGAGGTCTTCGAGGTACCAGAGAGAAGCTGCGTCAATGGTGCAACGGTGGTCGCAAAGTTGCGGACGAAGCGCCTGTAGTAAGAACAGTGTCCGAGGAATCTCCTGAGGGCCTTCATAGATGTCGGCTTCGGGAACTCCGCAACTGCCTTAAGCTTTGACGTGTCGGGTAAAACTCCATCCTTGGAAACGACGTGGCCCAAAATAGTGAGCTTGCGAGCGGCGAAGCGACATTTCTTGAGGTTGGGCTGCAGCTGTGCGTCGACAAGACAAGTTAAAACTTGTTCTAACCGGCGTAAACGTGTTTCGAAATCCGGAGCAAAAACGACGATGTCGTCAAGGTAGCACAGGCATGCTTTCCATTTTAGTTTGCGCAAAATGTTGTCCATCACGCGCTCGAAAGTGCAGGCGCATTACAAAGGCCGAACGGCATCACATTGAACTCATACAGGCAGTCAGGTGTTATGAAAGCCGTCTTGGTGCGATCAGCCTCGGCCATAGGTATCTGCCTGTACCCGGAGCGCAAGTCGAGCGACGAGAAATATTCGGCACCTTGCAAACAGTCGAGGGCGTCAACAATACGCGGGAGAGGGTAGACATCCTTTCTGGTTACCTTATTGATGCGCCGATAGTCGACGCAAAAGCGTATCGAACCGTCCTTTTTGGGTACAAGGACTATGGGAGACGCCCAGGGACTGTTGGAGGGCGTGTTGACGCCTCGCTCAAGCATCTCGTCCACGTTTTCATCAATAGTACGTCGTTCTTCGTTGTAAACGCAATAACGACGTTATCGTAGCGGCGGGTGCGAGCCAGTGTCTATCGTGTGTTCGAGCGTTGATGTTTGACTTAGCGGAGCTTTCAAGCAGTCAAAAGACTAGCGAAACCGATGGAGGAGTGCCAGCAGTAGATCCCGTTGTGTCGGCGTGAGATCTTCATCGATAGCCTTATTGAAAACGTCGGATGGTAAAACCTCTGCTTCGGATGTAGCAGTCAATTCTGCGACATGAGTGACAATGGAAGTATCGTCGGGCACATCGATGACAGCACTTGACTCGACAGGCTCAATCCACCTGATAGTCTCGCCCTGTAGCAGCGAAATTTCGTCCGAGTACTAGTTACTAACAAGCATGCCGCTCGTACCAGCATGGGTCGTTAACAGAGTGGACGGCAGCGGAAGACGTCTCCGTCGGATGAAGAGGTCAGACGGCGTAAAAAGCACGGTTGTGTCAGCAGTGCACGCAGAGCACAGGGGCACGGAAACAGAGCAGTGCGGCGAAATTTTTGCATCTTCGCTGACGACCAATTTAGCAGCAGTTGCCTCATTATGGTGCGCGTCGCAGTCTGGTGCAAATTCAACTATCCGCACGCGCACAATCGATGACGGCGTGGTGACGAGCGAGAAAATCCCAACCCAATATGAGGTCATGGGAACAAGTAGGAAGCACGATAAACTCTACAATGTACAAAACATCCTGGATCGTCACTCGCACCGTGCACGCTGGAGACGCATGGACGTGCTGTGCGTGTGCGGTACGTAGCGCAAAGCCATCCAACGGCGTCATCACTGTTCTAAGGACACGGCAAAGGTCGGCATGAATAACTGAAACGGCAGCGTCCGTGTCGACTAACGCCAATGCACGTTCGATCTTCCACAAATACGTCTATAATATTTGAGGGCGAAAAATGAGGCCTTGGATAGTTCGCTGGTAACGCAGTTCTTGCCTCCTGAACTGCTTCAACTAATTTTCCTCTTCTGAACGGTTGGTCTGCGGCGCATGAGAGAAAAAGACCGACGGCGAGGGGAGGACGAGCGACGGGTAGCGATAGTGTGGGAACCAGAAGGTGCAGCGGTGAAGTCGGACCCGTAGGAGACTTCGCGTGGCGATCGGCTGCGAGGGCCATAAGTAGGGCCTCCGGTATCGTCGTTGGTGGGCGTCAGGCGTCGGCGGCAGTATCGGGTGACATGTCCGACATTGCGGCAATTGAAACAGTTGGGACGGTTGTCCCACTTTTGCCAGGCACTGCTGGATTGGGGCGGAGGCCGAGACAAGGGCGCTGGCCTTATCGGTACAGGGTGTTGGTAAGACATAGGGACCCACTGAGGGGGAAAGGAGTCGGTAAGACATAGGGACCCGCCGATGGGGGACACCCACGGCGTCAGCGTACGTGACGACCGGTGCCAGAGTCCTTGCGAAGCTTTCGGCATACGGCAGCGGGGTGGTAACGCTCAAGTTATGACGAGGAGGCGCAGTGGGAGTGGGCAGAATGGCGTCAGCAACTTGCTCTTGAATTACACTGCGGAGCATTGGCACCAAAGAAGACGAAGGCTCCGGGGTGTATGGCAGCAGGGAGAGCTGACGGGCGACTTCTTCCCGAAACTATTTGTTTGATCTACAACAGCCCAGAAGAGTTGTCGGGGTCACCGACCAAGCTCGCTATGGTGTCGTCTTGGACAGAGGTGCATCGTGCACACACTCGCTGTCGACGAAGCTCGTCGTAACTCTGGCAAAGGTTCACCAGTTCAGCAATGGAGCCCGGGCCTCTCACCAAGAGCATCTGGAAGGCACCCTCGTCGTTGCCTTTCATGACGTGCTTGATTTTCTCAGGCTCTGTCACGGATGGGTTGACACGCTTGCAGAGGCCCAAAACATCCTTGATGTAGCTCGTGAACATCTCGCCTGTCTTCTAGACGCGGCCGTGCAAGCGTTTTTTGGTGAGCAGTTTCCGCACAGCGGCACGGCCAAACGCTGCAATAATTTCCGTCTTGAAGGCCGGCCATGCGGTTCTGCCGGATCCGTGGTTGTTGAACCACACTTCGGCGAGACCTCCACTTTCAGTCAAGAGTTCGAGATATCCGCAGCTTGGCCCAAAAACACTTCGAAATAAAGTGATACAAGTACATGGGACGTATAAGAAATGGTTCTACAGAGACACACGCGAAAAATCATCAACAAATAAAAGTTTACTGGCGTTTCAGGACGAGGACTTCATTCTTTTTTGAGAGTACTCAAGTACTCAAGATGAGGGAAAAAAAGATAACAAAAAGTCACTGTCACGCGGTACGAACATAAAAAAAGAACAAAAAAAATAAAAAGAACTGACAAAAATTTTACAAGGTAATTGCAGTTTTGAGTGTCCCGTGGCAACAGGAGGAAAGAGAGTGGTCAAAAGAAGACATGCGCATGCACGGATATGGCGCACATCTTGGTATACACATCGTTCTAAGAAATTACGAGTCACGTCACTGAAAAATGAAGGGAGTTGTATACTTGCCTTGTGGTGGTGGGAGGAAAGAGAACGGCACACAAAGGTAGTCAGACCGAAATTTTCGAGAGGAAATGAGCGGAGGGGAAAGAGAAAGCCGAAATTTTATTCCGACGAAAGACACGTCAGTTTTTCACAACTTTCATTGATGCCGAACTACGCTGACGTAAACATATAAATAAGGTACGAATCTCGAACCTCGCGATCGTGATGCGTTTTAAAACTAGAATCGAAAATTGTGGCTTTCAGCAGTTGAAACAAATAATCAGTGTCTTCACATAATTTGTTAGCGACAAAGAGGGGCAGATTTTAGCATGAGAACGGTGATTGGTAAACGTCAAACAGAAGGATGGGTCAGTCTGCCGATGTATTGTTCCCCGGATCCCCGCAACTACCGAGCCCCTGGGCAATGCCAGCAGCCAATCCACACGGCCTTCCGACGCCCCAAAGCCAGCTCGTTCCTCGTTCAATCTCCGCAGGAGAGTGCTTCCTGAGCCAAGGAACTGACTAGGACACAGAAACCCGGTACAGCAGCATCCTGCTCAGAGAGAGAGAGAAAGAGGGCTCTTTAATGGGAACTGGTGAAGTGGGCCCGGCTACGGACAAACTTGTAACACCAGATGGGGTGTGAGTACAATGATGAATGGTGAATATTAGACATTAGGGGCCCAGCAGAAAGAAGACAAACAAGAAAAGTTTAAAACGCGAGACAAGGGAATGCTGCTAGTAGAGTCCAGAGATAAAAAATGAAAAGAAGGTCGATAATGTGAATGTTTAAGCAAAATTCAAAGTAAGAGGCGGAAAAAATAACGCCGACCCAAGAAAAATAAATAAATATACGCCACAACGCGAAAGAATACATATCATGAAACACTTGAGCTGTGTTTATGTAGAGAGATTTCTTTAGTTAAGAGTGATAAAAAAAAGCGGAGTGCAACTTATTGTGCCCAGGGTACTTTCAGCACTGTTGGCCCAGGGCGCAAGAAAATGACAAAGATCAAGCCTGCCTCCATGACGACAACCGGAGTCAGCTTGTATATAAAATTTCCGAAATTTGCACAATAGCAGTGCTCGAAGGCCAGGACATCATTCTTCAGTGGCTGCCTGGTCACTCTGGCATACAAGGCAATATTACATTCCACGCAGCCGCCAGAGCTGTGCGCTTGCTGAGCAACACGACCCAGATTCCTTTCTCCCGAGAGGACAGCAATGTCCTTTTCGTCGGAAGTAGATGGACTGCACAAATGTCGGAGTGGCAGTACTCTCACCGCAGGTATCCACCTCTGCAGGCCTCGTACAGAGTGTCAAAACAGTTTTTTTAGAATAATAAAAACGGATACGTTCTGAACAGCGCGCTTCTGCACTTGCATAGTATTCGACTGCCGAGGTAGCTCCCACGGGTTTGCGCGTTAGGCGGAGGCCTGCCACTGCCGGACTCTCCCTATCCAACACTAGGGAGTGTCAGCAGGTACTAGAAACGCCTTCGTGCAATTAAAGCCGATAATTCTAAATCACCGTGAGACTACATCCCATTCAGTCCAACAGGAAAACGAAGTTTCTAGAAATTCTTAGCTTATCGAAAGGGAATTGGGCCTTTTACACAGCTACCAATCCAAACCAGAATCCGCCATATTAAAAAAAAAGTTCGTAAGTTTTTTTTCCAATGACTACACCCGCAGAAATAAACTTAGCTCCACTACTAATGGCTCTCCGTTACCTGAAAATGCACACGAGAAGCGCCCCTTAAACACGATTCACGCGTCAAATAGTGACCTCCCGCCAGCTCAGATTAGCACCGGTACTAATCAACCTGCCAAGGCAAACCAAAATTTCTATCGTGCTTCTGTCAACTATTTCCAGTCTTTCAACGCTAACAAAAATCTATCTGGAAATGTTATGAACCTCTCTAGTATTACTGTGCCAGCAGATCAGATGAGCGCCACGTCAAACGGTCTGAACTTTTTCCCGGAAAATTGGCGGTTTCGGCAAATTTCACCTTTTAAGGACTTCGATAACTTTGCCAGGAATACGAGACCACGAGAGTACTTCTCTGGCCGTTCTCCAGCGGACAAAGCCCGATGCGAATTACCTAGCCATACCCACTGCACCCCTCCTACGCAGGGCCCTCGGCATGTACATTAAAGCCGTTAAACGCGATGTACGAGCAGCATACCAAAGCAAATCTCGTTTCCGCCGTAACATCAATAGCAAGGAAAAGAAAGCCCTGGAGGAACTCGCAAGCTGCCCCGAAATTGTAACTAAACCCGCCGATAAAGGAGCCGCCAACGTGATCCTCAACAAAGCTGACTATTTCCACGAAGGCTCATAGACATATATCAGGATCGTTGTTCTACAAAGTACTCCTTAGTGATCCCACTAATGATTATGAATAATTGTAAAAGATAACCGCACTGAGCTTGTTCAAAACAGATAAATTAATCGGATCATCGCTAGCAGATAAAAACAGATAATTTCTGAAGACGGTGCAATGCTGCCCGCTGGCGCCAGCATGCTCGTGAAGGTAAGGAATGACGCATTTCGTGACTGTAAAGGAATACCCGTAGGGAACATGCGGTTACTGCTGCATAAGTGAATCTTTCATTTCTTTTTTTCGTTTAAGTGAATCTTTCATTTCTGAATCTGAAGTGAATCTGTCATAAGTGAATCTTTCATTTCATGAAAAGGGGCAAAGCACCTGGTGAGGATCAGATAACAGCAGACCTCTTGAAGGATGAGGGAGAAATTGTACTTGAAAAACTGGCAAACCTGTATACGCAATGCCTAATGACCGCAATGGTACCGGAATTTTGGAAGAACGCGAACATCATCCTAATCCATAAGAAAGGCGACATGAAGGACTTGAAAAATTACAGGCCGATCAGCTTACTGTCAGTCGTCTACAAGGTAATTACCAAGGTAATCGCTAACGGAATTTCTGCAACCTTAGATTTCAGTCAACCTAAAGAAGAAGCAGGGTTCCGTAAAGGTTATTCAACAATGAACCATATTCACACGATCAATCAGGTGATTGAGAAGTGCGCTGAGTATACTGAACCCCTATATATAGCCTTCATTGATGATGAAAAAGCATTTGACTCGGTCGAAACCGTAGCAGTCATTCAGGCATTACGAAACCAGGGGGTAGATGAGCATTATGTATGAATACTAGAGGATATCTACACTGGGTCTACAGCTACCATCATCCTCCATAGGCAGAGCAGTAAAATACCTACAAGGAAGGATGTCAGACAAGGAGACACAATTTCTCCAATGTTATTCACAGCATGTTTACAAGAAGTATTCAGAACGTTGGATTGGGAACAGGTGGGAGTAAGGGTTAATGGGACTACCTCAGTAACCTCAGATTTGCTGATGACGTTGCCTTGCTAAGTAACTCCGGGGACGAATTGCAAAGCATGCTTTCCGCACTGGGCGAACAGAGTAGAACCGTGGGCCTGAAAATAATATGGAGAAAACTAATGTAATGATCAAAACCTCGGGATAGCACAGCGGTTCGAGATAGGTGGCGAGGCAGTGGAAGTGGTAAGCGAATATATCTACTTAGGCCAAGTTGTGACCCCAGATCCCAACCATGAGACAGAGATAATTAGAAGGATCAGAATGGGGTGGGGTGCATATGGCAGACATTCTCAGATAATGAATAGCAGCCTACCACTGTCGCTGAAGAAGAAAGTGTATGACAGCTGCATCTTACCGGTACTCACCTGCGGGGCAGAAAGTTGGAGGCTCACTAAGAGGGTTCAACTTAAATTGAGAACGACTCAGCGGGCAATAGAGCGGAAAATGATAGGTGTAACAATAAGGGACAAGAAGAGAGCGGAGTGGGTCAGGGAGCAAACTGGTGTTAAAGGCATATTAGTAGAAATTAAGAAGAAATGGACGTGGGCAGGGCATGTAATGCGAAGGCAAGATAACCGATGGTCATTAAGGGTAACAGAGTGGATCCCTAGAGAAGGCAAGCGTTGCAGGGGGCGGCAGAAAGTTAGATGGGCAGATGAGATCAAGAAGTTTGCGGGGATAAATTGGTCACAGTTGGCACAGCACCGAGGTAATTGGGGAATAATGGGAGAGGCCTATGCCCTGCAGTGGGCGTAGATAGGCTTGTTATGATGATGATGATGATGATATAATGATGATGATGATGATGAAGTGAATCTGCATAGTGACGACACTTGTCCAAATACAAAATGGGTGCATGTCGGTTTTGCTCACTAATTTCTGCAATGAGCGTCGACTTGTCGCGAAGAACACCACTATCGCATTCATAGAAGAGGCCGACGGCGTCACGCCTCTAGCTACACTGAGAACGGCGCCCCGGATTCAGTGACAGCTGACGTCACGCGGCCGGTCTAAAATAAAATAAAGATCTCAGCCACTCAGAAGGATACTTTCTTGAGTCTGGTGCGCGAACTTTTTTTATTGCTTTGCCACGACGTCTAAGGTTTGCCAGATTCGCGTGGCGAAGCACCGCATCATAACGGACGAATCCGCACGGCCTGTTCGCCAGCATCCGTACAGGGAGTCCACAACGCAGCGGGGAACAATTCAAAAACAAGTGAAGTTGATGGTAAATGATGTTGTTGAGCCGTTTAAAAATGCATGGGCCTCACCCGTCGCACTCGTACGAAAAAAGGACAACACGCTCCGGTTCTGTGTCGATTACCGCAGATTGAACAGCGTGACAATACGCGACATTTATCCACGCCCGAGAATTGACGACATATTGAACCTCCTACTCGACGACAAAGTTTTTTTAAATCTTGGGTGTGAAATCTGGATATTGGAAAATAAATTTTATGAAAGGGACCATGAGAAGGCGGCATTCGTGACACCGGACGACCTCAATGAGTTCAAGGCGCTTCCTTGCGGCCTATGTTCTGCGCTTGCTACGTGTTAGTGTATGATGGATACCGCTCTAGCTGGGATGAAATGGCAGACGTGTCTGGTATACCTCGACGACGTGGTTGTCTTCTCTAGCTCGTTTTAAAAACACCTGTCACGGCTGAGACGTGTTCTAGAGGCCATCTGCTCTGAAGATTTAACCATCACGCCGGAGAAGCGTCACCTGGGCTTCGAGGAGCCTAAATATCTAGGCCATGTTGTAAGTGCGGCCCTTATTCGGCCGCACCTCGAGAAGACGACTGCCAGTCGGTTCTTTTCCTCGACCTACCCATAAGAATGCCGTGTGACACTTCCTGAGACTTTCTGCCTAATACAGGCAATTTGTGGAAGGTCTCTCAAGAATTGCAAAACCCCTTACGCGACTTACAAAAGATGACGTTCTGTTTCTCTGGAGCAAAGACCAGCAGGAGGAATTTGACATCTGCGTAGCTGCCTTCAAACTGCGCCAGTTTTAGTCCATATAAATCATGCCGCCGATACGGAAATTCGTACAGATGCCAGCAACGTGGGAATCGGTGCTATCATTGTCCAGTGGCAAGCTGGCGTACGAAAAGGCATAGCTTATGCTAGTCGCGTGCTTGTCAAAGCGGAAAGAAATTATTCGGAGACCGAGGAGGAATGCCTCGCCGTAATCTGGGCAATTAGCAAATTTTGTGCATACTTGTGCGGACGGACATTCGAAGCAGTGAGTGACCACCATGCCGTCTGCTGGCTCGCGAACCTGAGGGACCGATCAGGGCGACTTGCTCGTTGGAGTTTAGTGCTGCACGAGTACGACGTCATGGTCATGTAAAAGTCCGGAAGCAAGCACAGCGATGCTATCTGTTTGTCACGGGAACCAGCTTCCGTGGGTCCGTCCGAGGGACGACGATAATTTTCCCTTCATCGGGATCATCCACAACGGGGATATGGCTCACTTCCAGCTGGCCGACGCGGAACTGCCACCGCTTATCGAATACCTGCGAAATGACACCGTTGTGCCACCCCGTCCTTTCGATAGGGGAATACCTTCACACTGCCTACTCGACAACGTGCTCTTTCAGCCGAATTATGACAGGAGTAACGGGAAATTGCTGCTCGTCGTACCATCAATCAGCACTACGTATTGAAATTTTGCGAACATGCCATCACGAACCTACGGCTGGGCACGTTTTCCCGAGTTCGCAAGAAGTACTACTAGCGAAAACTGTTTGAGTCAGTCAAACAGTACGCAAGAACATGCCGTGATTGCCAGCGCCGGAATTCACCACCGGTAAAACCAGCAGACCTACTTGATCCACCAGACCCCCGACGCGCTGTTTTGGCAAATTGGAATGGGTGTACGTGGCTCATTTCCGACGTCAGACTGGGATCAAGTGCATAATCATGGTCACGGATAACTTAACGCACTACGCCGAGACAAACGCTCTTCCCCGTGGAATTGCTGCAGAGGTCGCAAATTTTTTCCTGTGCAACCTCGTCCTCTGACATGATGTGCCCACCATCGTATTGACGAACAGGGGCAGCTCTTTCACAGCCGACTTCATGCAAGAAGTCTTACGCCTAATCCACACTACTCATCGCAAGACGCCCGCCTATCAGGCCGAAACAAGTGGCCTTACAGAGCGTCTTAACCAAACCTTCTCTGACATGTTGTCTATGTATGTGGACCTGAATCACAAGACATGCGATGAAATTCTTCCGTATGCGAGATTCGCGTGTAATACAGCTGTGCAGGAAACGACGCGATTTACGCCGTTTGAGCTTGGTTTTGGCAGCCTAGTGACAACCCTCGACGCAATGCTCCCTGTCGACAACGGCATCATAGCCGACACCGAAATTGACGACATCAAGCAGAGAGCGCAAGAGGCCCGTCAGCTCGGTAGATTCTACATTTGCACGCAACAGGTAACGGACGCTCGACAATGCAACTTGCGGCGACGACTTGTGGAATACCGACCCAGCAATCTCGTTTGGGTATGGACGCCTATTCGCCGCCGCAGTCTTTCAGAGACACTACAACGGCGCTACTTCAGGCCCTCTAAAGTTATCCGCAGTTTGTGAGACGTCAACTACGCGGTTGTATCAGAAAGTGAAGCACCCATTTCCCCTCTACGGCGGCCACATGTTGAAGTCGTTTATGTCATCATCGTCACCCGCCTATCTACGCCCACTGCAGGGCAAAGGCATCTTACATTAATCTCCAATGTAAGATTACTAACTCTTCGCAGTCCTCTTCTAACTGCGAAAAATTTATCCCCTCAAGCTTCTTGATCTCATCTGCCATCTAACTTTCTGCCGCCCTCTTCAACGCTTGCCTTCTCTAGGGATCTAATATGTTACCCTTAATGACCAACGGTTATCTAGACTTCACATTACATGCCCCGCCCACGTCCATTTCTTTTTCTTAATTTCTACTAATATGTCCTTAACCCGCGTTTGATCCCTTACCCACTCGGCTCTCTTGTTGTCCCATGATGTCACACCTATCATCTTCGGTTTCATTGCACGTCATATCATCCATAAATGGCAGACACTTGCTGGCCAGGAAGAAGGGCATTGGCACCGCTGCCCTTTGCACATGTATCTTTTGTCACACTGTGTAGGAAGCAAAACTTGAACCTTCTTGTTCCGCACTGCTCCACTTTTGATATTTACAGACTGAACCATAATGTTTTTAAAATGTAGATTTGAAGCATTACATAGGAACTTTCTCGAAAATCCTCAACACGTCGTGACCTTTGCCCAATTTGGCTTTGCCAGCGACCTGCCGAGCGTGTTTTAGTGGTCGTGTACCTCCGTGCTATTCCGCCTTTCCCCTCTCCAGAGACCTTCGGTTCTCCCCTTCCTAATAAAAAAAAATTTATCATCATCATCGTCGCATGGAAAACGTCCTTTTTTGTTCCTGGGAAATTGTGAATAAGACGTGAAGCGTGTTTTCTGGTAGACCATTTGAAATAGTTATTTTGAGGCATGAGTGATGCTAGGATATTCCAAGTGCGCCTTGTACTGAGAGTCCCTTGTAGGCTGTCGTACAGCTGATTCCAGTTATGGCGAGCAAATTGATTTGTGTATTCTTCCGCTTGCTTTGTTAGATTTGCCATAGGGAGTTTTAGCGTCCTATTGCACTTTTGTTTCTTCCACTTCCGGTTGATGCTGGGATGGGCATCCCAGATCTGCAGAAGGTGAGGGTCCAGTGACGGATTCTCTATTGTGAGTTATATTTCTTTTGTGTATTTTTTGGCCCTTTTTTATAAACTGTATGTCCCCTTTTCTAGGCCATCCAAGGAATTTTTCTCGTCATCTTCTTCCTCTGTGAAGGCCTTCCTATTCGTGATTCTTGCTTTTCCCACTCTGGTGGGTGTTCGGTTGTGGTGATGGTTGAGGCTCAGTTGGACTATGTGGTAGTCACTGTCCAATGTTTCCGCTAGCCTCTCCCATTCTACATGTGGTATTCCCCTGGAGAAGGCCAGATCAGGTCTGGTGTCTTTTGACACGCTAATGCCAAACCTGGTGGGGTATTGTGTGTCGTTGCACATGGTGAGGCGGTATTGCTAGGCCACATTGTGGACTTCAGGTTCGGGTATATCCCCATGCTACGTGGGGTTCATTGAAGTGGCCAACCATTTAAAGTTTAATGGCATTTTCTCACTTTCAAGACGAAGCGAATTAGGCCGTCAAGATCCCCTAGTTCGTCAGAAGATGAGAGAAAGAGAGAGACTCTTTATTACAGAGAAACCAGAAAGGTTTGCCAGCATGAATTCGCCGACATGCTACATTGTGGGGAAGGGGGAGAAGGAAACAAAAGAAGTAGATGGAAGAAGAAGAGTAGGAGACAAGAAGAAAAGAATAAAAATAAAAAGAAAAGAATAACAAATAAAAAGGAATAAAGTCTTGTTTAGGGCGCTGAGTAAAAACTTGACTGTACACGCCAGGGAGATGGCTACAATGTTGTAGCGACGCCAATGTCCTCGAGGTACTCAAATAATGCAGACAGGGCTTTGCGCTGGGAGGATGGTGAGTGAAATGGTCCAAGCATCAAGCTTAGTATAATGGTCTAGGTTGGAGACATTCAATTCTTTGCTATAAACGGCCCCTTGATTTAGCATAAGCAGAGCAGTCTAGTAATATATGTTCGACGGTTTCGAGTGAGCCACAGTTGTCCCAGTATGGGTTGGAAGTCTGGTATATACGATAAAGGAACCAATCTGTAAACACTGAAATAGGGCGCTGTCAATGTTACAGTGTCTCCAGTCAGCCAGGTAGTATTTCCGGCAGCCTCATTCTTATGTACGGGTCAATGCAATATAGAAAGGCCTGATGAAACCCCGGAAGTGCCCATATGTGGTTTTTTCGGCCAAAACTACTGCCTTAGTCATGGCTGAGGCATCATTTTGAGATACATTCTTCGCCAGCCGTCGACACAGTGGACCATTTTTTTGCGATTCGAAGGTAGCTCTTCAGACCCTGCAAAACGCTAGCTGCTTCAGCCTTCATGAACATGCCCATAGAGAAGTGAAGTATCTCCACCGTCTCGCATTCGTCTCTGGACATCGTGTGACACTACAGTGGCTCCCAGGCCACTGTGGCATTTTGGGAAACCAGAAAGCGGATGAGGCGGCCGACAGGGGCCTAGAATTAAGAACGCAAGGAGGATTTTTTTTCATCCGAGGGAGGGCTTTATATATGTTCAATATAAACACGCTCTTCTGAGTTTTGTTTGGAAGGTAAAATTTCAACTACGGTGTGTGAATCCTATGTTGGGCGGAATGCTGCTCCGCCGTTAGGTATTTCAAAGTTAGGATGGCTGTGCGGGCCCTGCCTTTTGCTATGTGTGTTTTCGTATCCCCACAATGTTAATGAATCTGTCCCTGTTTCTTGCAGGGCCAAGATGTCCGGTTTTTCCTTTTCAGTTAGTTGTGAGAGATTGTCTCTTTAACCTGATGGTTCTACAGTTCCATTGCGAAATTCTCGGTCATCGATCTGCGCTCTTGTCGTCGAAGCTTTTGCGGGGGCTATACGTCGTCATCGTATGACGTCTCTCCATTGTTGCTTCTCTTCCCGGGTAGATTTGGGGCTTTTTACGAGCTTCATTCTTTTCTTCGAAGGTCGGTAACTATTCAATCTATCTCGGTCTTTTGATTTATAATATTGGTCATTGCGTCCTGAATTTTTTGGTGTGTTTCCCGGTTTTTTTAAGGTGGTGTTAATATTCATAATCTGTGTGTGGATTGGCTCGAACGTTTGTATTACCATTCTGTTGGAACAGGCCCTCATCTTTCTTCATCTGGTTGACCTTTTGTTCTTGTCCAGCTTGGTGCAATATGATTTGCTTTATTTCTTTCATCATGCCTTCCATGTACGATCTCGTAAGAGCATGTTCTTTCATCAGTTCCTTGGTCATTTGCGTGTTCTCTTCAGCGTATGACTCAGTGCTTCGAAGGCAGCTGCCCAATCGGGTGTATCTCATCCTTCTTTGCTAGTGCAGGTACTAGAAGGACAGGAGACTTGTGCAATAGGAGGGAAGTGTTCGTCTGAGAACACCCCTTTGTGCACGTATTCTTTAGTAGTGTCCCGATGAGCGCATGATCTACGCCCGGAGAGCGACCGGTATGGCGCTCCCGACTCTTTGCCGATCATTTGATTTGAGCGAGAGTGTGATGGACCTCGAATAGGTAGAAGGGGACGACACGCTACTGCTTTCTCTCAGAATGCCTGGGGGCACCCCCGTTGCGGCCGTGGCACTAGTTAGGCTAAACGAGTTGCAGGTAGTCTCAGGTAGCCCCTGACAAGATGGCTTTTCCGGTTGTTTGATCCCATGCATGCCTAGTGCGCAGCGGGGGAGGGGTGGTTTTAACCGGCACTTGCACTCTTTACCAGCGGTCTCATGTGGTAAGTTGCAGAGCTGGAAAGTGGGGTTGCAGTCGTGTTCCGCGTTTTCGGGTTTTTTTCCCCACTTTGACACAGTTCTAGTTTTGGTGAAGGGCAAACACCCTGCCTATGTCGAATATCTCCACATGCCTTTCAGTATTGCGCATATTTATGGTAGGGGCGGCATCTGGCTATTGTTCCTGGTATCTTTATGTAAAAAGGCACATGTGGTCTTTTGAAGGGTAGTATGGCCGCTGACGAATTTCCCAGTCGTCTGGCTAATACGACTTCATGGCGCTTAGCCGATATGTAGTCCATTATGTTGTCATTGATTGGCCAATCTGAGATTCCCTACAACTACTCGGGCACTCGTGTTGGGCAATGGTTTGACATAGGCATAAAGGTGCACAGGTTTAGGCCTACCTGGCTACAATTAAACCAGGTGCACTGGTTACTAATAAACAGACCGCATGATCCTGTAGAGGCAGCTTACGCAACCGCAGATGTGTCACAGCTTAGTTTTGATTACTGCGGTAAAAAGGGGTTTACATAATCCCGCAAACAAGAAACCGTCCGTACGTCAGTAGAACAAAAACGAGCCGAGAGTTAGCCATGATAGGTCATAAAAATGGGTGGCTGATGATGACGCAGTGCTATTAATAATTGATGACGGAGTGCTATCCGAATGCCATCTCTGAGCGAGCAATACGCGATTAAACTGTGGCAGACTGAGAGACCGCAAAAATAAATAAAATAGAGGTAGCGTCAAGGTGAGTGAGGGAAGTCAACAATGTAACATAAAAGCAGTTGAAGCCAAGTTTGGTATTGGGCATAACGTGAGCCCCACAGCTTAAAACAATTGTTAATACGATCACTTCGAATTAGAACGCTTTGATTACCATAGCGCTCATTTTATGTAAACAATACTTTATATTGTTCACTTTATAAAACAATACTCATCCAGCACAATCTAGAAAGGCTATATCAAGCAGCTACCTTTTGACGCTGCAGCTTTGTATGGTTTTATGGCGAGTTATGTTTCTCGCCTTAGCTTCCCACTTGCCGATTTCAGGTTCCAGACTAAAGCGCCGCGAAGCCATGCCCCAGGGTGACGTTCACACGTCACACGTGCACAGCGCCTTATCAGAGCGGAGGCACGCATTTGCGCACCGCCGCTCTAGCCTGGCCGTGCTAAGGCACGGCGTACGTGTGACGTGGGACGTCAACACGGGAGGCAGTGGCTTTGCGGCGCCGTTTGCAGCAACCAATCCCCAAAAGCCCGTTTTCGGAGGACGTAAGTACTGAGTTGATAGTTCTGCTGCAAGTCTACAAATTCGATATTCCAACGCTGGTTATCGGTTTGAATGAAGATCCTCTACATTTCCACATTACAATCACACGCTTTACTGCAATACCTAAAAAAGTAATTAACACGTATTCAGCAATCGTCACCGTGAATAGCGATTGGAACTTCCTTTCTTGCGCACGCCACGGCCCCTGATCTCTTCGCGCAAGAAAAACGATTGTACGTCCGCAAGCCTATTTTTAAATTACTTAGTCATCCCTGAAACGCACTGTATAACCGAAAGTTAATAGATAATAATCCAGTCCAGACAGTAATGCAGCTGGCCAAGGAGCCGTGCCACTCTCTTCAGCGCTAAGGCAACAGAATAAATGAAAAAAATCAACAGCTTACATAGACATACATTAATTCGAAGTAAATTTGGGGCATATCCCTGGGAAATGTAAACGCTAGAGCAATATTGAAGTTTGTAAAACCGTTCAGAAAAGATGCCCATTTTCCTTTAACAATCTTGTAACATACAACATCCTACGAGAACAAAATGTTATTCCGCTGGGAGTTGAACAAACGTTTCCAATTTGAAAAAAGGACATACATTGAAGTACATCCATTTTTTTAAAAAACAGATGGCAGCTTTCAGTCGGCTGGAGGTTGTGTTCTATTTACCGAGAAGCGGATCTGCCTTGTTCTGAAGATCGCAGGAAATAATTGAGCTTGTTGCCATGATTGATGTTATTATCCAACCGATCACGGTTCCCTCTTCTCCTATTTCTGGTTATTCTGGCTTCTTGGGTAGAGACCCCAGTTAAAAAAATGGTCGCGTATTTGCTCTTTTCGTTGCAAATGCCTACAAAAGACGATAGTCGACTGGCGCCCGTGCCATGAAAGTGCCTCCCTTTTCCGCTCAGCTCTCATGCTGATCCTTTCCCGTCTCGTTCCTCCCAAGATAACACGGTAGAGGTTTGATCAAATCAATTTAAATTTAGCGCGTTCAACTGCTCCCCAACGGGTGCCTCTATGCCAGCGCTGCCGTACCGAGGAGACGCTCGTTATTCGAGGTACCCTACTACAATGTTTATAGAACCCCTTTGCCCTGGTCCACGTGCATTCCAAGCGGAACGTGGAATCTATCTAGTTGAACCTTTCATTACTGTTGCGGTTCGATTTCTTAAAATTCCGCGAGGAGCTATTGTGGCGCGGGCGACAGGAGGTGAAGAACTTCGCCAGTTGATGTAGTATTTCATTCGATATCGCCAAGAACAAGCATCCATAATTTCTTTAATAAAGGATCACTGCAAATACCACTTATAAATTGATTATCTGCCTCACATTTGCGTAATGTTTTCTTCTTGTTCAACAATGTTGACCAGTATGAAGATTGCCACCGGACATGGGCGTTTAGGTTTGGCTGTTACTATATGACTATTGCGCAGATTCAGTTTTACTTTGGCCGGGTGGCTGAATCAAGCCAGACAGGAGCGTTGTGCGTCTCGTCCTTATCGCGGAAGGGCCCGCGCAGCCCTTCGTCATCGTGCTGCTCGTCCAAGCGACGAAATGCCGCCACCGCGTAATCACTACTTCAATCTTCGGGTGCCCTCGGGCACGTCGGTCGACGCCGTAATAGATGCGGCCGAGGCCATTGTCCCGCCGACGGAGCTGTACAGCGTACAACACATGGACGGACTGGACTTTTAAATAGGAGTCAACTCAGCGTCAGCGGTAAGGAAATTTTTGTATACCAACGGTCTACGCATAGGAAGAAACTCTCGAACCAGCAGACGAGCAGTATGTCAGTATTGCCGTCTTCTTCCTGCAAACTTTTGTCACGGACAATGAACTAGCCAAAGCCCTGGAACCTTACTGGAAAGTTGTGCAAATATACTCTAGCCGCTGCAGACACAAGCCGTATCTAAAAACAGGACTGCGATATGTGAAGATGGAAATGCGCGTGGATAACCCCGTACCGAACTTCTTGCGAGTCAGCGGCCAAAGGGCTACGTTCGACTACCGAGGCGTGCGGAAACTGTGTCGACGCTGTGGCATGGAAGGACATTTCAAGGCCCAGTGCACCACCCCGCGGTGCGACAGGTACGGAGTTTTTGGGCACGCGACGGAAGGCTGTGAGCGCAATTGCTCGCGGTGTGGCGGGACGCACGCCACAGTAGACTGCACGCGCGCAAGCCGTACTCGATGGTGACAGCCGGAGGACTTTCGGCCGGGTTTCCCCCGCTGCAGGAACGGCGAGAGAGCGGCGACCCAGACCTAAGTCGGCCGAATGAAAGGCCGATGGAGGTGAACGAGGATGGCGGAAATATGACAACCCTTGAAACCACGGACTACATGACCAGCGAAGAAAATACGCAGTCTCGCAATATCCAGGTAAACCACAGTAAGAGCGAGGAGGAGAAATAAGGTAACCCGGAAACGCCACCTCAAGCAGCGAACACAACGGTCGACAAATGCGAAGGAGGCAAAGGCAGCAACAAGACGCCAGCTGGCGCGGAATGAAGCCAAGATGGTGACGGAGAAAGTCGGTGAGACGCGGAAGGTGGCAGCCATGATGGTGACAGCCAGAAGCCACCTGGTGCGGGAAGGAGCCAAGATGGCGGTGGCAGCGGCGAACATAGTCAAGAAAGCAGGCGTGCGGCTCCCGGACGCGGAAAACAGAGCTTGCGTGGCGATGACGGAGAGGACAAAAGAGCGAGCGACCACTCGAACCAGCTAAGCGCGCGACGATGAGACGACGCACGGCACCCGGCAGACGGGTGAAACGTGGCGGTGCACAGCGTGCTGCGGGCCGCGTCGCGGGACGACTGCACGACTCCAGAGACTTCAACGGACGACGACCGCCTCGTCATAGATGAGCAAACATCGCCTGCAACCTGCAGGGGGCCACGGGACGAGTGCCGACGAGGCGGACAGTCAACGGTGGGGTGTGAGTGAGTGCAACAGAGCCCGGGACGAACTGAAACGGTCAAGCAAACAGACTGACAGTGAAACCTCGAAACGCAAAGCCAAAAAAAAGCCCAGGAATACGATTAAGGGTGAGCAACCAGACCTGCTCCACTCGAGCGAGTGGTCGAGTAGCGATAACTTTGAGTATCCCGAGGACGATGAAATGTGTTTTAGGATAATACCATAATAAGGTTGTCTTTTTAATTGTTTTTTATTGGTTGGTTCATTTGCTCGTGTGGACAGAAGGGGAGGCTGCGCTCGTGTCTAGCCTACGTGTCTGAGAGTAAAAATTCCCCTTTCAAACAGTATTTCACTAGTACAGGCACAACAACGAATGGTAGAAAATAAGCAAACATGTGGGAGCGGTCCAGTGCGTACAAGCTGGGGGTGCGGGAGCGTTAACCCAGTCTTTTCGTGGTTTGTCGTTTCTTATGAGTATACACGTTACGCGAGCCCTTTTGTTAGCAAACGAAGACACCTGCACTCGGGGCGACGAATAGGGGCCACGAGCAATAAGAGGCGGGCACGCCGACCCAGAACGCACAGTATCAGGCGGTTGCCGGCGAAAAAGAAACGCACGCTAGGCATCTCTTGCTTCCTAGTTTCATCGAGCTCCGTAGCTTGCCGGCCTGGCGCGATAACCGCCGTGCCTGAAAGGGTGACGATGGGAAATGTGTTCCCGCCAACGTTGAGTGCACGGGCTGAGTGATTGGCAAAAGGGTATGCCTTGCGCGGAGCGCACTTTCTAGAGTAGCCATGCCGTGCGTCCCCTCTGCCTCTAAGGTGGCTTCGGCCCCGGCGTCACCGCAGGTGCACAATGGTTTTTTTGTTCACATTTGGTGTTTGGGTTAATGTCTGAAGTGGGGCCAGTTGGTTCATTATGAACTGAAGCAAAACAGCGCGAAAAAACGAAGGACGAGGGAGAACACACACACGAGCGCTGGTGTTTGGGGTTTCCTTCTTTCTCTCCCTGTTTCTCGCGCCGAGTGTTTGTTGGCCGAAAGCGGAGCCTGCCTACCAAGTGCAGATAACCGTAATGCCGTGGGCTCCACGTGCTTTCCCTTTTTTTTCTTTTTCCAAAAACAAACCATGCCTAAAGACCGGACTGGGATACGTAAAAATGGAAGCGTTGGAAATGTGTTACCAGAGTCCTTCAATACTTTGAAGGAATCTGGTGTTACCAGGGATGTCGTGCACTCTCAGTGGGTTCGTTTGCCAAAGCCACGGTTCTCTGTTGAGGCACGAACTGTCAATTCTGTCCTGTTTTCGAATACCATAGATGCGACTGTCATAGTGTGAACCTGTGAAAGACCTCAGCGACGTATTCATAAAACAATGCTGAACATCTGGGCATGGAATGTTCGGGCTTTAGATCGCACACCAAACAACAGCAAATAATAGATCTTGCACTACGGGAAAGATGTGACATACTCTGCTTACAGGAAACAAACGTAAGATCCCTTCAGGATGTCCAGAAATTTGAGGCGCAGTTTTGAAAAGAAGGAAATCTTTTTATTTCCACTGCAAAACGTCTGTGGAGTAGGTATAATTGCCGTTAACATATCCTTGCTTGCACATAGCCATTTCACCTTTGACACAGAAGGCAGAACAGCAGTTCTGGATTTCAACTGGAATGGCGATCGATATCGCCTAATCAATCTTTACGGTGCCCCAAGCTACTCCACAGGAAAAAGTTTGTTTAAAAACATAGAACACTTGTTCCTAGATAACCGGCATATCATATGCCTAGGAGACTTTAATTGTGTAATAAACCAGGCTGATGGAATGGGACCCTCACAGCGTGTAGATTACCGAAGGGCGTGAATTAAATAACTCATTCTCCTCTTCAACTTAATTGACGCACGCCTACGTCTCCGCGGCACAGCACTCCAGTACGCTTGGGAAAAGGGCCGCATGCGAAGTAGGCTATAAAAAATCTACGGTAGGCCCAGCTCTGCCGGACACCGTTACCGAATGCGAAAATAGTGAACACCGCATCGTTGCCCACACAAATTTCATATCACAGCCCGCTAGTAATTAAAATAGCCAGTAAAGGAAACCCAAGCATTAACCAAGCTTGGCAGTTGGACCAAACGCATATTACATGACAGAGCGTGTAAACCCTGCTTAAGAAGCAGAATAGCAGCATCGTTAGAAGGGAGGCAAGTTATTGACTGGGACTCACTAAAAACAGAATGGAAAACATCTGTATCGACGAAGGTAAGAAACGGTGACACAGACAGTCACATATCCTCACAAACATCCTGAAACAAATAATAAATAGTAGAACCTAGGCAACCCCCAAACCTTACTCATGCAAACGTATCACAAAGACCTAAAGCAGAGACATGCCAGGCTAAGCAGGCTCTACTTCCACTTGTGCAAGCGCGTACAGAGCCAGACAATCTCCCAGCGCTAACTCATAAATCTTGAGATACGGACGAAACAGGCAGCTGAAAACAGAAACAAGCAGGTCTAACCAAGCAAACTTCACACCAAGAGACATCGACAGGTTCATTTCCCATTTCCGGGAAATGACCTCCAGCGAAGCAACCAAAGATATTGACAGCTATATTTCAAGTTCTTTCCTAGCAAGTATCCCACAACTACCAGACAAAGACTTTCTACACTTAGTAGCCCCAATTACGCTAAAAGAGCTAACAGAAGCAATGGAGAAACTTCACAAGGGTAAAGCGCCAGGAGTAGATGGACTGCCAGTGGAGTTTTACGGTACATTCTGGGACCTCCTTGGACCTTTCTTCTGTGCAGTCTTGAAAAACATTCTTGCAAGCCGCACAGTCTCCCGCTCTTTTAACCGACGCATATTAATCTTAATACCGAAACACGCCAGGGATTGGAACGAACCCACGAGTTGGCGCCCCATTACTCTCGTGGGGGCAGACTTCAGACTACTCGCGTCAGTACTAACAAGGCGTGTACAACTGACGCAACCGGAAGTAATAACATCATGGCAAGCCTGCTCAGTTGCAGACAGAGTCTGCCGAACCTTGAACATGCTAAATAGGTACATAATAGAGTATACAAAAAGCATACAGGCTAAAGGCTGTCTCGTTTCCTTTGATCAAGCACAGGGGTTCGATAGAAACGAGCACAATTACATTTTTGCAACGCTAACTGCTTTTGGATACCCACAACAGTTCATCAACGTTTTGGCAATTATTTATGAAGACATGCACGGTGATCTACTCATTAACAAACAGGTAGTATCTAGCTTGATTGTAACAAGAGGTGTCCGGCAGGGGTGCCCACTTTCCCCATTACTCTTTGTCTTAGCGAGAGAATTGTTTTTACAAAGCGTCGAAGCGAACACCAACATCCTAGGTCTACAGCTACTAGGAAGTCAAACAGTTAAAGTAACAGCTAATGCCGATGACGTCACTCTGTACCTAAGAAACGAAGACAGCCTAGTCCACGTACTTAACTGCTTCGAGCAGTACTCTGAGCTAGCTGGCGCAAAACTGAATTGCACGAAAACTAAAGCTTTAAACCTAGGTCCATCAACAAAACAAGACCTATATGGCATTCCAGTAGTCACACACGCAGAAATCCTAGGTGTCACTTACACTTCAAACGGGGTATCCCTTAGCACATGGCATCAAGCACTTAAACAACTCAAAGAAGATGTTAATGAAACTTTCGCGTACGATTTCCCATATACAGTCAGACGGTACTTGGGATTGAACGTGTTCACAGGGAGAATTGTTAGATAGCTGGAACAGTCGCTCTGCCTCGGCGCATAGCGGTTAAAATCACATCGGAAGTATTACGTATGTTTTGGTCAGATAAAGCAGCTGTGGTAAAAACTGGAAATCTGGGCCTGCCCAGACAACTCGGAGGGTGGAACATTCCTTCAGTAGCTAACTACTCCATCACCTATGCATTGAAAAGTGTTCTTAGGGTCCTTAGACTGCAGACTGGATATCCAGCGAGACAGCTCAGTGTATACTTTCTGGGGGTACAAGCTAGAATATTTCTCCAGCACACTCCGTGTGGGTCCAAAGCAATTCAGGCACCCACCTTTTATGCCAAGGTAATTGCGGCATACAGGCAGTTAACCACTCATAATTTACAAAGGGAGATAGAAGACATGAGGAATGTAGAACTAGCCCAGAAACTTGACGGGGCAACCTCTGAAAACTTAGACACAAAACAGAAGAACTTCCCCTGGCGCACTCTGATCAATGCAAATGTACCTTGCTAAGCCTAAGACTCAACATGAAAATTTAGATGGTCAGTTTTACCGACGAGAACTGTTCTTACGAAATGGGGTACAACATCAACGAAAAAGTATGTACATTGCAATCAAAGAGAGTCACATGAACACGCACTGATCGAATGCACAGTAGCTAAAACATTCTAGTTCATAGTGAGCAGGGCATACCGACAGCTTCGCATACGGGACTTCCTGGAAGATAGGAGGGCTCCAAGAAGCCCATTAGCAGCACTTGTCATAACGATCAGTTTTCATGCCTTATAGATAAACAGTTATATTACTGTCAAGCAAGCGCGTCACCGGCGAAACCAGTGGAGCATACTGAGCCAAACGCACACGAAGCTAACAGAAAGCCTGGAATCAGAGCTCTTCTTTTTGGGGGGAAGAGTTCTTGCGAAATGGTCTTGTCCTATTATTGAAGTTCAAAATGGACGAGTGCACTTGAGCTGCACACCAATACACCGTTTGCGTTTTACAGGAACATCAGTTGCCAGATGATGTGACGGGTGATGCTTGTAAAGGGCGCGACCACCTGGGGCAGGGACACGCTTCTCCCCCCACTCTGGTATTGGCTGCCCTACATCAGTGCAAAGTGCGTACGTTCACGGATGTAAGCCACGCTTGCTTGTTTTGCTTCTGCAAAAGGAAGTTTCTACTTCACTCTGTAAATAGTGTTTATCTTTTGTGTTATTCAGTACGTCCTGCTGTCCCAAATGGAACAGGTGGGCCATGGATGTGCACGTGGGAAAAACCTAAAACCCGAAAGCTTTGTACATGTGCATGTTACGAGGTCAAAACATCTGCGATGCTATATAAAGGCGGTCGGTGCCTGAATGAAGGAGGTATCCCCCCACCCCGCCCAGCGGTTGCCCGTCTAACACAGTCTTTGTGCCTACGAATGTACACCACTGGTGCATGTTTTATGCAACAATTATGGCAGTTCCCACTCATTCTGTGAAAAATGTAATTTCTTCGGCTACCAACAAAGCGTAATGTTCTCAAACGTAACAAAAGCACTTTGTATGCGTACGTCGTAGAGCCTGGGACCACGAGTGTTTTGTATTTGTGTATTCCACAGGAGGAAAATAAAAATTCCTTTTCATACGGAGTACACAATACACAGATGAGCCCATTACCGGACCCACAGCCGTGCAGCCGATGGCTTTCTATAGGTACGTTGCTAAAGCACTTAGAGGCTTTCTGTCGGGCAACAGAGATTTGGATATTAGAGCCTTATATGCGGCTGATATATGCGAGAAATTGGCTATTGGGCAATTGAATGATTGGAAAAAGGGGAAGTCTCGCGGGGCCCTTTAGCAACAGTTAACCTTAGCGGTGCTTCCTGCCGACGTTCGTGACTTCGGGTGGCTGCGTGGCTGGAGAGCCCTGCCGACGTGTGACCGCCTTGCAGCACTTGGTGTGGTTCGCTCTGCCCGGTGCCCGCCATGCGGACGCAATGTGACTCCGGAGCATGCTCTTTTTGTGTGTGGTGTGGCCGCCATATTGTGCGTTTTACTCAGCAGAATGTTTGAGCTTAGACTGGGAGCACACACGAAATGGAAAGATCCGTTCGTCAATTTTCTGCTGTGTCTGGGTGCCTTGGTTGCGTGGTGCCAGCGAGGTGTAGCCGCCTTGCAGGCATGACCGCAGCGTGCCATGTATCCCCTGTTCTGGCGCGTTCGTACGATGGCCATAGAGCACCTGCAGCATGAGCTGGTCGCGCTGGGTGAAGACTTTCCTCATGCGTTGGTCGCCTCGCTTCATCAAGGTCGCAAATAACACCGTGAAATGGTGTATCGTGCCTTATTAATAACGTTTAAAACTTGCGTGCTGTCTAGGGAAGGGAATTGTATGTTTAAAGGCCAAGGTTCAGTTTAAACAGCCTGGCTGAGCATGCCTCTAAGTACGGACATAGACATTAGTACAGAGTAGAAATAATGTGTTCGAACTGTTGTGGCTTTAAATTGACTCTCACGTGTGAGCTATGGTGTCTGGAACTTGTTCCGTGGACATTATTTTAAAGAGCCTTCGGTGCGGTGGACCTTCATTTTTTTGAGCTTGTGTGATGTTTACTTCGGTTCCTGTGTAGCATATTGCGTATATTCTGTGCCCTGTCGACCCGTGTAGCAGCTAACTACAGCGGGTCCTAGCTGTAACTACTTTTAATAAATTATCTTTTCGACAGACAGACAGACAGACAGACAGACAGACAGATAAACAGGCAGGACAAAATTTCTGCGTTTAGGCAGCCAAAAAAAAACTATCGTGTTTAAAACATGGCACAGATTGCACTAGTTGTGCGAGGCTGCAGAAACACCGGAGTGGTTAATTTAGGATCTTCCCCCCTCGTATCTTCTGTCAGTGTCGCGGATCCACCAGCGCGGTAGTCGGAATCTTCCTCTCTTCGCTGCCGTTTAGGCGCTGGTGACTTCGGCGCAATAGTCGGGGTGTGATCGTAGCCGTAACATTTTTTTGGGCAGTAACAAGACGGCCTTCGGGCTCGACTTATTGTTCCTTGGGACTTACATACTTCTTCGGCCTACCTATGTTTTGTGGAAGTGTAAAGATGTGCTCGGCGTGTAGGGGTCGAAGACGCTAAGCGCTGCGTGTCGCAGAGGTGCCTTCTTCTATGCCGCGCGTTTCCCCGAGTTGAGTTCCCCGACACCACTGGAAGCTTGGACCGAATAGAGTTGACCCCTCCTGTGAGTCTAGGCTGAGAATCTAGCGCTGCCCTTCGCTGTTGTCTGACGAGCGCTGCTTTAGCGCTCTTTCCCCTGGCCAGGAGGCACCGCGCGCATCTTTTTGGTGGTATTTTAAAGCAAAGCTTTCTATCTCTACCAGCCAAGGCTTCATGCGTGGCGCGCGGGACAATAAACTCCCGACGCGGCGCAGGTGGCGGCGGAGGGGGGGGGGGGCGAGGGTTTCACTCACGGAGCACACTGTTGATGGCGCCGCGAATCTATACAGCATTTCCCGTGCGGAGGTGCCTGCTCGTCGTCGGGAGCGTCGGCGGTACAGCTTTGTCGTCTGCTTTAGCGAAAGTTGTTTAGGGCCGGTTTTTGGCGCAACTGCGCAGCATCATGGCTTGACTAACTTGAATAACGGAGCCTGCTTAGCCCGGATGGCGCGACGGCGCAACGCATTTCATCGGATTTGTCATAAGCTTCAGCGGCAGTCATTTTGGGTCTGGTTTGAAGCGGCTTCAGGATAATTGCGCGCTTCCTCGCACAGCTTGATTAACCCTTTCCACAGCACCCCCTGGGTAACCCCGACCCGACGGAATTAACTGGTCGTACGGCAAAGATACGTTTAGAATCGGTCTTCATGGCGGGAAAACAAAATGTAGACCATATACAGACAACTGGCTTAAAGAGAAACGCTACTGTTGTGACTTCCTCGTCTTCACCCCTTCTAGCAGACGACGCTGATCATCATCATTTTCATCATGCTCTTCACGAGCTGCCGCATGCTCTCGTGGCTGCGTCGGCTCGCGCCACTTCTTCTTCTAGTTGCCATTAAACCTCATCCGTATCACGACGTGTCGCTTCGCTTTCTGAGCATCGCGCCGCAGCGGGAGGACCCAGAGGTTCAACACAGGGTGCCGAAACCCGGGACTTCTAGCCGACGCCAAGCACATCGACGCACGGAGCCGCGAAAGCAGAGGAAACGACGTGCGGCGCCTGCGATCTTGGCGAGTTCCCAGCTGCGTGCGACCGAATAGAACGACAGCTTCGACGACGACGCAGCCTACGGGCGCCACTTGATGGCATTCTAATGGAAGCGGAAGGCCACATAAGTGGAAACAGAGAGGCGATGACAGGAGCGGTGAGTGTACTGCTCGAACGAATCAATGCATTTTATGGCCAGATAGAGAAGTTGGACGAGGCGATCTTTGAAGAGACACGGGAGGACCTAGTAGACAGCGAGACGACAGACGCGGGACAATACCGCGACAAGGTTGTAAGCGCTACCGCGAACCTTCGTCTCAAGCTGCAAGAATCCGGTCTTCAACGCCACGTCCGACGACCGTCCACCCATCACCGACTGGCAAATGCAAGCTTCCTCAGCTAGAGCTCCTAAAATTTGACGGGAACCGCGATCGTGGCAGCGATTCTGGACACAGTTTTCGGCTGCCGTCCACAACACCGACGAGCTCAGCACGGCTGACAAGTTTAACTACTTGAGCAGCCTCGTGACTGGAGCAGCTGCATCAGCCATAGCCGGACTGCAAGCTACCGATGGCTGCTACAAGGACGCCATAGAGATACTGAAACAGCGCTTCGGAGATGACCACATAATCGTGCAAGATCATCTGCGAGGGCCTCCTGGACTTGAAGCCGGTGTCATCGTCATCCGACGTCCGACAACTGAGGGCAACTTTTACGATCGGGTCCAGGTGCACATTCGCAGCCTCAAGGCGCTTGGCACGAGCTCCACGACATACTGCACCATGCTTCGGGAAATCCTGCTAAGGGTTCTACCGACAGACATGGTCCTGTGGTTCCATGAGGGGCTAAAGACGTCACGTTCCACAGTTGATGCTTCGTTAAACGAACTCGGGCCACTCGACCGGTGAAAACGGGCCATCCCGACCAGGAGCTTCAATTGCTCTTGGAATTCTTCCAACATCAGCTCATGTTCGAGAAGCCGTTGCTGAAAACACCGCACACAAAATTCATCGCACCCCAGAAGATGGACGTAAAGCCAACCATCCGCGTGACGTCCCTACAACCTCTGCGCTGCAAGGCTCAGTGACCGACCCGCAGCGGTGCTTTTTTTGCCACTCTGGAAAGCACTCTGCCGATGCCTGCGATTTCAAGGAACTGAGCCTATCACGCAAAAAGCAGATGCTCGCCAAAGCCGGAAGATGTTTCCGTTGCATCAAGAAGGGCCACATTGCTAAACAGTGCAGAAGCCAGCCTAAATGTGGCAAGTGCTCGAGGAGGCAAATAACGTCCGTGTGCGCCTCAGACAGCACTAAGAACGACGAGGGCAACGTTACTTCGACCCCTGTCAACTTGGTCTCAAAGCAAGCGGGCTCAGTCGTGTTGCTGCAGACTCTCACAGCGAAAATAGCAGGCCCGACAACATCCAGGCGCTGCCGAGTTCTCTTCGATGGAGCAATTCAGCGAAGCTTTATTACTGCAAATGCTGCTCAGAGACTGGGTTGCGAACCGCTTGAAGAGGAGACGCTTACCGTTGGCGTGTTTGGAGGTCAACACACACGGAAAACGATGAATAAGGTGCGAGTTCTCCTTTTCGCTGCAGACAACAAACGTCCAATCAGCATCGAAGCCCTTGGAAGTGGACACGATTTGCAGCGAAAACATCCCTGTACCAGAAGAAAGAGTTCTAAGTGAGATGAATAATATGCACATCGATACGAAGGCTCTTTCGGTACAAGGAGTGGAGGATAAACAGATTGCGGTCCTTACTGGGTCAGATTAATATTGGGAGATAGTGACTGGTGCAGTGAGGCCTGTGCATGGAAATTTGAAGGCCGTAGAGACCAAACTAGGATGGACTGTTCAAGGTCCACTGCCTGCTGCAGCCGATATCATTCAGTGTGCCAGCGTTGTTGTTCTTCGAACATTTGCTGAAGATCAAGAGATCTCAAAACTTTTGACTCGGTTCTGGGACCTTGAAAGCATCCGAATCAAGGCCGAAGAAGAACGAGCGATGAGCAACGATTCAGTGCTGACGAATTTTGAATACAACATCTCGAAGAAAGGCCAGCGATACGAAGTCGCTTTACCATGGAAGGAGAGGGTCGATCTGCGTGATAATTACGCTGTTGCAAACAAGCGTCTGCACAGTTTTGATGAACAAGCTGAACAGAGACACTGAGCTCCTAGAAAGATACGAATCGACTATTCGAGAATACCTCAGGGAGGGATCTGCGGAAAGAGTACCACCAACATAAGGGCACTCTCAGAAAGACTATATTACATGCCGCATCCGCAGTAATACGTCGAGGACCAAGGCTACAACAAAAGTGCGGCATCGTGTTCGGACGGCGTCGTCTCACGAAGCGGGTGCGAAGTCGTTGAACGAGAACCTAGAAGCCGGCCCGAGTCTAATTCCCGACGTAGCAAGGCTATTGCTCCGTTTCCGACGGTACAAATTTGCGATGATTGCCGACATTGATAAGGCGTTCCTCCAGATTGGCCTCCGGGAATCAGACAGAGATGCGCTTCGCTTCTTGTGGTTCAGGACATCACCGAAAGCAGGTCAACCACTACCAGAACTAGACGTCTGGAGAATGACTCGGCTGCCCTTTGGAGCCACTTCGAGTAATTCGCCACTGGCAGCTACAGTGGAGCACCATTTTCGCTCCATAGAGAACCGATTCCCAGTGACAGCTCGGCTCCTGCAAGACTCGATGTACATGAACGATCTCCTGATTCGAGCTGATACCACTGAAAATACGATCCAGATGCATAGGGAAATATTGGAGATTTTTCGTGAAGCTTCCATGAACATTCAAAAATGGGCCAGCAACGACCATGTTGTAGCTGCAGAGTTCGAACAAGGAATGACTTCGGCGGAAAAATCCCTTTGTTCGCCCTCTGGGACTCTGAAAGTGCTGGGACTACATTGGAACAAGCAGTCGGACACCTTTTCTTTCAATCCTGAGGAATCCTTCACTTCATCAAGGAGAATCAATGCCACCAAACGGTTCGTGCTTCAGGCGGTGGCAAGGATCTACGAATCCCCTGGGGTTTTGTCGCCTTTTTAGTGCGGGCTAAAATCTTCCTACAAGATCTATGGAAGGAAAACCTCGACTGGGATGACCCCTTACCACCCAACTTGTCTTCTGTTCTGGCTGAAATGGAGCAAAGAGGTCGCCATGCTTCAGGATCTTCGGATTCCCAGGTTTCTAGCAGCCGGCGGTGAAGGCCCTTACCAGAAATCAGACCTTCACATTTTTTCGGACGCAAGTGAGTCGGCTTACGGGGCTGTAGCCTACCTCCGAACAGTCGACGCCAGCGGTGCCGTCAGCATAATCTTACTGTTCGCGAAGACGAGAGTTGCGCCGTTAAAGAAGGTCACCCTAGCGATGTTGGAATTGATGTCGGCTTTGCTTGCGTCCCGCATGTACGACTACTTCGTCAAGAACTGTGACCTCGCATTGTCGACACAACATTTTGGTCAGATTCCCAGATTACACTTTGCTGCATAAGCAAAGACCCCACCTCCTGGAAGGCGTATTGTGCGAAACCGCACGCAAGAATCCACACGTTAACGGATAAAACGCGGTGGAGATTCTGTCCTGGTAAAGAGAACCCGGCGGATTTGCTCACAGCGAGGTTTGTCAGCGCACAGGCTGAAGCCGGTCAACAGTTATGGTGGCATGAACCTAGATGGCTTGCCAGTCCATCAGATTTATGGCCGGAGTTTGGTGAGAGATGGACCTCGAAGACTCAAGCTTGGATGAAATTGAGACACGACCAGAAGTTAATGCTTACGCTTTTAATACCAGACCGTCGGTGCCATCGCTTATTGATTGTGAACAGTTCAGCAGTCTCACAAAACTTCTACGTGTGACGGCATGGATCCTACGATATGTGAAAGAAACTAAAGAAAGAAAGTGATAGAAGTGGGGACCTGTCTGCGGAAGAAGTTCATGCAAGCAGAGCGCTACTTGCTTCGCGTCGAGCAATGAACTCACTTCAGTGCTGAAGCATATTGCGTCGCTACCTTGAAACCGTTTCCCGCACAAAGTCCCATCGGGCAGTTGAGACTGTTTTATCGACGATGACGGGTTACTTCGAGTCCAAGGAAGAGCAAGAGAATGCTGACGACTCTTACTGCTCTCGACATCCTATCCTACTGCGAAGGACTCTCACCTCGGGAAATTGATAATCCATCATGCTCTGCAAAAGTCTTCCATGGAGGAGTCCGAGATACTCTACACAAGTCCGGGAACGATTCTGGATTCTGAATGCGAGGCAGTCGGTGAAGAAGGCAATACGACGGTGTGTCAGTCTGTCAACGCCTCAAGCTAAACCAGTCGAGCAAGTGTCACCTTCGCTGCCAAAGACCGCTTTAAGCAAGCCTCTCCATTTTCTGGTGACCAGGAGTCGACTTTGCGGGACCCCTGTACATCAAATCGCATTGCCAGAAGCGCTCCTATGTCGCCCTTTTTACGTGCGCAGCAACAAGGCTGTTCACTTGGAATTAGTGGCAGACATGACGACGGAAAGTTTCCTGTGCGCCCTGCGGAGGTTCATATCCAGACGTGGTCTCTGTCAAACTGTGTATAGTGATAATGCACGAACATTTGTCAAGACCTCCAAGGAACTTCAGAAGCTTTCGGATAACTGATTAGAACCCCGACGTGCTTGCCTTCTTCTCATCCTCGGCAATTGACATGGAAATTCATATGCCCCGAGCGCTCCCTGTGGGGTGGGGTTTTACGAGAGGCTAGTACGGTCTGTAAAAACCTGTTTAAAGAAGATGCTTGGACGGCGGCTTGTAAACGGAGACAGAGTTGTCCACGCTACTAACAGAAGTGGAGGCCGTCGTGAATTCGCGGCCTTTAACTTACGTTTTTCAATGACGTTGAGGAACCATATCCTCTGGTCTCCAGCAGACTTTCTCGTCGGACGGGACTGACAGCATTACCACCTTACGATCCACACAATCAACACCGACTCGACCACCGATCACTAAAGAATCTTGGCGCAAAAGAGTAGAACATTTGCAAGCCTTCTGGTCACGTTGGATTCAAAGAGTACACTCATGAGCCTTCGGAATTTCTCATCCAACAAAGCGAAAAGGACAGATTTATTGAAGAAGGGCCGTATTGTTCTACTAGATGAACGACAAGCGTCCAGACTACTGTGGACCTTGGCGCGAATCTGAAGAGTTGATAGCCGGACGAGACGGAATTAGTACATATCCTGCTTTCTTCCATTTGCCCTGCGGCACTACCGTCAAGCGTCCCCGTACAGCTACTCCACCCGTTGGAAGCCACCTAGCGTCATCTGTTGGCGGGGGAGACTGTTGTGACTTCCTCGTCTTCACCCCTTCTAGCAGACGACGCTGATCATCTGTCATTTTCATCATGCTCTTCACGAGCTGCCGCATGCTCTCGTGGCTGCGTCGGCTCGCGCCACTTCGTCTTCTAGTTGCCATTAAAGCCTCATCCGTATCACGACATGTCGCTCCGCTTTCTGAGCATCGCGCCGCAGCTGGAGGACCCAGAGGTCCAACAGCTACCTTTCGCGCACTCCTTCCCAGGAATTGGACTCCCTTTTCTGAATTGGTGAATACTAATTCGGTTGTTTTAAGAGGTATTACAAAAGGCGAAAGGAGCAACTGGTTCTAATAAGTAGCGATTATAAAAGTTCCCTCATCTTTCTTGCAATTCTCAATCTTACTAAACTACGCAGTATTATTCGGTATAAAGGGAACACTAAGCTCACCGGCTAAATTCTTCCGGTGTCTGCACTTCTGTCGCGCTGTGGTGTAGCCCCAAGCTAGCACATCAGGATGGCCATGTTCCACTGTCTCACGTTTCAAAATACGATTCTCTGAGTTTTCTTTCGGCCGACGCACGGCCGGGCTACATCGGCGGAGTCTGGAAGAAGTAATGGCAGGCAGAATCAATTCTTCCATTCTTTGTGCAGCTACTTGGGAAAATTCAAGTGGCCTCGCGTGGGCAATTGTTTTGGGTCTCGCTTAAAGCTTTGCTTTCCACTCACCTTCACAGCGTGGATTCGAGCCAATTTTTATTATCCTTTCCCACGAGACAAAGATGAAGCTTCAACAGCGGCGCTGTTCAAAATTGCGCAAGCATTTTATGCCATCATGGTAATTTATTTCAAGAATAATTGCTTACAAAAACCCAAGGCAGAGTGCTACAAAACATTTTGCTCTAGCGAGTTCAATAATTGAACAACCCACAACACATTGCTATGAAAGGGCAATAGGCAGATCAAATGGTTTGGCTTCAGGAGAGTGGAATGTACTTTCAAATACTTAAGGGAAAGAACACGGTCTTCTTATTTGGAACCGGAGTAATATTCGCGAAATTAAGACACGCACAAATAAAATTATTGAAGGCAAAACGATTGGAACACTTACAAAAAAATCTTATAACCAGATTTTGCCAACCTAAATAGCTTATATGTATTGATTACACAAAGGGACAGTTTTAGCTAGGATTATTGGTGCTCAATATGTTGCATGTTCGATCTGACCCAAGTGCAGGCAGAGACTCAGTTGAACCAGAAGGGTGCGAAAGCACGTAGAGAAGATAATCTGCCTCCGCAAAATCTGTCTGGTGCGATTGAGTAGTTATCAATTGTCTATTAGTTATGGATACGGCTGGAAGCCGAATGTTTGCATATGTATTATAAATAGACCAACGCACCAAAGCGATTATCAACCGCGAAAGTGCGTTCATAAATGTTGCATTAAGGTCTTTTTGGTAATGAGCGCCACGTTAAAAGTGACATTACAATATTCTCACATAAGATAGATAAATGCAGTTATGAATGGTATTGCGCGTATATGACAACGCTGGAGGTATTGCACTGCAAATTATCAACGTTCCACTAGTCCTAGACCTTACGGAAGTCGAGTTGCGAGAATCCGTGGTATGAGATCTCCTAAAGTTTGTGGACATTTTCTTATCGTTTAATGAAGCGGTGACAATAAATTCCGAACAGCTTTAGAAATATTACTAAGAAAGGGCTACAGCAAAGCGGGTTCTAGGACAGAGCACCGTGGAACACAATTTGGGGCTGTGGGCTTCCGAGGTTACTCTCCTTCACAGTCCATATAGCACTGACATCTAGTGACGTAGTTGTGCGGCAACACAGGGGCGTTTCAGAGACGTGAAATAACAAACTGTAGCAAGCAATCCCTGAGAAACTACATGAAACTACGTCAGCTAAGGATACAGTAAGCTGCGTCTAGCTGGTGTTTGCTGCTTGTAAGGACATGTTCAACATTCCGACACGGTGGTAGTTCTATAACACCACCTTTTGAGCGGAGAGTCACGCTTTTGACAAAAGCCTCGTCAGCGAAATCCGTAGGTAGGAGAATGGTGCAGCTGGTAGCGGTTGGCGAGGCATACGTGAGTGTTGCTTTACCCGTCATCCTAAGGTGCATTATTAGAGTGTAAATAATCTCAAGGAGCCTTTTAAAGAGAATAGTTTGATGTCTTAGTAATGGCGTATCTGGCGTCGGAAACGCACTTATGGAAACCCAACTTTCTCTGACGAATATGTTGCTCGTGGTTAAAGTGAAATGAACAATGTTTCCCGTGGTCAGAATGAAATGTGGGTCCCTCGTGTAATAAAGATGACCTCTCTAGGACTGCGTCATGACAAACCGGTCCGAGCAGTTTTTTTTGTACATAGAGAGGGATGCATGGCGGAGAAAATCAGACGGAAAAACCATGCTGCCGTCGACAGTGGCATAGCCAGAAATATTTTACGGGAGACATTATGCGGCGCCATTCCAAAAACAAGAAAGAGATCCTACGGCCCCACAAAAATTTGTCATTTTTTGGCTTTAATAAACTGACATCCTTCTGATTTTTGTTGTTCCATTAAATTATATTCATTTCGTGTGTAAACAACGTGGGCGAAAAAACGCCAAAAAGAGGTGGAAGGAGGGATGCGGGGCTTAGGAAATTTTAGGGGGTGTTCTTACACGAAACCACCCACCCTGGCTGCGTCTCTGCGCCTCGGACTAGCGACGACAAAGGTTGAACGTGGGCATTTCTTTGTGTGAAATAAATTGCGAACAGTCAAAGCCATGGTCACTGCGATAAAAAGTTGAATCTGCGTGAGAGCCAAATTCAAAGCTGAATGATTCAACGTCGAAATCGTCTGCGATTCAATGTCCAAACTCCAACAACTGACGAAACCCTCACGATAAGCTTCGCGTTCAACCATCCTCGTCATTACACGAAGAAGTGCATAATTTTTTATAGCAATGTATCCTAAGATGAAGGAATGCTGTTTCAAGGCACGCTACGTGCCCGCTCCGCACGATTGCCACGAACAAGCAACGCAGATATTTAGCAGGAGCGCGCAGCAGACGAAACTCAACGCGCTAAGCTAGGACGTAGAGCTTGAACAGAAAATTACTTCAGGTAACTATTATACTAAAAAGAAATGTTTGTTACCTTAGTATTACCTGAATGCAGATCTAGCGCACCAAGGAAAAGTATTGCAGATAAATATCCTTGCAAAGGCGGCGGGGACCGCTCATTCAAGGCGGTGTTGGCATTCGCCTTTGTCAAAACACTGGCAGCCTATCTGCTTACTTTCCTGAGTTTGTTGCCAAACAAGATGTACTCTGCCGCCTCTGCTACGTAAATTCCTTCACTTCCCTCCCCCCCCCCCCTGCCAACCTTTCCAGATCCTCCTCTCCTGTTACGCTCCTCCAACAATAAACACCGTGGAGGTTTCCTCAAGTCAATTTATTATTCACTTGTTCTACTGAACAGGCTACATCGATTGGGACCTGCCTTTGCTACCTGAACTTTCTACACTGCCACAAATACAGGGCAAGGCGCGAGCTTTCTTTGGAATTATTTCTTTCAGCCCGTATTTGCTTGTTTTCTTTCCTAAATATCGAGCGCACGTATATTCTGAAATAAAATAAACATTTCCAGTCGGAGTTTTGTGTTGATGTTTTGTTTTAAATATGTGTAACGGTTTCTTATTGTTGACAATGTTGACAAATGTGACGCGTGTAACTAGATCTAGTTGTTTGGAAAGGCTTGGCCTACATAAACTTGTTTCAGAATTCTTTTATCTTTTGGACTGGTGTCTGAATCGAAGGACACAGAGAAAGACATGCAGACAGACAAGGAGGAGAGAGTTTTGGGTTTATACAGCCCAAGAAAGTCTATCGTCATCAAAAAACGCCGATGAGCTCGAGAGCATGTTAGGGCTGAAAGTAAACGCTACATAACTTTATTTAAGGTGTCAAATTGGGCTATTACACGGTATTATATCTTCGGAACAGCCACCGGCGAGCAGCTTCAATCACACTGGCAACTCTGTAACTAACCATCGCTGTTAAGGAGCGGCGATACTTTACTTGTGAAATCGAGGATAATGGCGCGGTCCCAAGGTTTCGATGATTTAACAGGACGTTCTTCACCAGCTTATAAAGAGCTGCCTTAAATTTTATATTCGAATACTGGAATCGTTTTTCTCCATTTTGGCTAACTACGCTGAAATGAACAGAAACTGAGACACTTGCGCTTTCAGAAGATGCAATTTATGGCAAGCGCTGGAAATTAAAAAGAAGTTGGGACTCGTGAACCCTGTTCTGTTACATTTTGTCAAAATGTTGATCATTTTGATACACACGTGAGCAGAGAACAAATAAAACACGTTCCTTGTTGCTAATACGTGGGACTAAATATAATAGACTATATAAATAAATCTAGGGAAGACGTCTAATAAATTGTTCACCGTACACTGTGATTTTCTTTAGGTACTGCATCTACTGCATAGTGCTACTGGGAGAGATATATGCGACATATCTTGAGCCTAACTTCAGATCAAAAAGACTGCGCGGAAATATAACGTAATAGACGTGTACTTTTCAATGTAACCCTTTCATTGTATCGCATGGCGCCATATCTTTCGTTTATATTTACGTTTAAAATGAACCAAGCAATGCAAGAAATCTACCACTCCATGATCCATGACCTGCGAAAACTTTTGTTGCTCTGAAAATGTTTACCGGGGTTGCTGTATATAACCAATATTTAGCTGGGAAGCCTAAATAACTATAAAAGGTCACCAAATTTATTCTAATTTATGGTTTTCGAATAGCATTCTTGGGCAAGCGAAAATAAAATCTGATTTAGCGCCGTCGGTAAGCAGTTTTGTTAAGGCAAAACTGTTTCTTTTCATTATTACCTGATCGGTGTACGGAAGCTAGAAGCAAATAATTGGAAAGTGTTACCATTCGTGGTTCGTGAGAGCTTTGCAGTGCGAAGAGGGATTGTAATTATTTAATGCTTGTGTTTTATTCAACATTCGATAATTAGCAACCGGTGTCTGTTGGTAAACACTGGTTTTGTTAATATGTTTTGTTTTGTTTTGCTCATGTCTCTTCTCATATTCAAAATATTTTTATTTTATTGAAGCAGTAGCTTGCTCATTTTTTATTTCAGCGTGCCTTCCTGTTTTACCCGCCACACGCCATAGGACCATAATTGGAGAGAGAGAGAGAGAGAGAGAGAGGGAGAGAGGGAGGGAGAGAGAGAGAGGGAGAAAAAACTTCTGTTTTGGCAGAGCCTGGTGGGATTGGGGCATTCTTACAGGCAGCCATAATTTGTAAAGTACAATTAAAAAGGAGATCAAAGCAGTTTAGTGACAACAAGAAAAAGAAATTATAACAAAAGAAATAGTACACTGGGAAAATCTTGTCAGGAAAATCTCTGCAATCATCGTGCATTGCAAAAAATAAAAAACACTAATATATTATAAGATAGGAAATAGCAAGCAATAAAATACAATAAAAAAAAAAACATAAGATAAGCACACAAGATTATAGCTCATCCTGCACCATCACGCGATCGCGCAAACTATAAAAATCTGCCTAAAAAGGAAACTAAAATTTATGTTCGGCGTGACAAAGTTGTGTATATTCCAGCACCCTAAAGTGACTATCAAAAAAGCACCCAGAAACAAGAAAACAAAAATTCCTCACAAAAAAACAAAACCCTCAACAGCATTTACACGTAATGAGTACGACTCCTAGAATTGGCAGTGTATCGATTTGGTTCACTGTAAAATACGTCCTCTTTAATTACTTGCCATCTCTCTTGCGGTACTTGCTTATTCCAGTCCAATATTCGTTCCATCTCCCGACTGCCTTTTTACCCCTGGTGCATTCCTACATTGGCTAATATTTTCTCTTCCACTTAAGTTTTGCGTCCTCTCAATACTCAACCGCTATGACCCCACTCCTCTTTGTATCTTTGTTGCGTTCCTTATCGTAGGCAGTTCTCGATTTTATCTATCGGTCTCTCTCCAGTATTTTTATGGCTATCTTTGATCTGCTGCATCTTCCCTCAGCTTTTTTCTTTACGCTCGTGTTCTAATGATGTTCCACTTGTACTCCTAATCACCACTCTTTTTTATTCTCATCCAGACTTTTGCCTCCGCTCCCACACCTCTTTCTCCTACCTGTTTTCTTCAGATCTCTCTTTTCTGGTTATGCCATCTCTATCCGTAAAAACCCACTGCAAACTCAGGTTCTCCCTCTCCACCTATTCTCCCCATATTTTCTATTTAAGAATTGAAACTCTCGCACCTTTACATCGCCATTCTTTTCTGACCGCACTTCTATTCCATTATCTTCGTTCACCATCATCCGCTCCTCTCGTCGGCTCATTATCTAAACCTTTGGTCACCAAAGTTGGGTTATTGAAGAGGTTCGAACTTTGCAATTTTTTACCAGTTTCAAGATAATGAAAGTATAGAGAAAACCTATTTTACGGCGTGTTTCGGTACATCCCCCCAGAAATTCAAGTAGAATTTGGAAGATCCGAAAAAATATGTGGTGAGAGTTTTTCATGGCGTTTGGTGATTGTTTTTTTTATACACAAGGATTGTAGTTGGCGCACATTTTTTGGCGTAGCGTCCGACTAGGTCAAGCACGGCCGGCGAGGCCCAACCGTCCGACTGGCGCAAACCCGTCAACAGCCACCTACTTGTCCGGGATTGTTCAAGAAGACGGTGACAGAAAGCCCGTGACCTACTAATAGCAAAGAAACCCTGTGCCCGGTACGCATCCCTGATTATGGTAACAGTACGCCGTGCGGAAGGTTACGGCAGCATTGAAAGAACCTTAACCCAGGAGCGCAACGGAAGCGGTCTCCCCCTATAAAACCAGACATCATGATTCATGGGCTTGCTGCGGGCGACCACTTATTGTGGAAAAGTGCATATCGTATACTACGTCTAAACAGTGTGCGGTTATCCACAAGAACAGAAACAACCAAGAGAGAACAACAATATAATTAGAAACGCAACTCGAAATGAGAACAAAGGGAGAACTCAAAGACTCGACTACCAACTGTACAAGTCGAATCCTACTTCCCAGCATTCCCAGAGCACGCTTGGTGAAGTATTAAAGCGCGATCAGACTACAGCGCAGTACGCAGGCGGGCAGCCAATCGAAGAAGCGTGGCAGCATACCTAGATGGGCTCCGGCCAACATACTTTTGCGACACAGCATAGAACGGGCGCCCAAGACGAGACAATGGAAGAAGACTATTCGCCCGAGGAAAAGGTTCTTCAGTATTTTTTATTTTCGTCCCGGCACCTCTGTTTAGAAGCCCCTCATTTGAATCCCACGTGATGGCGAGGTCTACGACTTCACTTATATAGTGTGTCTGAGGCACCTAGTAAGGCTTGAGGCACGCTCCTGTGGAGCTCGTGTACCGGGGCTCCTCTCACAGACAATGCAATGCTTGCTACCTGAGGAGCAACGAAGTTGTGGCAGTATTCATGGACGAGGCTTACTGATCCGTGCTTTGCGAGATACAAAAAGTTGTTTGCGGTCGCTCGGCGTATCGGCGGCAGATACGCTCAGCAGGATCAAAAGTATGCTTGTTTATCAATGCTCTGGTGGGGGCCAAGTTTGTGCAGAGTTGCAGTGGACGTTTACGGTCCGCATTTCTCAAGTACTTTGAGTCACGTCGAAGCAAAGAATTCTCCCGTTGCTGTTGAATAGTGGCGAAGAGATCCTTGTTAGTGTACCGTTCATGCAAACCGTTCCACCATCTTGCAGTGCCCCTTTTCTGGGCAACATCTATCATGTTCGGGTCTGTAGTCGCCTCAAAAACGTTGAACAGTAATGCTATCCGTCTATGGCTAGCACTGAAAGAGTCATCCCACAGGAATTTTAATGGCCGGGTCGGTGAACCGCTTGATCCTACGCGTGCTACAGGCCTCCAGACTCAGCTCCAGATTATCTAATCACGTTACCAGAACATATGTCCCTGTATCTTAATAAAAAAATATTTTTGATAGGTGATTTCAATTTGCCCACCATCTACTGGGAACGGTTGCAAACTTGTACGTAGCCTAGCAAAAATGAGAATACTATTTTTAACATCATGCTCACACACGACCTAATTCAACTAGTTAAACAACCTACTCGTGTACAAGGACAGTCGAGCTCTATTTTAGACTTGGTGTTTGTGAATCGCGACTTTTCTGAGCATACTGTATTGAGAGAACAAGGGTTATCGGATCATAGCCTTGTCAGCGTATCTATTCCGCTACTGAAATTCGTTTGTTATAAAAAAACGTCCGTTCAACCTTTTAAAGATTATTCTAGAGCAAACGATGCTTGCGTGATTGAACATATGGAAGCGGCCTTAGTTGACTTCAGCGATGATATCAATGACTCATGCGCTCTTTGGGATCGCTTTTTGGAAGTATGCCGATTCTGTATCACCAACTTTGTACCGAACAAACGTAAAAAAACTAACAAACGCACACATTGGATGAAGCGCAGTATAATCCATCTAAAGCGGAAAATTAAACGATGAAAAAGAGGCATGCCCAGAGAAATGTGATCCAGAAAGCTACAAAAAAGCCTGGCAAGTGAAGTGCAAAAATTTCCAAAGACTATTACTTTAAAACGTTAATGCCAAACTTCATTAAAAGTGACCCAACAAAGTTCTGGAGTTATCTATCCGATAACAAAAAGCCAGTGATGCCAATTTCTGTCAAAGGGCGCACGGTTACAAATCGCAGTGACATCGCAAATCAATTCAACATTTTATTTTCAGAGCGTGTTTGCCAATTCAGCAATATTTTGCCAGAAACTTTTTTTGTTTGAACCGTGTGAAGCAAATTTCATTTCTTATTCTGGTTTGGTTTCAATGTTTTTTAAACTTGAAAGAAAAAAAATGCTCCGGTCCTGATGACCTTCCGAATGTGTTTCTTTCGGCGTTATGCCAATGCATCGCCAAATTTCTTTTTTTGTAATATTCCCCAAACGTCCTTGTTAACTGAAACACTACCACGTGACTGGATAGCTAGAGTCATCCCTATCTTTAAAAAGGGGGAAAGATTAATTCCGGATAATTACCGTCCTATATCTTTACTTCAACATGCTGCAAATTAATTGAACATATCGTAGCCAACCGTTTCTTGAATTTCCCTTTAAAGCACTCGATTCAAAAAAGCTTCCAACATGGTTTTAAGAAAGGCTATTCGACTGTGACTCAACTGGTCACCGTCACAGACGAGTTTGCAAAGGCCCTTGATAATAATGTTCAGGTAGACACAATTTTTCTTGATCTTAGCAAAGCATTTGACAAAGTTCCTCATGACAAATTAATTCAAAAATTAAAAAAAGATAAATCTTCCGGTAATTTTGGTAGCGTGGGTGTCTAGGTATTTGATGAATAGAGAGCAGTGTGTTTTGATTGATGGTCATGCCTCGAGCTGTCTTCCTGTCACATCCGGAGTGCCTCAAGGTATGTTCTGGGGCCGTTGCTTTTCATTTTATACATCAATGATATCGTCACTGTAGTTACACCCACCCCCTCATGTCCGGCTGTTTGCAGATGACTGTATTTTATTCCGTGAAATCTCCAGCATGCAAGATCAAATAGAACTTAACACAAACCTGGACAATATATACAGTTGGTGCAGGGGAAAGGCGCATGGTTGTCAACGCAGAGAAAACTGTTTCCCTCCGCATAACGCGTAAAAATCTCCATTCGAATTTCCGTACACACTGGGATCGTGCGCGCTGAACCAAGTCAACAGCTTAAATACTTAGGCGTAGCGTTCACTAATAACCTTTCCTGGAACTTGCACTTTGACAACATCTGCTCCCCCGCTTTTCGAAAACTGTGTTTCTTGAGACACAAACTTCGTAATTCGCCTCCAAGTGTTAAACTTCTTTGCTACCATTCATACGTTAGACAAAACTTGAGTATGCTGCTGTAGTATGGACCCGTATACCAAAAATAACATGATAAATTGGAAAAGATTCAGAAAAGCTGTTAGGTTCTTTTTTTTAAAATTTCGCGCAGGATTCCCCTCTGAATTAATGATTCCCAAAAACATTCCCACGCTTCAGTTAAGAAGACAAAAACTTCGTCTTGATTTCCTCTGCTCACTTATTAACCATGAATTGGCTATCGACCCCTCTCTGTATACATCCGCCCTGACCAAAACACACGCGGCCCATCACCCTAGATCGCTAAGACCATACCAAGCGCATACTGAACTTAAAAATTTCCTTTTTCCCGCGTACCGTGGCTAAATGGAATTCCATTGCTGAGCCATACTTATTAGATCTGTATACCCCCCTTTTTTTTGTTATTGTTTTTTTTTGTTTTGTCTTGGATTGACAATGCAATGTCCGCCGTTTCTTTTTTTTGTCCCTTTTGCTGTTTTTGTTTTTTGTGCTATTCAAGTGCTCGCCCTGCCAGGACCACAACTGTGGTCTGCAGTATGTATTAAATAAATAAAGGACTTAGGTTGTACAGGCTGCGCTACTCTATGGAGATGTAGAACTGCAATTTCCGCATTCCTCGATGGAAGCCAGACGTGGTTACATGGAAAACTACTTTGAAGGTGGAGAAAATCCCACACTCTCTAACTGTGCTTGTCCAGTCGCTCTGACTCATTCTCAACTTGCAGAATGTTCGAGGTAGTAGAGGGAACTTCATGAACGACAAGCTGTCTAACACAATTAGTCTTTTCAAATGGCTTCAACGACGCCATAGCCCAACAGGCCCAATCCAGGGTTGTGCAAGAAAGCACGAACATCGTCAGTTTTATGTGAAGAGGGAGGACTTTACATGTAGCGAAAGGAGGCAAAAGGAGGAGAAATAGTATTTTCGCGACAGCGTTGAACATCATCGTAGCATTCAGTGCGTCGGTCTGAACTAACCGCTGACAATGCACGAGGGAGGGGGGGGGGCGGAACTCTGTGGAGGTCCTTATTTCTCGTACGGACGTCAAACTTTTTTAATTATAGCTGTGGCAAACCATACAAATCAGACGCATCACACCTATATTACAGTAAACAGGGCGTGGAGTGGGGTTACATTTGGGCTCCCAGCTGGCGCTATCCGGCGTTCAAAACGAGAAGAATCACTAAATTACGAATGATTTTTGAGTTCGTATAATATGCACTGATAGCCAGTCGTGCGATGTGCTTTCTCTGCTGCCTTGTGCCTTCTCGAAGGAAGCTAGCTTTCAAGGCACCAACCTGCAGGCGGGAGTCAGGAAGGATGAGCTCCAGGCGTGGCCATACTTTCAAAGTCAAAGTCAGTCCATCTACTATGTGTTAAGGCCACATACCCAGAGGCACTACATCCATTCTGATTATTGTCACTAAGACCACCGGTCGCACCCTTCTCGTCTCTCACGTCCCCATCGCTCTCCTCATATATTGTTTCTACGGAAGGAACAAGCGAGACTCCCAACCTAGTGGACCCACCAGAAATGCAAGGTGACTGCGCGTCCTTCATATCCTCCAAAGACTCACGTGTTGCCTCAGTGGCAATGTTTATCATAATCACACCGCTTCAGTCACCTGCTGGTAGGCGAGCTAAAAGAACCCAAATGCACAGATGTGTCATCAATGACTGGAGTAGCGACAGCCTTTTTAGATCTAGAATAGTTTGCCGACATGAATTTCCAAAACTATAAAGTATCATTATCGCACCAATCACACCTCCGAAACAGTGCGACCTTAGGGACGGATTCGTAATAATTAGGGAACTTCTAGAGGGACCCCGAAAAGCTTTGTGAAGGTGGCAATCAAATGCATTCAGGTGGTAGAACACATAACGGGGGATTTTTGAGCCACGTGTGAGCCCCATAAGTTGTACGGAGAATTTGCAAACAATTTTTGAGGATCGCCTGTCTGAGCCGATGAGCGGGACGCCGCAGCGAGCCGACCGCGGCTGACGCAGCGGCGACCGTGGCTCACGCAACGGCGATCGCGGCTGAGGCAACTGTGAAGGCGCCCCCTGATTCGCCCAATCGCCGGCGAGGTCGGCCGCCGGCGGGGTCTCTGCTCTTCCTCCTTCCTGCGCGATCCCGAGGCAAAGGCGGGTTCGAAGCGATTGACGCGTGCCTAGGCGCAGGAATGTAGCTAGCGCAGAACGGAAGTCGAGCGTCGCGATGTCACATGGCTATTCCCAGTGTTTCCAGCTGCTTTAAGGAAGCAGAGAGGGAGGAGCAGTCGATCGCAGAGTGGGGAGAGGTGCATTTATTTGATTCTGGCGCAGCTAATACTGAATGTAGATCAATATTTCCAATGGCATTGCATCGCTATATTGGTGCTACGCGAAAATACAGGCCTTTTGTTACTTTTACAGAAGGCTTTTTTGGGTGCCTTTAAGTCAGACGATGGCCGCATATAGAGTACATGTATCCTTGAGCGCCATAGTAGAATTACTACGCCATGGTGAAATATATAGAAGAAAAATAAAGGAAATCAGAAAGGGTTGTCTGCAGGGGGCGGCAATGAATTATTGCAGCCTATGTGGGCAAAGCCGAGGAGACAAAGACCCCCCTGCCTCAGCACAACGAAGGGCGCCGCACCGACCGGTGGCCTGACGGAAAAGCACCGACGGAGCGAAGGAGCCGAAGCTCCCCATGTCTCAGCAGAGCTGAGGGTGCCGCACCAGGTGTCTGCCGCGGCTACGAGTGTAGTTTCAGTTTGTTCGGGCAAAGCACAGTAGTCAATGACGCCTCTGCCATACCCCAACTGAGGGCGCCGTTCCGACAAGCAGTACGATGGCACTGTAAGGGCAAAGCACAGGAGCCGAAGATCCCCTGCCGGAGCGAAGGTGAGGGCGACGCGCGGGGCGTTAGCCTAGCGACGAGGTTAGTTGGTTGCAGTCTTTTGGGGCGAAGCCCAAGAACCGATGGTACCCCCACCCTAGAAAACTGGGGGCACCGCTTAGAAAAAGCCTTGGACGCGGTGAGCCATGAAAAACAAGAACGTGTATTTTACACACGTGGCTCAAAATCACTGCAAGGGTAGCTCTCTGTAGCGATCGCCGGCCAACCGCAAAATCAAGAAGTAAAATTTCATAGCGTAGCGGCTGAAGTGAAATGCTTCAGATGTGCCCAAGAATCACGCTGTCAGGCGGCGCAGTCTATTGTTCGGAGAAATACCAAGATGTGCTTATGACGTATGCACTTAAATCGTATCTCTGCAGCCCACAGGGAACCGACACACACACAACACAAAACGGCAAACACAGGAGCCCAGATTAGTAGCGTAGTAGTTGAAGTAAATAGCCTCAGAAGGTCTCAAGAAGTGATGTTGTCAGGCAGCGGAGGCTATCATTCGGAGAAATACCAAAACGCGGTTAGGACGTATCAACTCAGATCGTATCCATGCGCCCCACGGGTAAGACGAACACCTAAACAAAAAGGAAAAACTCCGGAGCCGAAATTATTCCTTGCATCGACATGAAAGTGGATACTTGAATAATTGCGCAATGACCCTAAGAAGCCTTTGGCAGTATACTTTAAATCATCAATTCTAAGACATTTCAGCGAATCGGGCAGAGCCAAGGACCCAATGGCACCCGTGTAGCGAGATGAGCCCAGGATTAGGATGGAAAGCCGCCTTTAAGGCTTACCTGAACCCTGGTAAGCTCAAGATTGTGCGCAGTGACCGCTTCAGCTCTGCCTGAAGCGTGGGAAGCCGAGGGTTGTAGGGACTGTGGAAAGTAGGATATCTTATTTTCGCTTCGTTCGCTTAAAAACATAGATGCAATGCCCTCAAGATTACGACTCCCTTATACCGCAGTGCTCAAGAACTTCTCCCAATGCCAAATTTAGCTTTGTTGTTTAAATCGCTGTGATTTCCTCACTCTGAAATGGCGGCTGTTTTTTTAAATGGAGCATTTCTTAGCTCGCCTCTTCCTGCGTCGGACGGCGTCCAGCTCCGCGTCCGGCAGGTGCGCCTCTCCTCCTTCCCTCCTCTCTCTCACAGCAGCTGGCGCGCGCATGCGTCGTAGTAAGCCTATCGCTCCGCGCGGTCTCGCTAACAGGTGCGTGATAGCGCGTGGGGCGTGGAAGGCGCGCGCTGCTTGGCATGCGCGCCTCCCTCCCGCCCCCCTACTCTCTCCCTCTACTGCGCGCGCTGCAAATATAAGCCGCTAGCGTCGCTCGTGCTTCAGTCACTGCGTTGCTCTTCCTTCCTTGTGACGCTGCTCCACCCTAACGCGACTTTACTCTCCTCTCTCTCCCCAAACAACCCAACGAACTACGACCAACTACCCACCCTAACGCGACTTTACGCGGCGTTAACGACCCCAATGCTCTGCATTTACTCGTGTTCCCCTCGCGGAGGCGCGGGAATTTTTTTTGGCGTACGTAGCCGGGCCGCTCCACTCTTTCGTTTGCTTTTACTTATACAGTGAAATCTCGGTAATATGATGTCACGGGAACCGGAAAAAAACAATATGCGAAAATGTCTTCGAACATTAAAAAAAGAAGGAAAATATGCATACTGGTAGTAACTCATCTTTACTGAGGAACACTATTGTAGGTGGTCATTATGCTGCACTTTCATTTTTGCAACATCCAGGAGGGAATTCTGCTGAAATGTTAAACAAGAACCTGCCGGCATTTTTCACTTTTACTGACACTGTTTTGTACTTCAATCCATGTCATGGGATCTTGGAAAAATGCGCAAAAAACGACTACGCGTAGAAAAGCACACAGGACGGCGCGCTACTTGCAACTGGTTTTTATTTCGAAAGAACATACATTTATAATGTGAAAAAGCGCAAACATCATCAATGTTCTCGCACGAGTAATAGAAACAAAAATACCTAAAGAAAACCCAGAAAAACATTGTGAAAACAGAACGTGTTATGCAACATGGTCACTTCACGTGCGGTTTCAAAAATTCAGTTCCGCATTCTGCAGTCTCAGGGAAGGCTGACTAATGCACATAGAACCCTCCCGGCTGATATGGTACGCTTCAATTATCTCTCTTTGGGTTCTTCTCTTGTGTCTGTACATGACTGTCGTCTTATCAAAGAGAGGCCTTATCACAAGAGCAGTACATTGTAAGGAGTGCGAAAAGGATGGGGGCCGGCGTCTCTTTGATAAGACGACAGTCATGTACAGACACAAGGGAAGAACCCAAAGAGAGGTAATTGAAGTGTACCATATCAGCCGGGAGGGGTCTATGTGCGTTAGTCAGCCTTCCCTGAGACTGCAGAATGCGGAACTGGAATTTTTGAAACCGCACGTGAAGTGACAATGTTGCAAACACGTTCTGTTTTTACAATGTTTTTCTTTTTTTCTATATATATTTTTTGTTTCTATGTACTCGTCCGAGAACATTGATGAGATTGCGCTTTTTAACATTAAAAATGTATGTTCTTTCGAAATAAAATCATTGCTAGTAGCGCGCCGTCCTGTGTTCTTTTCTACGTGTAGTCGTTTTTCGCGCTTTTTCCCAAGTTGTACCACCAACTCCCCCAAACTTTCAATTGTGTTAAACCATGTCATGGCTTACATCGGTTAAGCCAGCCGCCAAGACGCTAGGAAGCTTTCAATTCTCTCGGATATCGCAATGTTGTTAACGTTTTACACTAGGACTGACCCCTCGACGCTGATCCTGACACTCTAACTTCCTTGAACCAAGGAAGCAGTGTCTTTTACATTTGCTCTTTCTTTGCACCTCTCGTTTATTTCACACCGGTGCTTAAAACTTTCAGCTTCTTTCTAAGTTGCTCTCACTGACCGAAGAAACATTAGTGCTGCGCGTTGACAGTGGAAAACCGAGCTCATGTGCAAAGTCCACACGCTTCTTTTCAGGTTCTTTTCGAAGTTTTGTACAATTTCCATTTCTTTCTTTTTAACTGAGCACCTGGCATTTCCTGGACATTGTCATCTGCTTAGAAGAGGCCTTGAGCTCAGCAACAGCCCATCCAGAGGAGAACAAAAATAGGCGTACAACCACAGCAGCAGCACCAAACTCCGAAACAAGGTTTAAAGAGAAAGGAACAGCGCGGAAGCACGGAGCTTGGCGAGAAGTCAGGAAGGGTGCCGAGAGCAATGCGCACCCCTTTGCCTGGATTATGATACGTTTCGCCAGATGTCGCAGTGCATCGACTGACGTATAATAAACATTGGACGGAGCGGCCATGCCTGGCAGCGATGTTTTTACCGCCAAACCGGAGCGGCTGCTACATGAGCGTCTATGCAATGTCCAGAATCGTGGCTTGTTGGAATATGGTTTGAGCTTGTATACCGAAAACGAACGTAAGATTTTTAGAAATGTCGGATAAGGTCTCCATTAGTGTTCGTATATCACTTTTCGACAAACATTTGACTGTATTATTCCCAGGAAAATGCATTATTTCTAATTGACGTTGGCCGGGAGTGAAATAAAAAACGTGTTTGGCCGAAAAACGTATTATGCAGAATTGCGCTGAGATTACACTACATTCTTCATGTGCTACACTGGTGCGCTATTGAGACGTCGAGGTCTTTCTGTCTAGAGACTTGAAGCTATCCCACCAGCCGTAAAGCCGCCAGCGCATTTTATGTTAGAGCAAAACTTTTAGCTTGTGGCTACTTCTATTTTGAAGTTGATCGTAACCCCAAAGTTCGAAAAAGAAAGTGCCCCTAGCAATAATTAGTGTTTGTATGCACCTCGAAACCAATCAAACGGAACAATACAGCGCTTAGTCGAACAGTAAACAATGAAATGGCTGAAATTGCTGAGAATATTGAAATACCTTAATGTAGTAGCAATGACAAAATTGCCATTCACAGGCTACCTATGCGATCTGAGTGGATTCCGGCAGCACTTGTTAGGTTTCCGTCGCCATCGGTGCTAGAGAGATGACTGAGAACTAGATGCCATTTCTATGTTCTAAGAAAGTAAGCTCAACTGCCTCCAATCTTTCTCAATATGTATAAGGCGCGAGAAAAGGGTTTACTCCTATACAAGGCCCCGAGGTTGAAGAAATGAAATGGGTTGCAGGTTTGTGTAGGTGGGTTCGGAATACCAAACTCTTTGCGAGAAAGAAGAGGCTTTGTTGCTTGTGGACGTGAATCACACGCTGTGAGGCTAACGGCTCAGTACGACAAGGACAATATTGATACATGTAAACTTGCGAAAATGGCCAATGCCCGAGTTTTACCGTAATAGCATAAGCCTCAGAAGAGCTTATGTCAAATCAAGGTACGCGCTAGTACACTGTACAATGACATTAGCATTTTAGAATTAACGAATGGTGTTTTTTTTAATACGCAGACTGGCACATTGTGCCTTCATGGATTTCGTAAGGGTTCAGGATCAAAATCTCTAATGGTGGAGATAGCTGTTTTCAATTATTGTTTTTGCTTGCTGTCACGAGTGAACGTTCACATTGATACAGTGCAGGCTGTTGATTTTGATATAGCGAATAAACAAAGAAATCGTTTCTTCAACATAATTCGCGCCGTTCTCTCTTGGGAATGTTACAACACTTTTTGGAGAACTTTACTAGGCATGCAGAGGCTACTTGAGTAAAGGTGAGCCTATGTACAATTGAGGATGTCCAGATTGAATATTTGAAACGGGATCAAAGTGGCTTGTCAAATATTAAGCACGCATGCCGCACCTAATTAAAAAAAACACAATCAGGATTCACAAATGATAATATTTTTAAAAGCTCCAAGTTCAATGCAAATGCTCGTGCATCTATCCCTCACCGCCGCAGCGACAGTCATTGTATAAAATCGGGCAGACAACATTTTAAAGGGACACTAATGTCTGAATGAAATTTTGCTTTAACTGAACGATCATATTGTGATTAAGTGCCGGTGGAAGACGAGGAAGAGGAGACCGAGCGCGCAGATGCAACGAGTGCGTGCAGAAAATCAAATCGGGCCGGTGATCAGTGCACGCTTGTGACGCGCTGAGCTGGAGAGCGCGACCTTCTGACCGCTTGGACCTAGAAGGCAGGGTCTCAACCGCTGCTGTAGCCGGAGAGCCGTCGGCGTCTCAGCACGTTTACCGACGTCCGTTTGGTGGTCCGTGCCTGGATGTGTTGACGCGCTGGCCAGAGGGCGCGGTTCGGGGAAAAACCGGCTCACAACCACCGCCGGGCCATCAAGCCGTCAACCACGGTGCACGGTCCTCGACGTCCGGCCGGTGTCCTGTTTCCGGACCCGACGTGGCGTGAGACTCCCCAGCGACCACGCCGTGCCGTGGTACCTCGGCCGATCCCACGCACTTCGTGAGGAGACCTTGAGGTGCTGCTGCGCAGACTGAACTATGTAGAACGTTTTCTCTCTTGCTCTCTTTAACGAATAGTTTTTTAGATGCAAAGCACCTCTTGCTCGGGGCTATGTCCGGCGTCCGTCCGTTGTCCGCACCTCTACCCCTACACAAAAAAATAACTAGTTCGTGGCGCCCGGTTTCGATCCTGCGACTCTCTGTGGCCGCAACGGGAGGTACGCGGCGCTCTTCCGACTGCACTACAAAACCGAGGCAGGAACAAGTGATACGAACACGCCTTACGTCCTTGACTCATTAAAACTACGTTAAGAAGGTACTGATACAACGAAGGCACGCCAAGCTGAACGTCAATAGAAACGACGAAGTGAAAACGTTTAGAGGATGTTAGCGTCTCTTGCTCGGGGGGATGTCCCGCGTCCGTGCCCCGTCCGCAGCGCCTCTGATGATGATTGTGGCAGGATGCCCCTAGGGAGTGGCCAACCAAGGAATCCATCACGAGATAGCTTCGCGTTTAACCACCATCGTCATCTTCCCGTAGGGGAAACGCTGAAGAAGAAGAAGAAGAAGACAAAGCTGCGAAGACGAGGGCGTGTACGTTGCTCTCAGCCGGTGCACCAACGTCAACAACCTTCACCTCACCAACGCTGACGGAGACTACCGATTCTACCACAGAGACGACAACATCGACAAGAACATGATGGACGAGTTTTGACGCCTCGAGCACCACCGCCTACTCACCGTAACACAACAGTGCTTGCGTGCCTTTGCCACCGGTGTTGACCCGGACGTGGAATTCCCTCTGGCGCTACTATACACCAGATCACTGAACATAACGACAACACGCCAGCTGCGCGATAAGCGGGCATGTGCGTCTCCTCTCTCATCTCCTCCCCTATACTCCACCTGCTCTCTATAATAAACCCGGTCCACGCGCCGCTTGCTCAGTTGCTGCTTCGGTTGAGACACGATGCAGCGTCCGATGAGCTCAATGGACGCCAACAATTCTGCTTTGCATCAACACATAGTTCCCTTCGGGGAGATGGTGTAATTTTGAGCCTGTTATCGCATTTAACGCTCTTTTCTTTGGTCTCGTTTTTACTGTGTGTTTTTGCCACTTTTTGTCATGAATGGGCCTAGGACCAGCTAGAAAGTCACGAGCCGGTAACTAATACGTGCGCAAGTAGAGATACCTTTATGCATGGAAGTTGAGAGCAGAAGTTACGAGAAAGTAGCGGAAACACACAGTGTAAACGAGACCAAAGCAAATAGCATTAAATGCGGAAACAGGCTAAAAAAAACTGTTCGCTAAAGAGAGCAAGAGAGAAAACGTTCTACATAGTTCAGTCTGCGCAGCAGTCTCACGAGGTCTCATCAGGGAGTGCGTGGGATCGCCCGAGCCACCATGGCGCGGCTTGGTCGCTGGGTTGTCTTGTCTTACGCCATGTCGGGTCCGTACACGGGACAACGGTTGGACGTCAAGGACCGTGCACAGTGGTTGACTGCTCGATGGCACGGCGGCGGTTGTGAGCCGGTGTTTCCCCGAACCGCACCCTCCTGCCCAGCGCGCCACCAGATCCAGCCATGGACCAGCAGACATACGTCGGTAACCGGGCTCAGAGGCCGACGGCTCTCCGGCGAAAGCACTGGTTGAGACCCTGGCTTCTGAGTCCAAGCGATCACAGGGCCGCGCTCTCCAGCCCAGCGCGTGACACATATCTTTTGTAGCTCTCTCGGCTTTTGTTCAACGAGTAACGATGTGTTATTTCCTGAGAAATAAGCCAACGAAGCCGGAACTTATATCACCCGTTTTGCTTTATTTTTGTGGCGTAGCAATTGCGTCCCAAACTACGAGCGAACCACCGACATCCCAGGGCTGTGCAGAGCGTAGACGTTGGCAATGGTTGCTAATGCGTCTGCAAGCCATGGACGACGTTTCTCTAGGTGAGGGGTCTGGCTTGGACTTTGATCATTTGTCCCAGGTGGAACCAGGAATGTTTTTTTGCATGTCGGTGATGCCCATGGCAACTACATCGCATCAACCGCTGATCAAGGCCACACATCGGCGGTGTGATATATAAAACGCGAATGGTGCGCCTCCCCGCCCGAGCTTTTCTCCCACGCTGCTATGGCGAGCTCTCGCGATGGCGTGTTCCCCGCGCGGTGATCAATGCGTCAGTGAAAGGCAATCAGTTGCGACCGCACTCCCCTCTTCCAGCAGTCGAAGTCGATAAGGTGACAATGAAGATGTCTTTTTGTACGCTCCGTAAATAAACAGCCAGCCACATATAACGGTCTGCAAATATTACGATTGAGTAGTCCTGCCGGGCTCTCCCGGACGCAGCCGTAGAGCTATGCGACGCTTACGGATTATCAACGGCAGCTTGACATTAACGTAACAGCACAAGGTAAATAACTATTTACCTTTTACGTTTCGAACCGTGAATGGGCACGGTTTACCAATACCAACATGTCGCGCAGAACGAAGATTAGAAGCTCAAGCCGGTCGCTTAAACATCTCCTTCATTTTGCCACTTGCTGCAGGTGTTATTGCTTGCAGAAGCTTCGGCGTCAACATTCATAGATTATTGACTTCACTAACTGCGCACCAATATAGAGCACGTCTTTTACAAAACAAAACTAAAAAAATGGTAGCCGACTCTGAAGCGTGAAGGAAGGAACCCGTCTAGCTATTCCTAAAAGCTGTACCTTGTTTTTGTTTAAACAAGATGAGCTGACGGAAAGTTTTTATTTCCATTTATTTCACGTACGTTCTAAACCACCTAAAACTGTTTATGTCAGGAACGCATGTATAGATGCTTCTCGAATGAGCTCTAGCCGTTCACTACCTTTTGACGCCCACAAACTGTGGTACACAAAAGCGTACGGGGCGTCCATACCCTTTTTACGTTTCTCGCCTTTCCTTCCTTATTTTAACAATTGCTGATCGCGACAATGATGTGTTTTGATTCTCGGCACTGTAACCCATCGATACAGCCGAACTGGTACCTTTAAGCAGAAGTGAGCTGGCTAAAGATCATCACCTGTTGCAATTTAAAACTCTTAAACATGTTTCATCGTTTCGTGATGAAAGATTTAAAAGAAAGTGTTTTTTGTTTCAGAGGAACAGTTTCATACTCTATATAAATCCATAAATACACTACGGCTATTTTGCGAGGATATTTAAAACACCAAACAAGATATGTACACAGATATATTGTGGACAACACACTGGCACCACCACTATCCTCACCACCACCACCACCACCAGCATCATCATCATCATCATCATCGTCGTCAATATCATCAGCACCATCACCGTCGTCATCATCATAACCGCCATCATCATCGTCAATGTGAGACCCGATTCGGAGAGAGTACAAGCACTTGGAAAGCACAAAGTGGAAGAGGAAGCCTTCGATGCCGCATGACAAAACCGAACTTCGATGCGCATCCTTCCCCGTTTTGATGTTGTAGTCCGGATATCCCCAACCGAGGTGCTCTGCGGCTCTCTAAAACCGACACTAATAAGACACCTCAAAAGCGCTATACGTAAACTGTAAATAACGCTTAAAACTGCAGTCTAATTTATTATTTTGATGCCTGTCATGTAAGTGGAGAAGAATCGACAGGCTGTCGGAACTCCTCGCTCTTAAATCTCTCAGGAACAATGCGTCAATACTTTTTTTGTTTTGAACAGCGAACAAAAAACCATTCTGACAACCTATTTCATATGCTGCATGCGATGTGGAAACACTGAAGAAAAGTTTTTTATCTTCTAGACGCACAGAAAGCTTTCGATGTGGCGCATAAAAAAATTACTCAATAATGAATAAAGTCGCAGTTTTTGTGAACAGTTTTGCTGTTGAGAAAACATGTCCAGAAGTCATGAGATTGAAAAATGTAGTCGTGAGCAGTGTGCAGAGATTGATTGGCGGGACACAGTGACAAAAAGTTTATTTTATTACCAGGGTAATGAACAATGTATTGTCATGATCATATTACCGAAAATACCTTTCATACATTTCTGCATGCAATTGACGCTTTTCTTCTCTCCAGCTACAGCAGCTAATGCACTGCACTTAACGTGTTCTTCAAAAAGCTGCTATTAGGCTTCGTAATTGTTTGGAAGCTGATTTAATAAATGTTAGCCAAAAACGCAACCTAATATGTTTTAACAACCCACATAGTGTAGTACAAAATTTTGACTATGTTTTTGCGCATTCCTCAAAATTCTCATCTTGTTTTTGGAGCCCTTTAATACGGGTACCTTCGGTAACTTATTTGTTCTATATATTGAGTGTGATCTGACGTGAAGGGAAAAACACACCCGGTTTCGTTTACAAAAAATTAGAAAGTGTTGCGTAGTTTCTGTGCAATACGAAGAAATTGATGCTGTTCTCATATTCGAAGTCATCACCCCTGCACTATTTACAGTTTTTTATAGCATGTCGTCTTGTTAAAGCGAATCTTTATTGGTCTCAGCACTGGAGGTGTCATAAGAAAAACGCATTCCAAGAAAGCCAACTTTAAAAATTCTGAGGGCAGTTGGTGAGAATGACGAAACAAAAAAAAGCTCCCGCGGTTGTGAAGCCGATATCTATCTAATTCGGCATATTTTGTTTTCCAAATGGTATTTTGCGCAGTACAGTATACATTGACCGATTGCGCGCCAACATCACTTTCTGGACGCTCCGCATGTTATATCAGTTTGTTGTACGCGGGGGTGGGCTTTGAACGGCTGACTTGAAGTGCAGTTTGGGGTTGGGCAGTTTGCACCTTTCATTACAATGGCTGGGAGTTTGGCACTTCGCCATTTCATTTTCTCACGCAAGAAAGGTTCCCATTTCTACCACCGTCGTCGTTAGAGGGAGAGGCTTCTGATTTTTATAATAATTCTTCAAGACGAGAAAGGGATTCAATTGAATTTTGAATTACGCTGTACAAAAACTTGATATAATATTACTCGATATGAATTGGCCGTGTAAATTTGCAGGGCATGCTAGGTTGAACACCGCATTATGCAAGTGTGATTACAAGCTTTTTAAAAAAAACACGGTGTTTGTCTCTACAACATTTATAAGCCTATCAGATTCCAATAGTTTGAATAAATGTTACAATTCTCAACCGATGTTTAATAAAATATAGCATGACATTTCTATAAATTCGCGATGTAAACTGAGACACAAATAGTTTTGAAAAAGAAATTAAACCTTCTTAGCACAATTTGCCTGTACGAGCTGTATCTGTGCCACCAATATCATAATTTTTAACGCACTGCCAAAGCGTCTCTTTCTTTTTATAACTTGGTGAGGTAAGTTGACAGCGACCACTTGCTTTTTTGGAAACGCTTTAGCCAAGGTACTGAGAAGTGCTTCGTTTTCTTGCGTTCTTTTTTAATTTTTCAACTGCACTCTCTGAGCGCAGTTGAACTGAAGCATTTATACATATTTGTAGGGTCAGCCTAATCCCGGCATGCTTTCAATCTGTTATATTTATCTTTTGTTTTAAAGACGATAGTCTTTCTTGGGCTACTTAAACCTAGAATTTTGGTCTGTCTGCATGTCTGTCGGTCTGTCCTTCTGTGTGTCTGTGACTCGATTCAGCCACCCGACCGAAGTCGAATGCATACTGCGCAATAGTCTTATGTAATCACAGCCAATTGTGAGCGTCTAAGCCAGGTTTATATGTTCATACTTGCCAACTTTATGGAACATGAACAATAAACTACGCAAATATAAGACAGAAAATTATTACAAAAGATGTGTAGTGTTTTTTATTAAAAATTTCATAGATGCATGGTTTCTCGATAGCAGGTGACATTCTACATCTACAGCAGAAAACCGCCGCCTGCTGTTGCCCGCACCACCAACTGGCGGCATATGAGAAATCACGCGGCAACAGAAAAGGAAGGTTCCACTAGCTAGGTTCCAAGTTCTGCTTGGAACGCTTGTGGAGCACGGCAACGCGTTTCTATAAACCTTGAAGTCGGCCGCCTCCATTCACGCGCGTCTCCGCCGTACTGCAGCGCTGGCATCGAGGAACCCGGCCTGTAGCAGTGGAACGCCGTAAATTGGAATCGCCTTGAGCAAACCCTAAGTGTGTTTACCTTGGAATGAGCGCGACGGAACTGGAACAGCATGAGAGGTGAGCGGCAAAACAAAGGGGGCATTTTCTACAAAGAATATGGTCTTTTATTTATTGACGACATTTGCAACAAAAGGAGCAGATACGCGTCCAGTTTGTTTTTAAGTTAACTCTTTGTGATTGCACGTTATTTGCACGCACCCGTCTATAAAATTATCCATACTGCAGGGCGTCAAACAGAATTCCACTGTAGGCATTAGCTTGCCTGGTGTATTTTTGTACATTTCTAAGAATATTAAATCACTTCATAATTCTAACTAGCTAATAACACCCACCTCAGGGCCACCTAAATTTTCAGTATCCAAATAGTATTTTCCCCGCAGCATGTTCTTCTTCGAGGGCTCTGCTCGTCTCGAACTGCACTTTAGGTCCTTCTCTTCCCTCTACCTTCTTTAGGTGCTTGTCGGGACCACTTTCTCTCCTTTTTCTCTGTCCTTAGGCACCGCTGCTTCGCTCTCGCTACCCCTGTGTGATCACACTCCTGCAATCCACTTCACCATTTCGTCTTCTTTCAGCTTCCTTTAGGCTGCACTCTTTACCTGATCTATTGGCCCTCCGCTTTTGAATTCCCTCGCTCCCTAATGCCTCGCCCTACCGCACTACTCTTCCCCTCAATATTCTACTACACACAGATTCCACTGGTTTAGTAAACACCAGACAACAATTAGACCTGTGACATATTTCGAGGATAACATTTCATCTTGTGCGGCCTCCTATTACCACTTTAGTCCTCTCTATAGAAGCTTCCCGCCTTTTTTGCCAATTTGCCATACACTCCTCCCCTTTTCCTTTCAGAAATGAGATCTCCCCCTCCGTTACACCTCCTTTTTTCACTCGTGTGCCTCATTATCATTCATTCCAATCAAGCTGTTCGCATTCATTTCACCATTATTTACAGCGTTCGCCTCACCTTCACTTTACCGATATAATTCTTCCCCATTATCTTTGTTCCTCCCTACTTTATTTCCCTCATTGTCTACTTTGCCTTACCCCTCAACACTGTTCTGTGTACTAAAAATCAATTTTCATTACGTCAATGACGCACTAGTTAGCCCGCTCAGCAGCAGCATTTCTTGCCAATTTGTGGAAGAAACAGAGCGAATTGCAATCATTTTAGCTGCTAAATAGGCAATAAAGAGCTACCATCTTCAAAAAGCAAAAAAAGAGAACATTGTTCAGGGTAACGTGTTCCGAAGATTCCTTGATCAATAAGTTGGCTTGGTCAAACAAAAAAAACAGCAACGCAACCTGAGGATAAGTAGACAATTCTCAGAAATTTGCAACTTTTTTTGTGGTTTGGCGGGCTGACATCAATGTCGAGAATTCTCTTCTCGTTTCGGGGGTATTGTTGCAAGCTCTCATTTCTGGAAGGACAAGCCCCCAGTTGCCATGTGGTTACGGAGATTCCTTAGTGCTCAAACTGTCATTGTTTGGCGGACATGTCAAATCCTTCTTTAGAAAAAACGACGTTTTTTTTCTAGCCGGGTGGGAACTATAAACAATAGCGGCAGGTTTGTCTGTGTTCTTATGAAGCACTACACATACAACAACATCTACTTTGCACGTGGGGAATTGTGCAAGGCACTCAAAAAACAAAATAAAATTAGCTGAAACCACTCCACTTGTTTAGGTCAAACTGTAAGAGGAAGAAAGAAGGCAGCCTCATTTATATGTCTTGTGATTTTGCGTAGTTACTTCCAGAGCGGCTGTTCCAGAATCTGAAGAGCTTGTAATGTTTTTGTTCTTCGTTACAGCGACTTTTGTTTTTGGGCTCGTTCCAAATGCGTTCGGTCAGGTATGCTTCCAGGACCTTTACGCCGTAAGTATTTGATATTACTTTTACCTGATAATTCTCGCGGCTTTCATGAATTTGGAGTTTTAAGTTGGTTGTAACCCTGTGATATTCGCGTTATACTAATGAACACTTGCCCTTAGAAGTTAGAGAAAGACGTGAGATTTTGAAAAGCTTAAACGGCACTCTCATAGGGTGACCAATGTAGCCGAACACTGTGGGAGGTTGACAGCCAGGTTTTTTTTTTTTCAATTCAGCAGGTCAACTTGTGCAGTTCGAAATTCACATGTGTTTTGTAAGAATACATCGCTAGAATTTCACGACCGTTGTGTTGGCAAAGCATAACTGCCACGTTACATGGTGGCAATCTCCGGGCCATTATTGATGTTTCTCGGATTTCGAGCAGACCGAATTCGAACAACTGCCTCCACCTGGACTGAAGAAAAACAGCGTTACCTCTTGCACAATCGCTGTATTCAAGAAAAACAATTCGTATATCTGGGTGAGATGGGCATGACAGCCAAAAGGGGTTTTGTGCTCCCACTAGCACTTTGACCTGAACACGTGGGAATACACCCCAGAACAGAATAATTTAGTTTATCTCATTACAGAACAGAACGAAAGAAATTACGTTAAAAACCAGCTCACTGTTTCGCAGTTATATACTGCTAAACATTACCCTAAGAATTCAGGGTTTGATGACGATGATACGTATCGCGTGCGGCTTGTGATGCACTCTCAGGCAGTGCAGCCTGCCCAGTCCTTTTTGTGTGTTTTGTATATGGGAAGTGCACTAGGAGCACTCAGTTAATTGTTTAAGTCTTTAGTGCATTCATTCCAACCTCATGGGAGTGAACGTTCTGCATGTTCGATTGAAAGATCGAGCGGTGGTGCAAATCGCTGTCTTGGGTGGTTTTGTGAAAAGATGCATGTGCAATTTTTACAGCGAGACTATGTTTCAACTTAAATTTTCATTTTAGTCCCACAAATACAACGTTCAAAACTTCATTGTTACACAGAAGAAGGTCCCAAGCCTGTAGCACCACGAGGGACCTCCTTTGAAGGTAAACAAAATAAAGAATGCAAATAACATTGCAAAATATCGCTAGATGGGTATAAAACTAAACATAACTGCATACACCAAATTATGAACTTTACAGAAGTACATATACATACAATATGCGGCAGATTTCAATGCAGCAAAAATGTAAAAAGATTCAAAACGAAAAACGAAACAACGTGTTATACTAAAAGGAAAGTATAGCTTTCAAGCAGGTAGTTTCTCAGCAGAGTTTCAAACTTGTGGAAGGATCTGTTTTTGTGTTGATATGGGAAGAATTCCAAAATATTATAGCAGAAAACTGCATTGTGCGTATACTGAGCTGCTTCAAATGTTAGGTAGCGAAAAAGTTTGTTGGTTATAAAAACGTGTGTTATTGGTATCAGAAATCCTTCGAAACGAAAAGACGTCTAGTACGAGCTTATGAGAAAGAAGTTCGAAAATTTCAAATACCAAAGTTGTACAAATGAATTTGAGTTAAAGGAAAAATCTGAGGCTTCTGATTTGACGGAGGCGTTGATGACTTAAAGGAGCAGAGTTGCTGACGAGAATACCCCGTTGACATAATGTAATGAATGGTGAAAGGGGAGTGGTGTACAAGTTACCGCATAGAGTTATAGAGTAATTTAAATGACAGTGGGCGAACACGAAATACAAGCTATGAAGGGTTTCGACATAAAAGCGAGAAAGTGCGCGAATCAAGGCCCTCAGACCAAAGTACGTCTTTTGAACAACGCAAATTTAAGCTCATTAAACATGAAACTAAAGCCTGTGACAACGCCTAAGAGTTAGCACTGCTGCGAAAGGAAAGCTTTTAGAAGATAAATAAAGACTTTGTAAAGCGATAAATTTTTGTTAGTGGAGCAATGAAGCATAAATAGGTTTGGTAACGTTAACCAATAGTTCACATGTTAAGCACCAATGTTTCACTCAGCACAAGTTTGCTCATAATTTTGGGAGTAAGTTATTATTTTAGTTGCCAAAAAAAGGTAGTTGTATTCTCGGCATACAGTTGTAGCACACCGATACAAGTCATTGATGTACCTGATTGTATTTTTTTCCTGTATTTTTACCGTATCCTGTTCCTGTATTCTGTATTTTTACTTGATGTGCAATAAGTGAATGAATGAATGAATGAATGACTGTACAGCAAGAATATGAGAAGTCATGGGATTGAACTTTGGGTTTCACCTTTTTTTACATTAACTGGGGTGTGATGACGAGTGACCGTTTATGAAGGCGACCTCACGCCTACTTCAAAGAAAGGTTTTTGAAAAGAGTTTGTGGTGCACGAACAATGTTCTATACTTCCAGCTTATTCAAACGAATGCTACGGTAAATTGTGTCAAAGGCTTAAAACATTGCAATATAAACGAAACAAGCATATTTACCACAATCCATAAATTAGTTATTTTACCTGTTAAACAAGCCATTCCATGATTAACGCACAAGCCACAGCCAAAATCAAACTTATAGCGGCTTAGAAATTTAAGTGTTCTTAAATGCCGACACAGTCTTACGTTTTTTCCATCACCTTATCGACAACCGAGAGGATGGAAATGGGACTGTTGTTTTTGAATACTGGAACTATCGCCAATTGAAGTTTATTATGAAACACTCCGCCATAAAAAACAAAAATAAAATTGCGACGAACCAAAATACAAATCAAATTTCCGACCAGCTTGATGTGTCCCCGTGCACGGCATCTAAACCTGGGCCTTTAGCTTTTATCAGCTCAATAACAGACAACTTTTCGCGAAGTAGGGCGTAGATAGACGGCTTCATCGCAGGGACCAAATCCGAATACATATCTTAATGCTGTTCATAGATAATATTTGCAAAATACGTGGAGAAGGTGATAGCAATGTTCCCATGCTAAAACATAAAAATATCAATATAAATATTTGAAGTAATGGCATGGTTTGAACTGCGTTTGTTAACAATTGGTTCATTAGTTCCCACTTTTTGGTGTATAACAGCACAAGTGGAGCACCCGTTCGTATTGCCACTCTTGGGTTGATTTATGTAGGGACGAAAGGGTTGAAGCAAAGCATTTTTCGCGTTTGTTAAGAATATAGTTGCAAAGTTGACGCTTCGGTTTGTTGAAAAGATTTTCTTTCTTGCGTAAAATATGTCCAAGCGAATGCAAAATCTAGGGAGTAGGAGGGGCGTCGTATATCACTTTGAAGATATTACATTCATGCAGGTTTCTTGAACAGCCAGAAAAACGGAGATAAACTTTTCATAGCTACATCAGCTCCGAAATCGTGTGCAGGTTATACCAAGTGACGTTTCAGAGGGCACCAATCTACTTATATTTATCAGAAGTTCATGTGTACTCAAATAGTTGACCATTATTTTTTCTATCACTGCCGTGCAAGAACACAGGATAATGATTATTGACGTCAAATTCAACTACGAAAGTTCTAAGTGGTTCAGCAAGATTAGAAAGTATAAGCCAATAAAAGGCTTCCAGCAGACGCCCAACAGTCTTCTTGATTCCCAGGTGTCCCGACATTGGACTCTCGTGTGTTAAGCTCAGTATTTGGGAACGAAACTTCTTCGGGACAACCACCTGTTGAAACACGTTGTCTCTTGACATTTCGTATTGCCTCCATAGAAGTCCGTTTTTGACAAAGAACGTGTGAACCCCCGCTCGCGTGCCGGTTACGGTTGTTCCAACCCTCTCCCAACATATCCGTAGAGTCGGGTCTTTTTCTTGTTCCCGCCGAAGCTCCTGCGGGGTTACTTGGATGACTTTCAAGGCCACGGCTGGGCTCCTTCTGCGTGTTGTAGGTCCTTTCGTCCCCATGAGGACTTGGGTGGAGGGTACGGCACTCATGTCACCACTTGTCTCTGCGGCCCATAATAAGTTGCCGTTTTCCCTCCACGCGGGATCCGGATCTGAAGCATCGCGTGCCCCTGGAATATTTCCCACAATGACATCATATAATGGGGTGTGCATACACCTTGCGGTAGCCTTTCCGGAGAAATAAGGCGTTAGTACTTCCACAATGGCCTTCGACCTCGACGCTCTGCCCATTTGCTAGAAGCACCGTAGCTTTTGTCCCTGTCATCGCCGAATCGGTAACCAGGTACCTACGGACCACCAGTGTATTGCTTCCGGTGTCCCGCAACACAGAAACCTTCTTCCCGAAGAGTTCACCTTGCAGCACTAGAAGCCGAGGCCGGGTGGAGTTCTCCTTTTGTACCGCGCGGGCAACCCTCGCGCGGGCCCCCGCAGGAATGATCACAAAGAGGACTCTCCTCCCTGTCCTTCGAAGAAACGCATGGGCGTTCTGTCGGTGACATACAGCACGATATCATCTCCTTGCTGTTGGCTCGTTCAGGGCAAGAGTTGACGTTATGACCCACTCGACAGCAATCCGAACAGTACGGTTGCTTTGGCCTCGACCGGCAACCTGAGGCTTGGTGACCCAGCTTGTCACACTAAAAGCACCGAGGGGTTCTGGCTGGGTTTTTCATATTCCTCGCCTCCTTTGACGACCCAGCGTCCTGCGTTTCCTTAAAGCGCAGCAGGTTGATTTGATGCTGGGCCTCGAGGAAGTGATCGGCGGCCTGCGTCATTTCCGCGAGCTTCGTGCAGTCCCTTTCCCGTAGGAAAACTGCTAACGCGCTGTGGCAGTTGGTCAGGAATTGCTCCGAGACAATTAACTCTCGTACTCCGTCATAGGTTTTAGGAGTACCTCCCATCTCCACCCAGCGGTCGAAGAAACTCTCTAGTCTCGTCGCATATTGCTTCGCCGTCTCACTGTCTTGCGGCTTGCTCTGCCGGAACCTTTCCCTGTAGCCTTCAGCCGTGAAACGGAAACGTTGCAGTAGCGCCAGTTTAGTCTTGTCATAATCGACGGACTCGTCAGGAGACAGCCGTCCGAAAACCTTCAAAGCTTCTCCAGCTAGACACAAACTGAGCGCTGTGGCCCATTTCTCTTTCGGCCAACGCTGTCCGTTCGCCACTTGTTCAAAGCGCTTCAGATGAGCGTCCAAATCATCACGAGCTTCATTGAAGACGGGAATGAAGTTGTGTGGATTGAAATTAAAGACGGGGTTTTCCGCAGAATGCGCGTCACCAGCAGTCGCCCCAGAGCCTCTACTCTCCCCAGTTTCTGCCAACCTGAGTCTTAGCTGCAGGTTCTTTTCTTCCTGCTCGAGTCGCAGTCGTGTAGCCTCTCGCTCTGCCGCCCTCTCATCTCGCGCCTTCGCTAGAGCATCGTCAACCCACGCACGCAACTCCGCCCCACGCAACCCAAGACGCTCCCCGATGGCAACTATCTCCTGCGCGTTCATCGTACACCGATGTAGAGGTAACTGTCGCACCGTACCCTCTCAATGCGCAAACGCCCTCGTCCTGCCGTGGACGCCAATTTTGTGAGGAGGGAAGGAACCCCCTCTGCAGGTTCTTGAGTAGTGTGTATTCAGTGGCGACTGGGGGTAGACACAGTCACCAGTTAATCAGACGAGGGCGCTTTGAGAGGTTATAAAGAAAACATGTATTACAGAACAAAGCACGATGCAGACAATAATACTTAGACGATAGACTACCAGAGAGCTAACAAAACACGAAACGTCTAACTAATGCACAGGAAACCCTATAAACCTAAGCGCTAGAAAAGTGCCACAAAAAAGTTCATAACGAGTTCACCGTGACGTGGCGTAGGACTCGGGGCCTCGGGGTGTCTCGGTGCGTTGCGCTGAGGGCCGCTTCGGAAGTCTCGCGTGCTGGCCCGTTGCCGATGCAACTCCGTCGCTGCTCCTCCAAGAACGGCACTTGCAGGAGCGGTCGTGGCCGGAACCTGGTCACCACCAGGCGCCACGTCAGGGAAGGCCGCGGGCAGCCGGCACCCGGTAGCCGCCGGTAGACGATCTCCAGGCCGTGGTCGTTCAAGACCGGGGCACGACGCAGCGCGTGTGCCTGCCACGGGCCAAGGCACTGGGGAATAGGACGCTGGTCAGGGGAGGCCTTGGCGTCAGGTAGATCCCTCCGAGCTTGGGTCCCCGAGACCCGATGAGCTCTCGATCTGCGCCTGGACGCCGCTCTCCTCGAACCGTCCTCTCGGAACTCCTCCACTGGAATGGCCGTCCTTCCTCGTCCCCGTCTGGCCTCGTCACCGCTCCGTTGTGGCCGGCCCTCATAGGTCACTCGCGTTCACCGTCATCGGCTGGTGTAGCCTGCCACTTCTTCTTTTTAGGCCCTTCCAAAACGAGGACAATCCCTTCACGAGCATGTGTCCGCGACGTCGTCGTCATAGTCGTCCCCGCCTACTGAGCGCTTCACCTCACAATTATCTAGCAGAAAATCAGTAGCGTGTTCAACGGCACGTGTAAAGACGTTTTGGAGTGAGTGGTAGCCATAACTCGAAAAACAGTTAAGCAATTTGTTGTGGGGGGTTGGAAATAGTTAATGAATAAACTCAAATGGGACGTTCCGACAACTGCGGGCTTTGACTACAACTCACGTGAATAGGTTTGATGGCCTGATTTCTGGTGAATTCTCTCTAGCTTTCAACACAACGTGCGTTCATTGAAAACAAATTTATACAAAAATAGGCCGCTACCGTGACTCTATCCTTACGCCTTGTTTCCTTTAGTTATGACAATTGACTACTTCACAGTAAAGTTGTAAAAATTACCGAATTCCCGGCTGCTGTCAGTACAACACGTTCTACAGTAGAACTAGTTTCACCGAAGAAGAAACAGAACACCGACGCCACTTCAAATCAAGTTCTATAAGAACTAACTCCTCTTAACTACATTACACTTAATTTTAATTACACTTTATAATTGTGTAGTTCTCATTCAAGCGTAAATGAGGTGAAAAGAGCTTTCGGGAGGGATGGGAAGAACCCTACATTTGTCCGCTAGAATAATAATCAGTTCCTTCGAAGATTAATTTTCAACATTACATACGAAGCACGCTCTGTACAAATTCTCAACAAACGTGTTTCGTTTGAAGCGCTCATTTTCCTGCCACACGGCCAATAAATGCACCTAAAGCCTCATTCGTCTTCCATCTGCACACAGTGGAATAGAACTGCATTTTTATGATAAAGCCCCATTGAGTTAATTTTCTCTGTTAGAGTAGGCCGCGTACTTTACGGAATTGGCGAAGAAAGAGTGAAAGGTGACGTTTCATTTTACGTAATACCAGCGCAGATATAGCTCGAGTAATTTTTAAATTTCGTTGGCGAAGTTGGTCAAAAAAACTTTTCCGTAAGAGATATTGCCAGGGGTTCCCCTACGTGGTTTGAAACCACGTACACTGCCAAGTAAAAATTATTGAAACACTTCTTCCTCTGAACCAAGTTTTCAAGTCAAATAGCGTATGCAAATCCGGTGCGAAACGTGGGTATATTAACAAATTTCTAATTATATTAGCCTCAGTACCCGCCGGTGATCTCCTTTAAAAATACGAATGTGTCTCGTTAAAGCGTCTCCAAGAGCAATCATTCAAGATCGTACATTTTAACTAAAATCATATTTTTCCCATTGTTCAGTATGCTCGACGAGCTCTGAACTCCTGTTAGGCATCCTATTATTCCTCATCAACCCCTTATTAGTGGAACTGCAAAAAGTGTCGCTACACCCTATAGGGCATCTTGAGCGGAATGCTTACACCTCTTATTCTTGCGCTATCATTGTGAGCGGAATTGAGCAGAAATTTTATTTTCCATTGGCTCAAAAAACACCCCGGAATAGTGAAAAACCTTCTTGAATAGGGTGAAACCGGAAAGCACTTTTTGTAAATTTTTCGTGTGTACATATATTACCAACCACTACCTCAGCATTACATCGAGCTACCGCACAATAAGAATTTGCGATAATACAACTTAGCGTTTTGATCCGTAAGAAATATGGTTTTCAAAACTCTAGCCTTATTACGTTCCTACACTATAATGGGTATATAATCCCAAAATTTATTAATTACGTCCAGCAGCCTTGGCTGCATGTTCAATAGTGAGCCGGTCACTCGGTTCTCTTGTTAGTATCCATTTTACGGTGTCGAAACATTTAACGGCAAGGTTTAACAAAATATACCACTTTTGCGCTCTACCTCAGGACACTATTTCAAGGGCTTTTCTTGCATTGTGTTGTTGCCTTAAAGGGGCACTGACACAAAAATTTTCCATCTTGTTTTTTTTGTTGCGATAAGTAGCTAGTGACCTACTTATAACGTGTAGAAACCTCATTTGCTTCAGCGTGCGACGGGTGTTTAATTAGAGGCATTTTCAATGCGGCCAGTCGCAGTTTCGGTCTCAGCGAGTGGCGGGAAACGAGGGATTTTGTAGATTTTGTGTGAACAACGCTGACCACGTGACCGTCGGAGGGATATCACAGAGCAGAGCCGCCGTAGCACTGTCGAATCCGCATCGCCGGCAGTTTCTGCGAATGCCCCCACGTACTGATCTCGTCAGGCGCTTAATTAAAAAGCGACCATGGATGTGACGCAGGCGCTGCGAGTGCAAATGCTACCGCGGCTAAAGAACGACGCGCGACGCTCGAGACGGTGGGTGGCAAGACACGCGCTGGGAGCAGCCGGCCGGTCTGCCTACAGGTCCGCCTATCCGTGTTCGGCTTAGCACTGCGGCGGATATTCGAGTGCCGCTCTAGTAAGTGGTGCAGATGACAATTTTTAATGCAACCAGCCATCGCATCATGTAAGCCACCATGGTCGGGACTTGGGGACAATTTCGTGCAGCGGTAACAAGCTATCACTCGAGCTACCTGCGCCGGCCTGGGCCACTTCGCGGCCGTGGCCGCCGCCTGCACAGCGACCGTGCGGCTAGCTCAGTGGGCTTTTCGTGCCTCCGGCGCGTTTTCGCATCCAATGGTAATACACAGTAATAGAAACAGAGTGCCTTGAATCGCTGTAGAACTTTGGTCGCGGCCAGCTGCCCGATTAGCTGACGAGATCACGGCGCCTCCGCCGCCAACGATCGGGTCGTTCGTTCTCGAGAGCAGAAGCTCCGCCCTCCGGCCCTCCTATTGGAGCGGCGAGATGGGCGAGCCGGCGAAAAACGCCGGCAGTGCGGAAGCGGCAAACACAAACTCGTGACGTGTTTGGATGTTGTTCATTTACACAATATCCTCGGGATGTCGATTGCGCGTGGTCCTCTGCTGGCTGCTCGGTCGCGTTTCGCACACTTTAAAATTGATAATTAATATGTTCTTGGCTGTATTCGCCGCTGATATTTTGCAGATGATGTATATGTGTTCCCACCAACCTATCTCCGAAGTTATCTCGCCTTCAAAATTTTGTGTCAGTGCCCCTTTAAAAAACGTCGTGCAAGAAAGTTTTGGTTGAGTCAAAGTAAAAAATGTCCCCTACGTGGTTTGAAACCACGTACACTGCCAAGTACAAATAATCGAAACACTTCTTCCTCTGAACCAAGTTTTCAAGTCAAATAGCGTATGCATATCCGGTGCGAATATCAATTTTGAATATGAGATATGGATTCACCAAGCAGGCCTAGCTCGGCACACTGTCAGAAATCTATCTTTGAAGGTGCATGGGCTGTCACAAAAAGGTCCGCCCATACGACTTTGTATCAAAAGATACTGGGAATCTTTAACTTCCGGACCCTGGATTTTTTCATTTCGGGAATATCTTTTACAAAGTGGCTGGCTTAGTTGGTTCGTTTTAAAATTGAAGAAAAATCAAAGGCGTTTCGCGTATTCGCTTGTTGAAGGTAGATCGATGGTTATTTGGTTAACTTACTAAAAAAAGAAAAAGTTTGATTTGTGACTATAGTATCACTTTTGTTATTACTGACAGAAAAAAATGTGATTTTGAGCGCAAATTGCATGCACGTCTGCCCCCATATTTCATGAACAGGCTAAATTACGAGAAGGAAGAAGAAAGGGAACACCGTTGGAGTGCAGCTGTCGGTTTAAAAATAGGAAATATAAAATTAGTGAAAAGCAATTCCAATAAATATTTGTATCGGTTGCTTATGGAGATGTCTGGGAAGCCCATGTGAAAATAAATGTCTATACTGTCCCATCGCAGCTCTCCAGCGCCGATGCACGTTCTGAAAAGATGCGGAGAGTGCTTTTCTGTAAGATCAAACAACTAACCGTGCAGCATTAACATATTCATTCTACTGGCAAAGGCATGTTGTTCGCGACCTTTTGTTCCGTGCTATAGCTTCAATTGACATGTTATGTGGTTGTAGTTTTGATTCTGTAGGGCGGATTGGGGCTTTTGGAGAAATTGAAGGTAGCAGTACCTTCAACAACACTATATTACCGGGTAAATCGGACAAATCACAGTTTGGAAAACCTCTGATCGTATCACGAAGCCATCACAGCATCCACTACCAGAAACAAGCCATGAAAGCATTTTAGATGCAAAGCATCTCATGATCGGGGCTATGTCCCTCCCTTGTCGTTGTCGTTGTTGCACCGTCCACACCCCCACTCCGCATGCTCGGCTTGCTGAACACCCGCTGGTGCGTTACCCCTCAATGACTCCTGGAGCGATAGTGTTGCCGATGTCTTCCTGGGCCGGCACGAGACGAGCACGCTTCACGCGCCTTCGACGTTTCAACGTCGTCGGCAGCGGCATGCGCCGGCGAGCCTCATAAGACCGTGATTACAAGAAGCCCACAGCCATCCGGGGAAAGTGCATCGACCTCATTTTCAGCAACTTTAGGGTTCATCCACTACAACAGCCCTTGACTTTACATTTCATCGACCATAAGGCGGTCATAATCAAAGCGGAACGCCAAACACAGCTCGACGTCACCTATGTTGAACATTATGATGATAATGGCTTAATAAAGGCAAACTCATACTACGTACAACGTCTGTTTCTCTCGCTCTTTTATGCATCTCCACTCTAACACCCCCGGCTCCCTCCAATAAAATTACACCATGTTCCCGTAGGGGAACCCTGTGTAGTATGCGAAACAGCCATGGTATCAACGCAGTTTCCCATTTCGTAGTTCTGGTAAGTGAAAAGTGTGGTAGTTACCAGGGAAACCAAACGGTAAATATAACGGTAGCTACGTACCTCAACCTCACGGAAAAGACACACTTGAATCGACCTCATGCCGGCGTCACATACTACTAAGGGTTCTTCTGCAGGAAGATGGCGTAATTTTTTGTTTTTCAAACTCATTGGATGTGCACAAACAAGGTCCACAAGTCGGTAGTATTCATTTGACTTCCTTACAGTAATTTGTGATGACTTGTACGAGCCCCGTTCTGATGACGTGTACAAGGAATACTTTCGTAACCACCGTGGGCATAGCCCTACCTGCTACAATTGTATGGAGGGACACCTTTCCCGCTTCTGCCGCCATCGCCGTCGTTCATGAGGGTGCGACCAACCGTTTATGTGGGACCACCCGAACAATCGGAATGGCCGCGACAACACTCCCCAACCACAGTATCTGCGCCCCATTGCACATCAACCACCTCGTCGTGATTCGCCTGTTTTTTCCCGGAGTCTAACACGTCCCTGCACACGCCAGCGCGCTCACCGTCACCTTTCCGCCGTCGGTCACCGCCGGCGGAAGGTCGCAGCACAACTATCGCGAGTATTCCTCGTGCCTCTTGAAGGACGGTTTCAATTTGAACCAATTTCGCCTGTATCTATGGTAAAAACACAGTAAAAGTATTGGTAGATGACACCGGAACAATGGCTTTGATTGATAGCGGAGCAGCAGTGTCTTTCTTAAGTTTAGCTTTCAAACTTAAGAAAGACACTGTGACGTTTAGCTGGGACCAAATGGTGACTTTTCGGGGTGTTCGTGGTGAGTGCCTGTGCGCGTTCGGGGATTGCTTAGTGAATATTTTGTTGGGCCCCCACGCGTTCAGAGCAGAACTTCCAGTGCTTCTGCGATTCACGTACGATGTCATTTAGGGTCTAGATTTCTTGAAGCAGTGCGGGAACACCGTTGACTGTCGCAACGGAGAAATTTACGTGGAGGGGATAGCGCTACGTGCCCTTGTGGAAGGCTGTTCTTTCGATAACCGGGTCTTCGGCGTATTGCGTGGTACAATCATACCAGCGACGTCAGTTCCATTTGTTTCTGTTCTTTGCCCCGGAGTTGACGTAGGTGGTTTTGACAACGCGGTCGAACCAGTTCTTCTGAATTCTGCAAAAAAAGATGTTCTGGTGCCACAGTCAATTGTTTCGGCTGACCGAGGACACACCCTCTTCTGGAAAGTTAACTGCACTGCTTAGCCCACCGTGGTACCGCATGGCCTGAAGCTTGCCGGATTCTCAAAATACATGCCTTCTATAGCAGCGGTTTTGAAAAGAATTTTAGAGCATTCTTCTATTCTAGCCTGTGGACACTGCCAAATTGGAGAGTGTAGTAAATAATTTCCTTGGCTCAGAAAAACATCGCTCATTGGTACAAGTGCTCACACGGTACTCGTGTGTATTTGATTTCACCCGCCAACATCAACGCTCGTCAGTACCGAACACACGAAACCACCATTCAATTACCACTGAAACAACCCTGTCCATACAGCAAAATCCTTATCTTGTCTCTCCTTCTGAGCGACCAATCCTTAACGAACAAGTTGTGGGATATGAGGGGGGTTTCTCGGGGACCTTGCCAGCACTCTTGGGTAGGCCCCCACGCCAGCTCCCGGCGTGTCAACCGCGCGGACTCCCATGCCTACAGCAGCCCAGCGAGGTTCGCCAATACGAGAAGGCAGTAGACAGTAGTGCCGAAGCACAGCCGTTTATTTGGGAATCCCAAAGCATGCGAGCACAAGGCTCGAGAGCGTTCACGAATCACGCCGTCCGGGTCGTAATCGCGAACGGGAGGCTGGCACTCGCGGCGTGCGACAAACGAAGTTCCCACCTGAGATACACGTATTCGCCACCGCCGCGATGTTCCGCCGAACCAGCCGCGACCAGGTCTCCTACGAGACTCCCCCGACTCCCGCGCGCACACGTTCGCGCCGGCCGTGCCCGCGCGCCTATGCCTATGCCCGCACGGACCGGTGGTGCCATCTCTCGGGGGACGCCGACGAACCAGTGGAGCGCCGGACCGGTTTCAGCGTACAAGTCTCTCCCGAAGCGCACGCGGGCTCGGGATCGCGGGTCGCGGTTCTCCACAGTTGAAACACCCCTCCCCTAAACACTGGACGCCCCCTGAGCTCTAGTGACGCCACGTTATACACACTCGTCACAACGCCTCAAGTCAGCGAAACTGTCAGCAAACGCTACTCCTATGCCGGTCCACACCAATGCTCGCCACACGATGCCGCCGTCGCGATGCTTGCCTCACAAACCCGCAAACACCTTGCACAGGTTCCGAGTCTCTCGATGTTGGGCAGCACAGGAGGTTGGAGGCCTGGGGGTAGCCTGCAGCCGCAAGCGACGAATGCCAGGGTCGCGCCATGATGTGACCCCAACTCTCAGATCGAGGCGGTAGCAGGAACGGCCGCGCCCACTGCGGCATCCCGTAGGATCGCATAGGCGCGAGATCCCGCCACCTCCAGGGTTCCGTGGCAGCTTCCACCGCGGGTCCTCCCGAACGGTTGGCTGCTGGAAAGTGCGTGCCCCGTCGGGCCGCAGCAGCAACTGGCGGCAGCTCCGCGGGCCGCGCTCGGTCCGCCGGTGATTGAGCAGGCCATCCTCGCTGACCGTGGCAGTGGTGACTGGCGTGGCTGCGGGTGGTATCCGTTCGCTGCAGGTCTCGCTCTCACCGACTGGTACAGACGATTCCCATACTTGAAGGCGGGAGCAGCGGGACTCCGTAATCTCCTGTGACTGGCCGGAAAGCGGCATGCCCGAGGGTACTACCCCTTGCACGTTCGCTTGCTCGCAGAATTACGAGTCCGGCAACTCTGCTCCAGCAGCAACCCCCGCCTGCAGGCAGCTCGCCTGAGTATTACGGGTTGTCGGCATCAAAACACCCGTCAGAGTTATTTCGGCCTTGAGCGTTGGTCGGCAAATCAGCGTCAGCATCAAGTAGGCGGGGCTCCTGCAACTCACCCGCCGCAATACAAGCTGCCGTAGAGCCAGCGCGAACCGCATTACCAGCGACATACAGGCGCACATCAACGGTATAGGTCACCTGGGTCTCTTACTAAGACTGGCGATCTCTCGCGACCAACGAGCCCACTGCTGAGCCGCGGGAAGCTCTCACTGTCTAAACTCAATCTCGAGCTGAGATTTGACGGAATCGGGACGCACGCACTCCGGAAGCGTGGAGACAATGGTCCCATTGCTCCCGCTTCACCCCTCAGCGAGAGGAGCCTGATTCTTTAGCGATCCCTTTCGCTCTTCGTTAGGAGTCAAATCGGCTAAAGCTCCACCTGGGATTAGAAACGCAGTAGCGGCGGGCTTACCGTGTGGCTTGAGAACTCCCAAACACCCCACCCTCGCTCGGTAGTGTCCACCGCGTCTGCGGGAAACTTGAACCGGCGCCGCCGGCGCTACTGCTTGGGGACACCGCTACGAGGAAGGCGACCCGCCGCCATGTTGGAACAAGGCCTGCGTACCTCCCGTCTCGCAAGCGGGCCGCTACTGCGGTGCTCGGAGGTATCCTTCTGACGTACCGCCTGGTGCGTGTAGTAAGGTTTACACATTTGCTGTCACAGCTGTATCGGGCACCATACCTGTCTGCCTGTGACCGCCTGGCGCGAGGCGTGTCGTCCGAAGTCTTCCTGACAAAGCGTACCGGGCTGCGACTGCAGCAACGCATTTCTCGGGGTGCTAGCAACCTCGAATTCGTCTGAAGACGTGACCCGCGTTCGGGCGCTGTAAGGTCCACTTATGAGATCAGCGGCCAGGCGCCCGGGCTGAGCGGGTGAAACCGCCACTCCGTCTGGGGGCTTAGCACTGTGGACTCTGCGCTTCAGCCGTCGCCAATTCGTCACGGCGCGCATGGGAGACGGATTGTCTAGCCCACCGAATACAACGGAAATAATTCCCAATTGAGAACGTAGACGGCGGCGCCGGGTTTTGAGAAGCATCGGGGAGGTGTAATTGCCGACGTCGGGGCGTGCGCCGCGGGCAGCCTCCATTGTTAACGCACCCCGGTCAGCACAGTGCACTGTCGCCGCCTTTCGCTCTCACCCCGCGGGTTCGCGCGCACTCTCTCGTCCGCGAGCTTGCCATTGATCCAAACATGGCGGCTCCTCAATAAATATTCCGTTACGCGCTGAGTGACAGCTGTCTACGTGACTTTGGGCGCTCCCTTACGCGTGTACGAACGCTATAGGGGCGTTCCCAAGAGAGTGTGATCTCGCGGTGTTAAAAGGCCGAACTTGGTCGTTACAAATCGTTCTTGCCTGAACGCTGAGCTGGGCAGTTCCCGGCGCGGCAAGGAGTCTCGACCGTAAAGCTAGGTTATGATTTGTGAGCCCCCTGGGCGAGAGGTTAAGACCGCGTCGGACGTTTAGGGATAGCGCCGTACCGGGCAACTAGACTTATCTTGCGGCGAGACAGAGTCACGGCCGTCGTTTTCGAGCGGTTTGTGTACGCTCCGAGAATAGGAGAGTTAGACGAAGTTGAAGAGCTCGAGTGATTTGTGCGCACTCGGAGCTAGCGTGTAGCTCAAGTTCGAAGTTTTTTCTTTTATTCTTCATGTACCCAGTTATCCTACTGTATATAGCTGTATATAAACTTTCGTTTAACTCAATCAACATCAACGCCTCGAGTTCGTCAATTCGATCGCCATATCCAAGAACTTCAACACCATCACCCTGCCAGCCTCCTGCCAAATCAACCGGAGCCCGGGCGATTGGGTTCCTGATCGGCACCGGACTTCGGGGAAACGAACCACAACCATCTTTACTGGCGCCATGTGGGATATGAGGGGGTTCCTCGGGGACCTTGCCAGCACTCTGGGGTAGGCCGCCACGCTAGCTCCCGTAGTGTCAACCACGCGGGCTCACATGCCTACGGCCGCCCAGCGTGGTTCGCCGATACCAGAACACAGTAGACAGTAAAGCCTAAGTACAGCCGTTTATTTGGCGAATCCCAAAGCATGCGAGCACAAGGCTCAATGGCGTTCATGAATCACGCCGTCCGGGTCGTGATCGTGAAGGGGACGCAGGCACTCACGGCGCACGACAATGTTACCACCTGAGCTACATGTATCCGCCACCGCCGCGATGTTTTGCCGAACCAGCCCCAACCGGGTCTCCAACGAGACTCTCCCGATTCCCGCGCGCAAACGTTCGCGCCGCCCGCGCCCGCACGTCTATGCCTATGCCCGCACGGACCACTGGTACCATCTCTCGGGGACGCCGACGAACCAGCGGAGTCAGCGTACAAGTCTTTCCCGAAGCGTGCGCCGGCTCGGGATCACCGGTCGCGGTTCTCCACGATTCTCACAAAGTCTTGGAGATGTTGCATAATGGTTTAATTAGGGAATCCTCAAATCCTTGTGTGGCGCCTGTGATTTTGATCAAAAGGAAAGATGGGTCATATCGCTTCAACAAAATTACCAAGAAGTATGAATATCTACTGCCCTGGATAGACGATGCAATAGACCGTCTTTATTCGTCTTCGTACTTCTCCACAGTTGACTTACGATCAGGCTACTGGCAAATTCCTGTGCACCCCGACGATAAAGAAAAGACCGCCTTTGTCGTGCCTGATGGACTTTTCGAATTTATTTCAGCTATTTTGGACTCTCTAATGCCCCTGTCATCTTTGAGCGCTTTATGGACACTGTACTTCGTGGTCTTAAATGGGAAGTGAGCATGTGCTACCTTGATGATATCGATATTTTTAGTTTGACTTTTCAGGAGGTGCGATCGCTCGCTTGGCCACTGTTTTGTACTGTTTGGACAAGGCTGGTTTCATCCTAAACTCGAAGAAATGTCTATTTGGAGAAAGGGCAACACTTTTCCTCTGTATTATTGTCGATAAAGACGGCGTCTGACCAAATCCTCAAAAGAGTCTAGCCGTCAGCTGTTTTAAAAAAGCGCGCTCTGTTAAGGAACTCCGCAGCTTTTTAGGACTATCCTCCTACTTTCGTCGTTTTATAGCCGGATTTGCAAACATAGCCTACATTCTCACACGCCTTCTCCAAAAGAACGTCCCATTCAAATGCAGCTCCGACTGTGACATCACTTTTCGCCACCTGAAGCATCTCTTGCCGTCGGAGCCGGTGCTTCGTCACTTTGATTCCGAAGCACCAACGGAAGTGCACACCAATGCCAGTAATGTTGGACTTGGGGCAGTTCTTGTTCAACGTCACAGTGACGGCGAACATGTTAATGCTTATGCCAGCCGCACTCTCAGTAGGCCAGGGCGGAACTACACAGTCGCGGAGCAAGAGGGCCTCGCGGTCATATTCGTCATACAACAATTTCGCTCTTACATCTATGGACATGCCGTATTTACCCGATTCTAACGCGCACTTTTTTTCCGAAAAAATAGGCCAAAAAATAGTATGCGCGTTAGAATTGGATACAAAACCGAAACTGCCGAAACAGCGAAAATTTCGTCGGACTCATCGCCATCGTCATCTAAAGATGGCGCAAAAGCTTTTAGCAACGATTTTTCGGACGCAGCAAGCGTAGGCGCCTAGGTCTTTCTGTCGGCGTTCACACAAATCGTCAAATCATTTCACTTGCGCGCTTGATAACAGCAATGGCAGCAGCAGCTCCCACGCGTTCAAAACGAGCGGTCGGCTGAAGCGTGCACCTCTTGAGAAGCTCTCGGGATGGGCGCGCGAGGCGTGGCCACGATCCCATAGACCATGGGTGAACGTTCGTTCAGAAGTTTGGCATCGCGAACGCGCTTGAAGGCACCGAGGCTGAGATATTGTGGTCAGCGAAGAGCGACGAAGAGTGAGATGAGTGAGATTACTTCGGGAAATAAATCGTCCCTTTCTCTCGCATTCGTTTGTCTGGGTCACAAAGTCCCGTGCGCGTTACAATAGGGAGTTCAAGTTTTTTTCGGTTTTTTCCGTGTTTCGGTTTCGTGTGGGCGACTGGCCCGCTGGGCTCTCCGACTACATGAATATGCTTTCTCGGGGCCAATTAAGAGTGGCACAAGTAAACCGACACCGACCGCCTTTCTCGGCCAAAATTACAATCCACGGACTTGAATGCTGACACACTTTATGAGTGCCTTGCCTCTGTGTCGATGGCGTTCCCCGATATAGCGGCGTTCAAACTAGAACAACGCAAAAACAAGAGCTTGGAATGCCTTTTCGCGTCAACTGAGTCGATCCCTACTAGCCATTTCTGCCGCCACAAGGACTTGCTTTTCGAGAACTGTTCCGCCCTCGGTTCTCGTATTCTACTTGTGGTACCACAAAAACTTCACCGCGTTGTTCTAAACATTATGCATGAATAAGTAATTTCCGGCCGCATGTGGATCGCGTGCCCTCTTCTCCGCTCCCAACCACGGGTTCAGGGGCTCAACATGCGCAATACTATTGAGCGCTATGTGACTTCTTGCACACAATATCAACGGTACAAACATCTCACCCACTGTCCCGGCAGGCCGACTTCAGCCTGTGGACCCAGCATATCGCGCTTTTGAGAAAGTTGGCAGACTTGTTAGGACCTTTCCCGCGCTCATCACAGGGAAATCGCTCGATAACTGTATGCGTGGATTACTTATCGCACTACGCTGAGACGGCCCCTCTACCCTCTGCAACTGCGACAGGAATCTCGCTCTTCTTTCACCGGCGCATATTGCTATGCCATGAACCCCCGAAAGTCCCAGTCAGTGACCGTGGGCGCACATTCTCTGCAACGGTGGTTGAAGAGCTTCTTCAACTTTGCGCCGCGCAATTTCACCACTCTTCGCCATAACATCCTCACACTAACGGTCTGATGGAACTAACCAAGAGGTAATTGACGACCATGCTATCGATTTACGTCGCTTCGGGCCATATAAACTTGGAGGTGCTGTTGCCATTCATAACATACGCATTTAGCTCGCCGAAGCATGAAACCACCGGTTACAGCCCATTTTTCATCCTTTACGCCCGTCAGTCTAGTAGCTGCCTGGGCACCTTGCTTCCTGTATTTCTTAATTACGAACAGTCGTTAAAGAGGACACTGTGCCTAGCTGAAGATGCCCATCGACTTGATCGCCTATGAAATCTCGTGTTCAATGAGCGCTCCAAGAAGAGATTTGACAGTTACCGATGTGATGTTACGTGCGGCCCGGGTGATTTTGTGTGGTTATGGACGCCATTGCGAAAGCACGGGCTATCAGAGAAGCTTCTGTCACATTACGTCAGCCCCTTTATTGTCATGGAACTCATCAGTGATGTTACGTACGTTATTTCACGCTTAACGTCAAGTGACCGACAATCAAAAAAGACACAAGTGGTGCTTGTTGGTGACACAAGTGGTGGCACAAGATAAGAACGCAGTCCAAGTTTACTCCCAGAGGGCTTCTTCTGGGACCGGGGAAATGTAACGCAAAATTACATGCAAGGAGTTACAACCACGCCTGCATCAGCTACCGGGTTGGCGAAGGAAGACAAGCAGGTTGAGCCCTGGCTAAACATTGGGTAAATTGGAACCGCTTTGACATTTTGGTGTCGCTGTCAAAATAACGATTGCCCCTAGCAAATAAATCCGTCTCATAACAATATGATCTATATTCCAATGCTCTGGGGTGAGCTGTAGAAGCTAATGAATTGCATAAGCTTTGATGACAAAAGGAAAATAAAAGCATTTATTATAATTTGGCCTTTCCAAGGAAGGTTAGGGGAAAAATCTTGAATTGGTTGTACTCAGTGCTGGATTCCAGAGACAAGGTCATCAAATGTACATTATCCAGTTGGGCGACGTTATGTGTAAGACGCCTTGCAGCAGACCTCCTAATCTCATCCAATTAAGACCGACTCGATGAAGTGTCTGCGTACCACACAAAATGAACATGCTCAATAATTTATTGGGACGCATATTTATCTGCTTAGTTGTTTAAGTATATAAAACAGCTACACATTTCTGCTAAAGATTACCCTAATTTTGAAGCGCGGGTACACAACTAATACACTTATCCATTCTGGCGAAGTTTCGAAGCAAGAAATTAACCTGAGTATCCAGATCTTAAGGGTATTTATTTAACACTTTTTATGAAATGAGAGCATTCAACAAGCTTCGTGTTGAAGGGAAAGCCGTGAGTTGTGTTTTTATGCGCGATTTCTCTTTTAGTTGATGTGAAACACATGGGCACTGTAAAACGACCTACAAGCACCTACCGAATATGTGAACATTCTACCGACAGTAGTGTATTTCTACCAAATCAAACGTTATTTTTTTCCGGCTGTAAAATACGCAGTTATCCCGGAATACTCTGATAGGTACCATACGTTTTGGTGGCATGTCGCTTATAAATATAAAAGCAACAAGCGGTTAGGTACGCTTCCCCGTGGTGCACCAGACGCTAATTGCGGAAATAAACTTGTAGCTTTTATGCGAATAATAGGTGTGTATATTTATATGACAGCTAAACCACTTCGATAGCGTGAGATTGAGGTGCAATACTATATCCAAAGTCCTGGCATAATCTACGAATATCTGTCATAAAGAGTGGCTATTAGATGAGCAACTGCCAAAAGTCACTGAGAGTTTGGTGTAGGCAATTGTTTTCGTAGAGCATTCTCGAGATATATTACTAGCTACCTAGATACTACCTATCTAAACAGAACATTTACATGGCCATGTGAAAAACAATCTGATGGTCTTGGTACATAGAGAATGCCTCCGGCGTATAGCAATGCTCACGGGTGAAAAAAACAAGGTTAGACATGAGTTAGAAGTAAGAAAACATCGATTGCGCCAGTTGATAGAGGATGTAGCAACGCACTTGCATCTTGTAAGTAGTGTGGGCGTCAGAAGGAACAAAAAAAGGTTGTATCATAGCAGAATTCGCCCGAAGTGGGTTCTGTGCGAGCACAGCTCAAGTATCAACGTAGGGGCAGGGATGGCGGTGCTACGGGCGGTGCAACGTCCAGGTCCTTGAATTGCGCGTAGCTTCTGTGCTGATCCTCGTTCACAGAATAAAAGTTTTTGAATTTCACGAACAATTGCTTGCGAAGAAGATTTTTCTAAAATATTTGCGGCTCAATTGCTATTTAGACTGAAATAATTTTTGCAGTCTTACATGTTCTAAAAACATCAGGGAATAATTGACCTCTAAAAAAGACAGCTAACATTTAGGGACCACCTGCCAAGGTTTCGTAAATATTCACAAATAATGGCGTGAAGTCCCATACACTGGACGCCGGTTGGAATTGTTCGTATTTTAAAAATAAGCATGACTAAACGGTTTGTAAAGTTTCAGAAGATGCCGTTGTATCAAGTGAAGAGGGACAAACAAAATGACTGATGGAACCATAAAAAGCATATATTTAGGTTATTTTATTTTCTACTTCAAATGCAGTTTCCACTAAAAGTGCTGCTTCGATTTCTGGGCCCGCAATTTTTAAACGCCACTGGCACCTGTTCGCTAAATATTTCTTGGGTTATCCTTCGTATTATAGTGATATAGATTTAATGGTTTAAAACGCTTTGCTATGAAGTACTGGCAATGTTACACCAAGTGTGAAAAAATTCTACAGATCGACCAAGCCTGCTCCAGAAGAAGCAACGCTGAAATGTTTATCTCAGAGCTCTGGCAGGAAAATTCAAATGAATGTATCTCTATTCACAATTATGCGTATGTGGTTTTGAAGGATGGTGGGATTTTCGAACCGACAACTCAAAAGACATGATAGACATCACCAGCAGTTTATGGTACGGCGGACCATTCACAAGAACATAGGTTACTTGAAAAAAATACACTCTCAAAGCGACAAAATTTCATCGCCCACTCTCAGGAAACAAGGCACAATTTGAATGAAGTTTTAAATGAGTGGAATATTGAATTATTGATCTAGACGATTTGAAACCAAAACCATTCTGGAAGTGTCGAATTTCGGACAACCAAACCTTAGAACCTTGACCGTTGTTTAGCTGTAAATAAAAACATTGACTAAGTTATCAAATTTTGTTCTTCCGTCTTTCTGGAAAAATTGTGTGTCGAGTCAGTTTTAAGTAAATGAAAATCATTCGGAAGGCAGCTGTTGTAATATTTCTGATGATTTAACCATAGAAGGGCTTCCAAGTTTACGCGTATTTGTACAGTAAAGATGGGAGCTTTTACACACCGCCTTTTTGCTCATTACGCTCTTTCAAGTTTGTTTGAAACGAAACGGTTTTAAGTTCACTTCATCATGAAGGACCGTAAAAAATAATGTATGTTTACGTAAGGTCAACCGCCTTTTTAATTGCGGGGATACATTTCAGCTTCAAATATCTGACGACGGTGACCTCGCCGAGACTCTATCTTGATAGTTCCTGGATTAAGGCATATTGAGCGCATCCCGACAATGCATTACTACAGAGTTCCCGAGACCAACCAAGGGCGTTGTATTGATTGTTAGCATACCCCAATATGGAGTTTCAGGATTCTTCCGTCATTCATTTTCCAAGATGCGACGAAACATGACCAAAGAGGAGGAGTTGGCGTATATTCGGCTGGTAACGTCATCTTAAGAATGAAGACGATTTGGAACTGCTGTGCTTCCTTCCCCCTCTCCCGTTTTTGTCGGTTTTTCTAAGTCTCGGTTTGCCGCCCTTGTGTTGTCGATTGTCGCATGTCTTTGCGAGCATTGTGAACCCGTTTAAGGAGTTTACTTGCACCCCAAACTGCTGCCGGATCTGTCTTGCCCTTCTGAAGAACTCATTTGCTAAAACGAAGTTTTTGTTGCTGTTTCAAAACACGGTGGCGTAACATTTTTGTGCGAGTAAATGCTATGGTTTTGTTAGTGGTGAGGGTGGTGTCCCTTGAACCAACCTACAGACAATTGCTTTCCTTTGACAGGAGTATTTGTAAAAATCTTTCAGGCAGGCCAGTCGGTGCACACTGCTGCAAACAGAAAACACCATGAGACAGGAGTCAGAAAAAACAGAAACACCATTCAATGGGGATTTGATCAATTTCATATTATAATCCGTTAGAGAACTTCAAACCAGCATGTCGGGTGTTGATGTTATCCCCAAACAGCAAGAATTAATTCGTCATTGCGAACTACGAATAACTGCAGCCGCAACAGGGAAAGGCTCAGTTGGTACTGTGCTGCCATGTTCGTTGCATGACTGGTGCACAAGCTGCCATCGCTTATTTTACTATAGCAGGCTGAACCTTGCTTCTTCTCCAAATTCGGTAGATGGAGAATGAAAGTTGAAAGTTGAACATCAAATTTTCTATGGCTTGTGGTACGCTCGTTGACTGGTTATTGATTGAGCGGTTTTGCATCGTGTGCGATGAAGGCAGCGTATTCTCTCCTCGTAAGTGTCACGTGCACACCTTTCGGCATCGGGCAATGAAGAAAACTTCAATCCATCAAGGTGTTCTATTACTGATAGAACGCCAACGTGGCGTGGCGCTTAACTGCAGCTGCATTCATTTAACATAACTGAAATATTTCGAATTGATTTCACATCGACTAAAAAAATAATTTTGAGTAGCAATGATGCATCTTACTTTTGAGGATAACTGTTCTCAGCCGAAAATGTGATGACAAATATTTTAATGGACGTAGAGAATTGCGAACATTTTCCGCATGGGTCACAATTATTTGGCGCTTACCGATTTTTTATTCTTGTGTGATACGATTCCCTTTTCTTTTCTTCTGTTTTTATGTACACACATTGGATAAACATTTTGTTACGTCAGTATATTTCGACTAATTCTTCTGAGATACTCCATTTGCCACTTATATTAAAGAAAGTTTTGTTTGTAATGTCTGAGTATGCATCGAACACCGGTACCAACCATACGAATGCTCGAATGACGCATTTTTATGCTGTTTTAAGGTCCAACATTGTCTGTTTACCAGGTAATTGCTATTACGATATTCATTTTCTTTTTTTTATTTTCATAGTACACAAAAGGATGGAAAATTTGGGTTTATTTGAACAATTACAACCCTGCTAGAGAATACCGGGGAGTTCGATGTATCTATCACTTGAGAATATCGAGCAACCTTATGTCCTACAACTTTACTGAGTATTACAAAAAAGATGAGCAGAGGTGCGTATTTTATTTTCTGTCACTGTTGAGTTCTGTGTTGGTTGTTCAAGCTTCCCTAGCGCCAATCATTACAACTTCATCTCTTTTTAGAACAGGGCTGCTAAGCGCCCGGTCCTTTGTGTTCGCGGCGCCCCTTGCCGTCGGCCTTGTAACCGAGATAACGAGGACACCACAGATAGAGTGCGGAGGAAAGGGTTTTGTAGAGTATGACAAGACAGCGAGGACGAAGCCCATATCACGGCGATCCGTTACGAAATATCCACAGAAGTGCGCGCGCCGTCGACCGTTCTCCGATGACGCGATTCCTTCTGCCAAGTGCTTCGTCTCCCGCTGCAGCTAACCGAGTTAGCAGAGCAAAGGCTTAGCGCCCCGACACCAGGGGCCGTATTCTGCTGGGCGTCGGAAGCGCGTCGGAAAAATTTCCGACGCCCTTCCACCGGGGTTGTTTTCCGGTGGGGTCTCACGATTTCTCGGAGCGCTAAACTCAGCCGGCCTGCGTCACGCGTCTATATTTTGGCTATATTTGGCGTCGTCACGTAGCCAAATGGCTCCCCCGAAGGAGGGGTGAAATCGGGCCGCGGTTGAGAGCACACCGGATTCTAAAATGATGCGTTTATGCCTCCTGTGTTCGCACATTTTGAGCTGCTGGAAGAACATTCCGTGCCTGAGCATCGACATAAGGACCCGTGCTGAGCGACGGCGACTTTAAGCGCCGTTTCCGTGTCAACAAGGACACGAAGCGCATGCTGTGCTACGCACTCGGTGAGCACGTTACGCCTCGAGGTGCGACGGGGCTGTCCACGGAAGCGAAGGTGATGTGCGCGCTTAGGTTCTTTGCTACCGGCAACGTTCAACAGATTCTCGGTAGCGGTGATACTCAAGGCATGTTGCAGCAGTTGGTCAGGCGCAGCATTCACGTCGTTGCCAAGGCGCTGAAATTGGAATCCCTTATCGGCCATCCAGGTGCAGCGAAGTGTCAACACATACGAAGGTGCTGTGCGTGCTGTGTCCCTCTTCGTAAATGACAGTGTGCAAAGCGTTTTCTGCCACCATGAAACCCTGTCGCACCACGCCGCCAGTCGCACCGTTCACACTGTGCTGTCAGCACTGACGGAGCTCCGACACACGAGGGGTTTGGAGGCAGTCCAGCGGCTCGAGGCTGCTCTGGCGCAGCAGAGGCGAAAGGGGGACCCACACCTTCTTCTTTCTGCCCCTCGGGGTGGCGGAGGGAAGAGCGACGGGGACCCTTCTAGTAGCCCAGGCTGTGGTCCAGGCCCCAGTGCTTCGAGGTCTGTCTAACCATATAGACAGGGGGGACGGCGAAGCCCTGCGTGGCCTGACCCGTCTCCTCCCGCCGGACAAATGTTCAATAAAGTCATTCTCTCTCTCTCTCACGAGGGGTTTGGATACACCGGCGACGTAAGCATGGTGGTAAGTACTGCTTGGTTACATTTGTTACGGAAGCAAAAAATGACGTAGCCCTATTGTTTTGCGTCGAAGGAAAAAGGAGCGCGATGTCTGAAAAGCAGTAACTGAAATGCGTTTGTTTTGAGCAGTGTCGTGTGGTGGCAGTGATCTCGGGTGTATCGCGTTGGGCGGGTAACTGACTTCATAACTAACCGTGTAATATATGCGTTACGTATATCGCCCTTGCCCCGCCCCCATCGTGTGTCAACTGCTTCCGCACCTTGTCACTTCGGCTTACATGTTTCCCCCTACTGGACACATAGTGAAAAGGTGACAAGTTCAGCTTGTGGGCTCGTTTTAGGGGTTTATCGATTTCGAAATATGGGGAGGGTAGGGGGTTTGTGTTCCGCAGCTGTACGGGTGGGAGGGCCCTTATCTATAGTTATAAGTAACCAATTTTCCTCTCAGGTCGCCTGCATGCTCAAATTCCCCCCTACGCGAAACAACGAAGATTGAAGAAAAGGCACATACAACACGGCGACGTCGTTCGTCGTTGCATGCAGTTGCGGAATGAATCAGTTCCAAGTAACCCAGTTCCTTGTATTCTTGCACTTGTTTATTACCTGTTCCTTTCTTCAAACTGTGTACTTGTTTAATGCTTTAGTACATATTAGTGTTATGTATTTTTTTCAGGTGTGCGACACCAATATCAAGGCCCTGGCCGTGACTGACGACTACAGAGCCTTTGTGTGACTGGCTGTTCACTGTTGCCCGCCCTTTTGTCGACGTGCAAAGCCTGGCAAGTTCAGGGGTTGATGTGGCCACCTGCTCGAGTCGTGGCTCATGACACCCGTTGCTCGTCACTCAGGCCCCAGGCACCTGAAGAAAAAGTACAATGCCGCACATGCTTCGATGTGGTCTGTCGTGAAGTGCAACATTGCAGTTCTCAAGAGCTGTTTTCCTTGCCTGCATTAGCACCAGTTCTCAACAGGCCTCTTCTGGCAGCCGACATTGTCAGAGTGTGTTGTGTGTACCCAACATCTGCCTTATGGAACCACCGACGACAACAGCTGCAGCACCAGGAAGTGGACGATGGCTGTGATACAGACAACGCGGCTGAGAAGGTGCGTGCTCCCGACGCGTTAATTCTTACTCGTGAAGGACAGGCAGGCGCAGAGCAGGGCAATCAACGCATCATCAGACAGCTTGGTGGCACTGAGTATGTAATTTGTAGCTTTTTTTTCTGATGGTGTGTGGCGTGCGGTGTTTGTTTTGTCGGGAGAAAGTTGTTTTGTTCTTGTTTCAAGCAGCATAAACTATGCCTTGACGCGGCATTGTTGGCTACAGCGAAGAGTCTTGTCGTTTTGTGTTTGACATGGGTGTGTGAGGATAACAGAGAAAGTTGCTTTGTTTTCGGCCACTATATACTATGTTCTGACACGGTGTTAATTGCTTTGGGATAGCAAGTGACTATTTTCATGGGTAGTCAGGCCTTGTTGTGAATATAGAGACCGGTCAAGATTCTCTTCATAAAATTACTGTTTATTACTCTGTAACCATTATTCTGCTGTAAATCAAATAATGGTGATGCTTGTATCACAGACAAAAAATACTGATTTTACTACAGACTCATCTGGACACATTTAGTTCACCACTGTAAGCTGATATTATGACCTAGCACAACCACAGCACGGTGACCTTGACTGGCAATCTCTGACAGATCATTTTACTTAAAAGGATATGCAAGTATGTATCTCCACCGGTAACGCAAAAGAATAAACATAATTCAAATGTGAGAAGATGTCTCTTATTAACACAGAGTTCACTGTCATGGCCAACTAATTTACTCTGAAATTCTCATAAGTGGCAAAATGGCCACAAATGTTCAATTTCCACCAACTGCCTGTATTCTAGCACTCAGTGATTTGATGACTGCTTGCTAAGATTACTGCAGAGTGACGTTGCAACTTTTTCTATCATGAAGGCCACCTGCTTGTAAGAACTAATTATGATGTGTCGATAGCAACATCAAAAAAGGTGTAATAAATTTTTCCCAAACAAATGAGACTGCGACAAGTTATTTTGAATTGTTCCCTTGTCTCCCCTGCATGCAGCTGCACAGCTTCAAGAGTAACCAACACTGAAAAAATATATAATCGTGATAAAATAACAATAGCATTTCTGTAGGGATGGTAGGCAGCCTTATTTAAAGTGTACAGAAACCAAGGTTATCTTCATTGCAAAAAATAACGAAGGACACATTGATGTTTGTGACGCAATGCCAAAGCTGCTTTCTCTACTCCAGCTTGTTAAAGTGCTCATAGTCAGCACCCATCCTTGTTGAGGCCCACAGTGCTGCTTGTTCCGGAGAAATTCAATGTTCAGGGCCTTTCATGTCCAGCAGCTCTCCAGAACCAGCGTGTCTGAAAATGTGTGTATACGCATTATACGTATAACAGCCAAAAAACAACAAAGGTTTAAAAATGCGGTTACTGTCTTCGTTAAAGAAGCGTACTGCAATATACTTTACTATTTTGCTCTGAAGGTTAGAGACATTCAAGAGGGGAGTGGAATTACAAAATATACTAATGTAAAAATACAGTTCAGGTGCTAAATCCCAAAAATTACACCTAATTGCACAGTTTTACCTATGCTTGTAGAAACAAGTGATTATCGCGTATGGAAACAGTATCTGCAGGAAAAAAGTTTGATTCTCGGGATGTTTTAAGAAAAGACTCAGCAAACTATTTCATGTTACTTTATTAAAAACGAAATTTGTGGGTGTGGTTAACGAGATGTGATACATGCTGAGGCTGCTAGGGAAGTTCGTCATGCAGAGTAGCTTGTTAATATGGACCATAAAACAAAGCTAGGCGGGAAACGTATCTTCGGTATGCCTAAGATTGGAAGTCAGTACTATTTTTATTGACGCTGCAATTGCAGTCCTGCTTTCACGGGAAGAATTAAAACGAGCTTGCCATAATATAAATCCGCAATCTGAGCGTACGCAAAACACGCATACATACGTTTTGCAAAATGGTTTTAATTCACCGCACATGAGAGAGTGGCCCAATAACGACATCGCGTTAGAAAAATGACGAAAATATCATATAACATCACAGTCCTGTATAAAAATGCAGCAACAGTTTTTTCTCCCCCTCTGGAGTGGGCGCTGAAGCGTCGAAAAACGATGGAATGGTCCTCTACAAGCTGCACGAAAATGTGCACTACCGTTTACGTCGCTTTACGTCCCAAGAGAACACCCTGGTGAGACGACATCTTTGTTCAGTGACTGCAGTCAGCTTTCAAATATCCCTCCTTTAAAAACTGCTGTACCACGCGCAGCGCCCCCTGGCGCCACAAAACTTAACAAAGAAAAAAGTAAATGCGTGTAAACATGTTCAACTAGCATTAGCAGCAACGGCAGTAGGCGTGAAAACACACAAACAGAAAGGCTTTGTTATATCCAAAGAATTTTATTAATTTCGCTTTAGAAGCATTTCAAAGTTATGAGATCGTCCCCGAAGGCGCTTGACACGCACTTCCGGGACGAGACGTACTACCCAGGATCTCCGGATGGCGGGGCCGTGGCGATTTTTCCGTCATTTTGATGTCCACGATCGTCCGACGCGCATCGGATCAGCAGAATACAGGCCCCAGAATTCAGTGCGCACCCGCAGAAGCAGCAGATGTGCGCCGTCACTGAGAAGACTATGTGTACGCGCTGCGTTCTAATTCGCATTAAGGCAGTATTGTAAGGATTCAGCCAATCTTTTGTTTCAGATGTTACCGAAGTTATTACAGCATGCGTGGCATGACGTGCCTTAATCGTTAGGGAATGTTACTGTGATAGAGTGACATACATGATGGATTACATGTTTTGGAACATTTTGACCGTATAGTTATATAATTATAAAAATCAATATGCTATATTGTAGTTGGGTTACGAGTGTGCAGAAAGAAATACGGTATATTATACGACTACTAACCTGGTGCCATTCCACTACTACACCATACTGGCACTAGTGAGAGTGAGTACGCATGTCCCTGTGCCCTTCTCAATTAGCGCCAATGGCTCAAAGATGGCTAAATGGCTAAAAACATATTCATGAAGATCGAAGGGTGAATAATTTACCTCATGGCTTTCCCTCTCTTCGGAATGATGGGAAGGCAATACAAAGCGATTTTCGTAGTGTTAGGTGTTTATGGCTACCATTTACTGCATTTTCGTCAGTGAAAAAAATCTTGCACCAAAATTAGCTGCACGGTGAATAATATTCCTGTAACTATTCTTATAAAAACTTTCCCAAACAATTGAACGAGAAATGGCCGCTGAATGACAATTGAGCAAGAACAAACTGATGCTCTTTTGCAATCAAGCGTTCAAAGAATCTGTGTCCGACGTTCTTTTCCTTGGGATGTCCCTTTTATTTGAGACAAGTCCTTTAGAGAAATCAACAAAAAACCGCTAACAAGGAATCATTTCACAGAATTTTGTATGTAAAAGACAAACCCATATACGCTCATCATTACTCAGGAATTTCCAACTATGCTTTTCGCGCACTACGCACGTGCCATTGCCCGAACTTTACAGTCACCAATATACACGCGTAATCATTAGACACACAGAATCTTCGATGCCATATAGCACGTTCGACAAACATAAATACAAAAATAAATTGCATTTACAGACTTGTTTCCCGCGTCTCGGCTCTGCTGAGAAGTAAACATAAGATACATTCTGCTAAACAAGCTCATAAAGTTCGCGTTCTCTCCCTATGCTTCAGAACTCACAATCTAGGGGTGCTGGTTTCCGGGGCACAAAGGAATTAGAGGAAAAAAATAACGGATAAAGATACTGCTGTTTCGAAACTTCGCTTTGCGTATATGGCATCTGATTCCCCATTGGGATGTCAATTCACAGATATCGAGATTATTGTGAATTCTGGCTTCAACACTCGTAAAAGCAGCACACACAGCGAACTCCTTAACATAAACGACAAAAAAAATAGATGCGCTTCATACCAGCAAAATCAATTAAACAAGACAAACTTGCCCAGGCTGAGAGTAAGACACACATGTGCAGCAGAACCCCACCATTTATTTGGAACACAGGCACCAAATTTGGCCACGTATGTTTAACGGCTTTAAGTGCCGCATAAGCTTTAGAGTACTGATCTGCAGAGACGACCGCAATTTCAAAAAAATATACACTCTTTAGTCTTCATTGCATTCGCTATATTTTTCGCTGGACGAACCAATGTTAAAAAAAGGCGGCTTTCTACATTCTTGGCGTTGTATTTTATACTCATGCACTACCGTGCTTAAACTCAGATTAACCTTTTGAATGAGAGCAGTTCTCAGTAATACCTCATTAGGGCTTGGGCCTACACAATTCTGTATGGAGCAAGTAGCGTGCATGTAGGGATTCTGACGTCTTTTACGCATTATTATTGGAAGCTTTCTCAATCTTACTATCATCAACTTTTAGATTACGGTCGTTCACAAGGATATTTTGTCTTTAAAAACTCCGCGTTCATCGATTACCGTCACGTTTATGCCTAACTACATTTAGTTAAGGGCCTATACACCCCTTCTTACACTTGTCGGGCAATCACTTTCGCAGCACAGATAATTTATTGTGGAAGGGCGAGTAAAGACCATTAATAACTGATAGAGAACACAACCCCGCACTGGACCGCTTGTACCGTTAATAACGTTTTTTTGGTGCTGCTTGGCCTGTATTGCATTTGCACCATTACACTATATACGTACAATTATTCTAATTGGAAAGGAACAGCTCATTAGGATATTACGATTTAAACCAGTAGTCTTGAAGTCAGTAACGGGATCAAACTACTCGTATGTGCTGCAGTACACGTGTTTATCACATCCCGCTGATTTGCTGTAAAAGGCGTAAACTCCAGTGCACTAGCAAACATTTGTTATGTTCCTGCAACCAAAGAAACTCCACTGCACTGACGCTGTATGCCCTTTTGCACCCTGAATGAATGGCTTGGGCCTGCTAAATGACTTAACCAATTTTCTTCGCAGTGAATCAAGGCACGGTAGCTCACCCATACTATACTATGCATTGTTATTATAGTCACACAAATATTTGCTTTTTCTTTATCCTAAACGAAGCAACGGAACAGCTATTAAAGAAGAGCTTTTTACCTCTACCCCCCAAGAGTGCTTTGGCGACCGTTGGAGTCATCAGAAAACTCCCGTAAACAAACGAATTTACTGCACCTCCAGGAATCGAACCTGGAACTAACAGAGTAACAAAGCAAGCGCCCGTAGCCTTACCGATTAGCTGCAATAGCTACGAGCCCACGCGGAGACGGGAAAGACAAGTGGTGCAGTGACCAAGCGCATCTATGGGTTTAACCCCTGCATTCTCGCTAAATGTCACGGGATAGCGATTAAACAAAGCTCACTCTAACCCATGGCATCTCACTTCTAGTACGCCAATGGGCCTGTGGCTTCCAGTGTTCGCGTAAAAAGATATCAGCTCTTTGTCATCTGCCCTCACGCCAGACGATACCTCAAGAAACAAATTCAAATACTTCTTCATGACCAGGCCATCACTGCAACCACCAGCATCAAAATCCTGGGCCTACATCTTCAGGTCAACACCAAGAGTAACGTATCCTTGCAGTGCGTTGAACACAACACAAAGGAAATCATACACATGATGCGGCGAGTTGTTACCAAGAAGCGAGGCCTCAAGGAATCCGATAACTTTCGATAACCATTCGTCCTCTCTAGAATCACTTAGGTCAACCCCCTGTGTTCTTCTCGGCAAGGAGGACATAAAGATGCTTTACATAATGATTAGATAGGCGGTTGAGCAAACCATTCGTCTTCCCATGAGTGCGCCCACAGAGGCTGCTTAGCGCGGGGCTCTAAAAAGCTGAGAGAGGGTCATCTTTATATCCAGAAGCTCCGCATGAGCAGAACTGCGGCGGAGTGCCGAATCTTTCACTAGATTGGCTGGGCAGCACAGAATATCACTCCGCTTGATGTACTCCTGGGCTTTTGGCGACAAGAAATATGCTTCCCTTGCTTAGAAATATGAACCCCTCAGACGAAGAGGGTTGCCGACAAGCACGGGCTCAAGCGCTCAACACAGCCCTCGGTGGGGATCATGCAGTTATCTATACAGACGCCTCCCAACATAGAGGGCAGCAGTACGCCATCATTGTGGCTACCTCCAGAACCAACCTCCTTGCTTGTGCCTCACTCAAGACCGAAGACATGATGGCAGCAGAAGAGGCAGCCATCGCCTTGTCTCTCAACCATGGGTTCGTAAGGTAGTCACCAATACCCAACAAGCCTAACCCCTATGCCTCCTTTGGCGCTGTAGACTGCCGACCTATCTTTCTGATATATATATATATATATATATATATATATATATATATATAGTTTGAGAAGATAAACACTCACACAGAGCGCGAAAAAATAAGGTTAGTAGAGACAGCGACAAACAAGAAAGACATAGAAAATAGAAATAAGTTACTGACGTTCAGGAGAGACTCCTTCTTGAAAGGGAGTCCTCTCCCTGAAACGTCAGTAAATATATTTCTATTTTCTATGTCTTTCTCGTTTGTCTCTGTCTCAACTAACCTTAATTTATATATATATATATATATATATTATATATATATATATATATATATATATATATATATATATATATATATAGCAAATCAGAATAGGAAATGAGGGGCTCGTTCAAAATAAGACACAAATAAGAATTGGCAGTCAAGAAGACCTCGGAAAGCAAAGGGGAGGTGTTTCCAAATTCTTTATCTTGAACTACTACATCCTCCCCTTTGCTTTCCGAGGTCTTCTTGACTGCAATTCTTTTTTTGTCTTATATATATATATATATATATATATATATAATATATATATATATATATATAATATATATATAAGGTTAGTAGAGACAGAGACACACGAGAAGGACATTGAAAATAAAAATAAAAGTTTACTGACGTTTAGGGAGAGGACTCCCTTTCTTCAGAGTACAAAATAAGTTCGTTTCAGAGCTATATGTATATACAGAAAATGTAGCAAGGGCGAGGGCAAGGTGAGAGGAGGGAGAGTTTGTACTAATGGATCATGGGTGGTGGGTAGCACCCACGTGGCTCACCCCAACGGAAGCCACGTGTCTCATGTTTCCATGACCTTACCCGGATTCTTAGAACGGGTGTGTAAGGGCAGATCTTCATCCTTTGTGTGCATTTGCATATCTTCTTTTCCTTGTTCCGCCTGACTAATCTTTTTGCCCATGTCAAACACGAGCATGGGCATATCTTATTTTAACCCCTCGTTCACCCCCGTTGCCACGAGGGAGGGGAAAATTACCTTGTTAATTTGTTTTCCCCGCTCTTTGTATACCAATGTACACTCATTCCTGTCGAAACTGCCTGCCCTACTGCTCTTGGGCGCGACCCTTGCCTCCCACCAACAGAAGCCAAGTGCTTCTTGTTTCAATGACTTTACCCGGATTCCTAGAAGGGGTGTATATCTTCTTTGGAACGTCTCTGTTCCGCGTGACTAATCTTTTCGCCCATGTCAAACACGTGCATAAGCATATCTTGTTTTGACCCCTCTTTGAACCCCCGCTGCCACGGGGGAGGAAAATTACCTTGCTATTTATTATTTTTTTTTCTCTGTGTTGGTTCCTCTCTCTTTTTTTTCAATGTTCGTACCGCGTGACTGTGTCTTCTTATTATCCTTTTTATAGTTTATTTTCCCGCTCTCTCGTCATTCTTTTGCTACCCACCACCATGATTCCATTTGTACAAACTCTCCCTCCTCTCACCTTGCCCTCGCCCTTGCTACATTTTTTGTATATATATGTATATAGCTCTGAAACGAACTTATTTTGTACTCTGAAGAAAGGGAGTCCTCTCCCTGAAACGTCAGTAAACTTTATTTTTATTTTCAATGTCCTCGTGTGTCTCTGTCTCTACTAACCTTATTATTTCGCGCTCTGTGTGAGTTTTTGATTCCAGACTATATATATATTTAGGGGATATATTTCGCAATGCAAGGTAGTTTACAAAAGGCTTTTAATGACCGTGATCGAAGATGTAGAGTTAAGGGGAGCGCATCTGTCGTCTAAGACATCGGTGGTTCTTGGTTTGGTTGTTACTGTCGATGCTGCTTTCACGGCTGCTGCGTCTGACACAATGGTTGGCTTTTTTTGACTAGTGCCGGCACGATACGTCTCCTTTACAATATAAAGTATATGTGTGTGTGTGCGTGTGTGTGTCTGTGTGGGTGTGTGTTTGTGGGTGTGTGTGTCTGTGTGCGCGCGCGTGAGCGAGTCTGGGTTGGTGGCGGCGGGAATGCGGGCGTCTGTGGACGTGCGTTGCGTGTGTGGGTGCGTGAGCGCGGATATGTGTTGTGGGTGCATGAGTGCGTGCGTGCGTGCGTGTGTGTGTGCGCGTATGTGCGCGAGTTTGTGGGGGGTGCGTGCTTGCTGGCATGCATACGTGTGTGTGCGTGTGCTTGCGTGTGCGTGCGTTTGCGTGCGTGTGCGTGTGCAAGTGCGTGTGTGTGTGCATGTGTACCTGCGTGTGTGTGCGTATGTGTGTGTATGTGTTTGTGTTTGTGTGTACGTGCGTACGCCGATGTTTGCGCTTTCGTGCCATTGTTGTGCAAACTTAGTAGCTTGTGCATTGTGCTGCTGTGTTATTGAATTCTATCTTGGCTGTGCCAGTTATTTTTGTATGACAGTCCTGCAACAAAAATGCACGCGTTCAGAGATTTCAGTTCAAGATTTAAGTACACGGTAAAAATCTCCACAAGGTCTAGATTATTACGTTGTACGCTACTGTGGTATGTCTGATATCCCAAATGCAGCTCTTTTACACACCCCTATGCTCCCTCAAAGGCCGACGTCCTCAGGTCATTTACACGGTCCGTCCTGAAGTAAGCAGAGCTGAAGATTCGCCACGCTGCAAGGATTATGGCTCGACTCGCATTATGCCGGCCCTGGAACTTAATATAAGTTTAAAATTTAACCCAACTTTACTCATGCCGTTTTTGGCTGTTTATCTCGTTTAAAAGTATGGCTCGACAAGGCGGCTTTTAATATTCTCCCATTGGGGCATTGTTGCGTTTGCATATTCATGCCGCCGCAAGGCGGAGACAACAGGAAGGAGGACAAGAGATGAGCTGTAATTTATTTTCAGGAAGGCATCTTGGCGCGAGCAGGGTTCTGTGCCACCGTGTACATAATCCTGTTTGCAGACTGGTGGACTTAGGGGTGTGGGCCAGTGGCCCCCTTATGTTTTTTTCAACCTTCTTCACGTAGCAGCAAAAAAATACTGTGAATGCAAAAATAAAAGAAAAATGAGAAAATGTCAAACACTTCGTGTTGATGGTTTTATTTTGGCTGGGAGAATTCTCAGTGAAATATCTATTTATCGTAGGGTTTTCCACACTTTGTGCGCCCGCAATCACGCGGGAGCTTTTTAGTATTAGTTATAACAATCACTTAGTGCAAAACAAGACTTTTGACCGATTGTTTTTTTTTGTATCTTCGCGGCCATTACATAACATAGTAGAATTGACGTTTTCTATGATTCTAGAAAGAAGGGGAATTAAACTTTTACAGTTGTTCACCCAAACTTGCGTAAAATGCCAGCGCAGCGCCTTCAGAAGCACCTTCCCAATCTCCCATATATCAATTTTGCCATGTCTATTGTTCAACCATTAAAGAAGTGTTCTACTAATTGGCTTACGAAGGTGCTGCATAAACTCCCTGGCAAAGTTGATATCCGTAGAGACTTGAGACTTCTGGAGTCTATTTGTATCATAGCGTGGCGACTCAATATTGCAGAATTTTTGGAATATATACCTGTGTTCGAGGTAAAGGGGGAAATTTCGTTACCGCAAAAACTTGGCTCAGCCGCTCAGATATAGTTCTTTTTGTTGATATATGTGATTCTTAGAATATCCAGCAAACGTTTTAGGTTTTGACCTTACCAAAAATAATGGTGCGAATCTGCATATGGAGCAAGCTGTGTGCTTCTAATTTATCATCATCATCATCACCACGACCACCAGCCTATCTACGCCTATTGCAGGGCAAAGGCCTCTCCCATTATTGTCCAATTACCCCGGTCCTGTGCCAACTGTGACCAATTTATCCCTACAAGCTTCTTGATCTCATCCGTCCGTCTAACTTTCTGCCGCCCCCTGCTACACTTGCCTTCTCTAGGGATCGACTCTGTCACCCTTAATAGCCACCGGTTATCTTGCCTGCGCATTACATGCCCTGCCCACGTCCATTTATTCTTCCTAATTTCTACTAGTATGTCCTTAACACGCGTTTGTTCCCTGACCCACTCCGCTCTCTCCTGGGCCATTAATGTTACACCCATCATTTCCCGCCCCATTGCCCTCTGATTCGTTCTCAGTTTAAGTTGAACCCTCTTAGTGAGCCTCCAAGTTTCTGCCCCGTAGGTGAGTACCGGTAAGATGCAGCTGTCATATACTTATTCTTCAGGGACAATGGTAGGCTGCTATTCATTATCGGAGAATGTCTACCGTATGCACTCCACCCCATTCTGATCCTTCTAATTATCTCTGCCTCATGGTTGGCATCCGGGGTTACAACTTGGCCTAAGTAGATATATTATTAGATATATCACTGTGACTATGTTATCCCTATTTGTGATGACATTGCCTTGATTATCTTTAAGTGCATACATCTGATTTTTCCCACGCCAAGACGCCTCTTCCCTGCTTTCAGGCTACCTCCGTTCTTTACCGTGTAATCGATACTCTCCATATTATACTTACGCATGTCAGCTGTCTTACGCTTATTGATTAACTTCGAAAGCTCCGCTAGTTCTACTGTGTCAGCTGGGGTGGAGATTGTCATGGTTTTCCGTTTGCTAATTAGATATTTCATCTCTTGGGAAAGTTTACCAGTATCCTGTCTAGCCATCGTGCCCCCGACTTCCACTGCACACTCCGTGATACTGCGTGCAAGGTTGTCGCTGGCTTCCTGTATCGTAAGCTCTGCTTCCTCGGTAAGGGCTGAGTATCGGTTCTGCAGCGCGATCCTGAATCGTTCTAATTTACCCCTTACTGTGAGCTCTTTATTCGGCTTCTTTCATACTAGCTTGTTACGGTCCCTCCTTAAATCTAGATTTATTCGAGATCTTACCATAAGATGGTTACACCACCTTACCCTTCCGAGCACTTCCACATCCTTCACGAGGCCAGGGTTATCGCATATTATGAAGTCTATTTCATTTTTATGGTCCCCATTCCGGCTCCTCCACGTCCACCTCCGGCTCTCCCGTTTACAGAAAAAGGTATTCATTATGCGTAGGTTATTCCGTTCTGCAAACTCAACTAGTAAATCCCCCCTGCTATTTCTACAACCCAGACCATAGTTCCCAACTGCCTTGTCTCCAGCCTGATGCTTGCCTACTTTAGCGTTTAAATCTCCCATAACTACGTTATACTGTGTTTTTACATTAGCCATTGCCGATTCCACAACTTCATAGAAGCGTTCCACTACCTGGTCTTCATCGATAGATGTGGGGCAAAGCCCTGTAGCACCTTGAGCTGGTACCTCTTTTTGAGCCTAATTATAAGACCTGCTGCCCTTTTGTAATGCTATAGTATTCTTCTCTGTTGGCGTCTATGCTTTTATTGACTGGAAATCCTACGCCCAGTTGTCTTCTGCCCTCTAAACCAGGGTAAAATAGAACGTGTCCATTTTTCAGCAACGCAAAGGCTTCACCTGTTCTCCTAACATCCCTAATCCCTATGACATCCCATTTGATGCCCTTTAATTCCTCAAACAACACATCTAGACTCGCTTCAGTAGATAAGGTTCTCGTGTTAAACGTTACCAGATTCATATTCGAATGATGGCCTGTCCGGGTCCAGGTATTCTTACCACCGTCTCCTGCGTCACAGGTCTGACCGCCGCCGTGGTCAGTTGCTTCGCAGCCACTGGAGAGTGAGGGCCGTGGGTAATTGACTATTCATGGGAGGTTGTGGCCGTTACTACACCAGGGTGGCCAATCCGGCTCTGGTGAGGGAGTGCGTCACCGGCAATGGTCGCCGGGGTTAGGCCGCACCCCAAGCCCCAACTGCAATTCCATAATGGCGCGGGTTTTTTTGTTTGGTGGGAATTGTCCGGCACCGGGATTCAAACCACGGTCTTTCAACAAGCGATGCGGATACTATACCTCTACTCTCTACGTCTACGCCACCGCTACACCGTACGGCGGTGCCGCGGAAAATCAAAAGTTGCCCGGGGGCACATATCGTAACAAAACACGCAGTTTATTTTCTTCCCGTGGCGGAGGACTGAGCTGGGTACCGGGAGTCTGTGCGAACGCGAATGCCTGTTTCTAATTATTCACCTATATATATGTTTCACTGATTGATATATTGAATAGGTTTTCTTTCTGGTGAATGTTAGTAATACAAGTGCATAAAATCCTAGGAATTCTGAGAAAAATTGGAAGGGTTTCTACCCGAGACTCGCTTAATGGAAAAAGGGATGGTTTTTAAATTCCACCCCTGCGGGTTGAAAATGCTAGTACGTGATGTCAACGGCCAGGCACACTACTGGCTGTTAAGGTGGCCTAAAAATTCTGGTTCTACATTGCTGTTATGCTCTAGAAGCCCGATATTGCTTAGTATGCTTTAAACTTATACCCCAGAGGATGTAAAAACCTCTAGAACTATTGTTTAAAAATTGTTCTTGTTCTGTCGCAGGCCCGGTAAGATATCGGGCCTAGTTAGTGATATACCTATCCAAATCAAAATGCATAAATACAGGTCTACAAAATTTTTACACAACTGCCGCCTAATAAGGGGAACAAAAAATTCCACAAAAATACTTTTTTTTAATTTCGCAATCTTTCTTCCAGTCTTAATATATTCAATTTCTTCTTGCTTACAAACCCTGCCTATACAAGGGTCGAAGAACAATTTCACAATTTTTTCTAACAATTTATAAAGAAGCGAGAGGGTTGTTTTTAGGCAACACTTCCAAGTAATGAATTCATTTCAATTTTACTGTGTTCTAAAAGCACGTCATCCGTAACGCAAATCGCGAATTCACAGGCCCCAGTGAGGGCCACGTCATTATTATAACTCTGTGACCTATTGTATCTCTTACATCTAATGAGATAACTCTATCTACGATTAAGCAGTCGTTCCAGGGCACCATCTTTGTACAATATCCAGCAGGATCGTTCCTTTATACAGCACGAGTGCCAGACGTTTGCAATAGGCTCACGCCTCCGGTAGAACCTTATTTGTTCACTGCAGGGGAGGAGTGTATAATCACGTACGACTCCCCGGTTGACTAAATATTACAAGTGAAACGTAACTCAACATCTGTTGTACCTATAAAGGTCGTTAGTATTGTTGGCAAGTGGGCATCCTCGGGTAATACCTCGAGTTACCGTTTACAAAAGCGGAAGCAATCTGCCCATCATTATGAATATGTATTTGTAATTCTATATTGGGCAGCTACAGCGCCTTCTGACGTTACGCCACTTATCTTGTTTCAAAATTTGTTTTGCAGAACACGACCTACACTCATTTACACTTACAGGGCTTACACTTACAGTTCCATGGTTTGCGCTACCTGCACGTAAATGCTTGCTTCTTTTAAAATTTTGTAGTTTTTCTGCAGCGGAATTCCCAAACATCCAAGAAAAAAATGTTTCGCAGTTCAGAACATGACGACCCATGTGGTGTGAATGCATCGCAGTACTACTAAACCCCGAACGGGGCTGGGGTATTCATAAACATATTATCCTTTTAATAGAAACTGTGCCGGGTGGCGGGCAACACCGAGATAGTTAAGGCGATTTATGTTGTCGGTAAGTAATATCCCTGTCACACGGGCACTTTTTATCCAGATTGAAATGAAGTGCGGTTGACTTTTGAAGCGTGCTCGACAAACCACCGCTGCTACCCGGCACCATCCATTCCGATTAAGACGTTGCACCGGTTGCACTCGCTTACGCCACATGGCGCCAAAAATGTATTTCGCAGCCGGCATCTGGTAACTTTGCGTGGCCGGCATCGGGCAACTTTGCGTATACGTAACTGTATAAATTTTACCACACGCTCATTTGGGTCACCTTATTTGATATATTTTCAGGCGTTTGTTGAAGTTGTCAACTTTTTTTCTATTACTCAGCGTGGACGAGAGTATCACCACTTTCCTCTAATCGCTCTGCAAAATCTGAATAGCGCTTTGGGAGGAAGAAGAGCAACAAATTTATTGAGCATTTATTAGTAGCACTTAAGCGCTAGATGGGGTGGTTCCCTCTTTTCGGGTAACAGGATTGAGTTCGAGTGGGATCAGGCCCGATCGCGATTGAAACTGACGTGTAGCAGTGCCCGATCCGGATTGAGCTCGATCCCGATGGACTGAATGGCGATTAAACGTGCGCGTGCGACAGGGGTATAACCGGAAGATAAATAATTGTGATAATTGAGTCTTCGTTAATTGTACAAGAAGGCTACTTTCCATTTTATTCCAGTAAACGTATTCATCAGTATGCAGTGTTGCGAAACTCAACAAAGAATGAGCCTGTCATGGAAGTAAGCCCAATTCCCGGTAAGAAGGAATTTCGATACTTTCAACCCGCCAGCCACACGCTTTTATTACTGACGTAATTAAAACTTTCAAGCGCCGTCTTATACAATCGTGTGACCTTTAGCGGTGTTGCAGTGCGTGGTCTGGTATTTTATAAGCCTGCCTCCTAGGCTTTTTAGACGAAAACAGGCGTGGTGATAACTTGGGCGTTGTTGAACAAATTTTGACATCTTTAATTCTCCACAAGCTGCAATTTCTTTCCACATGGTCTGCCAGTAGGTGCTATTGTGTCATTTTGTAAGAGAATGTGCATAGTCACTCTGAATAAGAAAGGGGATGAAACAGCAGTCCGGGGATAGTGACAAATAAATATTATCATTAGGTATGGTCCAACAAAGAATAACCCAGCATGCTTCCAGCGTCCACGGCTCTGGCCAGCGACTGGGAGTATGTTTCGTGGCATTTTTCGTACCCATCCAATCGAAAAATCGTCGTTCGGAGCATTCTCCGCACGTGCTCACTGATGAATAGTCTTCGTAAGAACCGTAGAACGCTTTCATGCTCTCGACCTAGTGGCTACAGAAGCCCCCTTATCACTCGGTGACAGTAAGATCCCAAGTCTACGTCAACGTGCCGCCAGGGGCTCAGTTCGCAGACCTTAACAAACATTCACTGATGGAGCAGCTTGAGGGAGTTGCAGAATATACCCGTAAGATACCGCACGCCTTGTCTCAATTGACAGACTTGCTGCTCCCTAATGGCCACAAAATCTAACAACTACCGGTTCTGCCAAAGCGCCAACGCAACTACCCCGCCGCAAATCCAATGGAGTCCTAAAACCAATGTCCTAAAAGTTGCTCAGTCTTTGATTTTCGCATTGATGTTGGCGTTTAATGGCGCAAGGCCAACGAGGGCAAAGAGCGCCAAAACAGTGGTTAGGTATGAAGGATGTAAAGGTAAACTCTAAAATCGTTTAACAAAACAAAAGTAAAATCAGTAAACGACAATGAGGATGGCTGGTGTAAAAGGCCAGGTTGTGATGGTGCATGGCATGAAATAAGGTTTAAAAAAAAGACTACGCGTGATAGGAAATGAGGTGTAAAAACTTGATGTCACTAAAAGACTTAAAAGTGCGTTGTACAGGAATCACGGGATCATCCGCCAGAAAGAGTGCTGGGTGTAGTGAAATGTGTTGTCTGTAGAGTTGAGGGAAGTGCTTACGGCTTGTTGTGTGGAGTGCTTTGCATGTAATGAGGACGTGAAGTACGGATAGGCCCTCCCCACACCAGCTACACACGGGTCTTGGAGATCCAGTGAGCAGATGGGAGTGTGTCGCGTGTGTGTGGCCTATCCGTAATCTAGCTAGAGCAACTTCGATGAATCTGTTGTGTGAGTCACTAGTGTCTTGTCCTAAGTGTGGTTTCTATTATGTATAACTTGTCGGTCTGTGTGCTCCAGTCGGCTTGCCTGTTTTGCGAAGGTAATGTCTGATGTGTGGCTTGAGGTCAGTGTAGGGTATTGTTGTTATGTTCACTGTGTTTGCAAGTGCCGCAGCGGCGGCCTCATTTGATCCGCCATGTCAATTCAGGCGATTCCAACATGGCCTGGAACCCAGCACAGGATTAGTTGAAAATTCTTAGCATATATAGGCATTATGGCATTAAAGACAAGATTGACAATGTTGTTTTTTCTGGGTCTGTGTGAGGACAATGCATGCACAAGCTCAAAGAGTCTGTAAAGATGACAGACTTGGGGATTTGTTTTTTAAGAATGTGCTGAACGATGAGTAAAATGCCATATGCTTCTGCTGAGAAGATAGTGGTGTGTATATTCATGGTTCTGCAAGAATTCAAGATGGGACCATGAGCGGCGCATGACACCGTATTTGAAGTTTTCGAGGCATCGCTATATAATTCGGCACGTTTATATTTATCCTAAAGTGACAAGAAATGCTGCAGAATCGCAGCTCTCGGAACCCTGTTTTTATCTATTTTCATAAAATAAACATCACAACAAACTGGCTGCAGTTGCCATGGTGGTATAACGTCAGAAAATGATGATGATGTGCATATATCTAAAAACCCAACGGAAATACCTGAAGCTTCCTCTGTCACCCTCAGAGAATAGGGCAAAGACACAGATGGACGATTTGAGAATAGCTGGACTGTAGATGCATCGTTGAGGACAGGTTTAAAATGATGGTTATTCAATGATGGGACCTTAAAAGCATCTAATAAATCAATGTACATTTGTTGATGTTCCAGGCAACATTTGTTACATTCAGAGTAAAGACTCTGGGCCGGACTAGTGCGGAACGCACCACACGCAAGGCGCAGGCCCAAGTGGAGCACTGGGTCAAGCATTTTTAGTGCTGTTTTTGATGCCGACCCATACACAACACTATCGTAGTCTACCCGAGACCCGACTAAGGCAGTAAAGACACGGAGAGGGACTTCTTTATTTGCACCATAGGATTGGCGGGAGAGGATTTTGAGAATGTTTAGTGTTTTCAGACATTTAGGTTTAAGTTGTTTGATGTGTGGAATAAAGGTCAGTTTTTCATCAAATATGACACCTAAAAACTTGTGCTCTTTTTTTACAGGAATAGAAGCGTGGTGAAGGGTGATCTCAGGGTCTGCCTTAATCCCGCGCTTACGGGAGAACACAACACAAGTACTTTCTACAAGGTTCAGTTTAAAACCGTTTGCGTCCGCCCAGCCAGCAAGTTTGTTCACCCCAAACTGGACTTGGCGTTCACAAATTGAAAAATTACATGACTTAAAAGATATTTGAATGTCATCTACATATACAGAACAGGAAATGGTTGGTGGCAATGCCTTCCGAAGAGAGTTCATCTTAACAATAAAGAGTGTACAGCTCAATACACCGCATTGAGGGACGCCATTTTCCTGCACGTATACATTCGAAAGAGCACTGCCAACCCTCACTCGAAAGGTCCTTTCCGACATATAGCTAACAAGCGTGTTCAGCATGTTGCCGGAAACACCAAACGACTTGAGGTCACACAAGATGTCGTACCGCCAGGCCGTGTCATAGGCCTTTTCTATATCGAAGAAGACTGTATACAATGCTGTTTATGAATGAAGGCATCTTTTAGATACGATTCCAATGCAACCAGTTGATCTTTGGTGGATCTCCCAGCCCTGAAGCCTGCCTGGCAGCTCTCGAGAAGACCATTGTACTCAAGAAAGTACACGAGTCTCCGGTTTATCATCTTCTCGAGAAGCTTGCACAGGCAGCTTGTCAAAGAAATGGGCCGGTAACTGGAAGGAGAGGAAGCGTCTTTCCCCTCCTTCACGAAAGCCACTACTATGGCCTCCCTCAGAGAGCGTGAAATGTACCCCGAAAGCCATATGTTGTTGTATAGATGTAGGAGTGTTTCAAGAGTGTCTGGGTATAGGTGTTGTATCATGGTGTTTATGATTTTGTCTGCACCTGGAGCTGAAGGCCTACATGTGGTCAGAGCGGCCTTCAGCTCATGAATTGAAAAAGGGGAATTGTAGGAAGTCTGCGACTTGTTGTTATCACGCAGAAACTTCTTCTCCGCAGATGTTTTGTGTTTTATGAAAGTGTTTGTGTAGTGTGTTGAACTGGACAAGTGTTCCAAATGTGCAAGCGTGTCAGCCTGGTCTTCGAGTGTGTCCCTGTTGTGCTAACCAGGGGCAGGCTGTGTGTCTGTTATCATTTTAGTTTGCGTATTCGTGTCCAGACTTTGTGAGTGTCGGTGTACGAGTTGATAGAAGTGAGGAAGGCGCGCCAACCCTCCCTTTTCGTCTCACGACGCACACGCTTCCCGAAAGCCCTTGCCCGTTTAAAGAAAATGAGATTATCCGACCTGGGGTACCGGCAAAGGACACCCCACGCCTTGTTCTGGGGCACTCGCGCTCGCCTGCAGTCCTCGTTCCACCAGGGCCTCCTTGGGTTGCATTGGGCACCGGAGGCCTGGGGAATGGACTTTTCGGCGGCGTCGAGGATGTGCGCCGTGAGCAGTTGGGTCGCCTCTTCTACGTGTAGGTATTTTATGGATGTGTAGTGCAGTTTAGATGTTTCTGTGAATGTACTCCAGTTTGCTCTTCCCTCAGTGAACCTTTTATGAGAGGGGAAAGTGTTTGTACCTTTGCCTATGTATGTCAATTTGGTGGGGAAGTGGTCACTACTATATAGGTTTGTGTTCACATGCCACTCAAGAAATGGGAAAAGAACTGCAGAGCCAAGAGCCAAGTCAAGATATGAATCACTGTTTTGTCCTTTGTTTTAATATGTAGCTTTTTTTGTTAAAAAGGCATGCTCCGGATGATGTTAGAAATTTTTCAATTAGGCGACCTCTGGCATCTATGCGGGAAGAGCCCCAGATTGAATTATGTGCATTGAGGTCGCCTAAGACTAAGTACGGTTCAGGTAGTTGATCTATCAGGGCCTCAAAATCAGTGTTCGATAGTTGCTAATGCAGATGGTTGTAGAGGGAGCACACCGTTATTAACCTATCATAAATATTTGTTCGAAACGCGACAGCTTCAAGCATGGTGTTTAGGTGGATGGTGTGACACGCTAAGGATTTTTGGGCTACTATGGCCACACCACCTGAAGAATTAGTGCAAGTGTGCCTGTTTTTTTCAAAATACCAAGTAGCTATTCAAGAAGTTAGTATGTGTACTATTTAGGTGTGTTTCCTGAAGACACATGAGACTTGGCTGATGTGAAGTATCTCGTACACATTATCTAGGTTGTTGATAAGGCCTCTACATTTCCATTGAATGATGTTGTCTGTTCCCATTATTTACATTTAAGAATGACTGGAGTGTGTGTGTGTGTGTGTGTGTTCTTGTGTCGTCTTTCGGGGTTGTTACTCTGGGAGTGGGCGTTTTGGGCCTTTCTGTAGGCTTGGAAGTCGGTGGCCTCTCCTTGCGCTGCGTTGCAGGCAGGAACGGCCCTTCATCCATCTCGTCGTAGGATGTCCCAAGGGTGCCCGACGGACCGGGCCCCCCGGACTTGGCCCTCCTTCCGGAGCCCTTCGTTTGAGCCGCCACCGCCGAGGGCGTCCGGGGCACCAGGGGTGGCACGGACGGTGCGGTGGCGGTGGGAGCCGGTGCCAGGGCCCGTGCGGGGCCCGTGGTGTCCATCCCCTCGGCACCCTCCAACGTGCTGGAGGACGGGGAGGCAGGTACGCGAGCGGCACCAGTCCCTACGGAAGAGGTTGGCACCACAACCGCTGCTGCCTCAGCAAGCGGTGTGGCGACGGATTGGGCTGCCTGAGGCACCCCACGGGGGGGGGGGGGGCGGTCGCGGGACCAAGTCCGACTCGCGGTACTAGGTCCCTCCCGAGAAAAGACGCCGCTCCGCCCCCCGGCGAGCTGCGTCGGCGTACCTCCCCAGAGGGAAAGAGGCGAACCTCTTTCTCGCTTCTTGTAAGGTGATGTTCTCTGTTACCTTGATGTTTATTATCGTTTTTTCAAGTTGAAATTTTTCGCACTTGCGGGAGTACGCCGCATGCGCCCCCCCGCAGTTCACGCAAGTGCACTTTCACGCAAGTGCGTGCACGCAGTTCACGCAAGGTGGGCACTTGTCGCTCGGATGGTCGTGTGCCGCACATTTTGCACAAGTCGTTCGGCCACGGCAGGAGTTGGTACCGTGCCCGAAATGCTGGAACTTAAAACAGCACCCGCGGGGTCGGGGATGTAGGGACGGCTGGAGCAACGGATAAAACCTGCATTTATGTGTTGTGGAAGAACTGCGGGGTCAAAAGTCAAGAGAATGTGTTGGTGAGGAATCTCCTTGTCGTCTCTGCGGAAAGTGATGCGTCTCACCTCGTTCAAGGAGTTGCATTTAATTATTATATGTTGGACTGAAAGCCGTTCTCTACATGTGCTGCAAACTGGGCGTAATGAACCAGATAGGAGATACGAATGTGCGCCATGTGTGTGGCTTATTCGAAACCTGACGATGGATTTTTCATTTTACCAATTTTGTTTGTTTGTCATGTAAGTGCCTATCAGTGTGTGATGATTTGACTGAAAGGCGGCGACAATCAGCACGACCGCAGGCAATCCTCAACAGGGTATGTGCCGGGGTTCCCGAGCGAGAGAATGCATTTTTAAACATTTTAATGGTTTTATACCTCAGAGCGTTATCACGTTCAATATTTGCATTTTGTTTGTATTTGTGAAATTGCAGTTTTTCAAAATGATGCCCTGAAACTGTTACCTCCTGCGTATAACACTGTGTAAAAATCAGTATGCTATCCATATGTCTCATTTGAAATGTTAGAGCTTGTAAAAAAGTTCCCTTCGTCATACTGGCACAGTTGTGAATGGGTTCATGAGCCCAGTTAAGCGGTTAAGTCTGCTTTTAGCCCATAGACACCTCCACATGTATTTCTGGGAAAAATAAACCGATTGATTGAAAAACAGTCTGCCATGTGCGCTGGCGGAAGGTCAGCTGGAACGGGTGTGGAAGCAGCCGTTGCTCCCATGTCAGTGTCCGCCGCATCCCCAGAGCCACAGAGGGCATTGGAACAGGCACAGGAGAGGCGAAACCGCCAACAGGCGTGTTTGTCGCCACTGTGACTGTGGAGTCTGCAAACAGTGTGGCGGCGTGGGCCGCCGAGGACAGCACAGTGCGGGCGGTGGCGGGACCAAGTGAGCAGTGGTGTACCGAAACCAGACGCAGCTCCGCCCCCGGCGAGCCGCGTCGGCTTATCTTCCTGCAGTAAACATTGCGCGTGTTTTCCGACCTTCTGGGTCTGAGATGTTTTCAGGTATTTTGAGATTTATCATATCATTCTCGTTTTTAAACCTCTGACAGGATCGAGAGTAAGCGGCGTGAGGCCCATCACAGTCACAACGTTACAACTGCGGGGTGCGGCAATCGTATGCCTTGTGACCATGTTCCGGGAATTTCACGCATCTTTCTTGGCCCCAACAGTTACTTATTCCATGCCCGTACTGTTGACACTAAAAGAAGCGTCGCGGGTTTGGGGTGTATGGTCTTGGCTGACATTGCAGGAAACCTGCATTTACGGATTCCGGTAGGGTGCTACGGTAAAGCGTCGGGATTCTATCTTTGGTTCTTATCTCTTTTCCGTCACGTCTCATTTTGACCCGACTGACTGCCCTAATCTAGGTCATCAGCATCACTTTCACTGAGAAGTTCGACTTCCGAGAAAACTCCTTGCCAGCTATTGAGAGTACGGTGTGGTGTCACAGTGATCGGTAGATTTCCGATGCTTGTTTGCATTAGTAAGTTACAAGACCGTTCTTTACTTTTAACTTCAATGAGCATGTCACCAGAGCTAAGCTTTTTTGCTTCATAGTTTTTTCCAACGACACTTTCGATAAATTTCGTGATCAGGAACACACACGTGGTTTCTTTGTCCACTGATAGCATGACCGGAAATCGTTGGAAGTTTTCTATTATACACCCAAAAATCTCCTCTCTCGCACCCTAGCACTTAATTGTTCCAGCAGGAATACAATTTTATCTTGAACAAGTTTTATTAGGGGAACTTTGAGACTGTTAGTTCTGTCGTGCAGCATTACAGAAAACGCACACCAGCCGGGCCCACGTGAGCGAGTGCGTTGCGAGGAGCGTTCGGTGTCGGCCGGCTCGACGTTCCCGAACACTCTACTTAGCTTTCGTGGCGTTATATCTCGGGCGCTGTTTTCCTCGCCAGCTCACGTGTGTTCGCCTCAGAAGTGGTAAGCACAGACGCCGAGTTCGCGTAGCTGGTCTCCACGGGCTCCAGCGCGCGCTAATGTGGTTCACTTTAGGGCATGTGCGAAACCTTCGGACACAACAGTCCGGGCCTGCTGATCATGGAGAGCTTTCAGCGGAAACTTCAGTAATCCATGTCAGGGTGCACGATCATGGGTCTCCGACGAAGGGAGTGTGGCCGCTAGGCCTCATGTTTCGCTAGCCTTTCACAACTAGTGCAATCTGTCCGAATTTCTTTGAAAAGCTACTGGGTGGTCCAAGAGCATGATACTATATCTGAAAACTTACTTGGGTTTAAGGTTCATATGTACTGGCTTAGAGTGGTACGAACATTCTAGTTTCGCGAGAGCGATGAGTAGTGCACGCTTTTGACGTTTATTCAGAATGGTTAAAAGACGCAAGGTGAAATTGTCGCTATTGCCTTTTACAGGAAAATCTGTAATTCCCTACACCCTGAAGTTTTGGAATCACAACGATCATTGTGCTATATTCACCTTCCCATTGAATGGTGAGTAGCAATGTATAGAAAGAAAGTTACGTAGTAAAACAATAAATAACTCGATTTTTAGAGAATAAGAAATAACAGTTTTATTTAGTAACATTAGCCAATTTATAATACTTCAGACACGCTAGTTCCAAAAGTTGATTGGAAGCTACGTGTCCCTTGTCGACACGCTCTCCCGGTGACTGGGAAAAGCAACCCCCCCCAAAAAATACACTCTTTCTCGGCGCACGTTACTCGCTGACCTGTAAATGTCCGAAAACCCGTATTTTTTTATACTGCGAATAATTAAAAACTTCGTGAGCCTAATGTTCGAATAATTGGAGTGTTTGGTTCGTATGGCTAAAAACACACTGCAGGTATATTTTGATGGAACAAACCACGGGTTCTGTACTGGCACACTCAAAATGTTATAGCCCACACTCGTTCTTTGAAAAGTGTTGTCCCAGTTAAAAAGAGTGCGGCGTTGGTTGCCCTGAAATTTAAATAAAATTTTGCGTGCTGACAATTTTATGGCCAAAGCCAAAAACACTTTATTATTATCCAGTTCCCGCAATGATATTTTAGGTGTTTTTCCATACACTCGACACCAAAACTTGTAATGGGTCTTGTTCAGATGTTACGCTCCACGGGGCTGACTCATGATCCTTACTTGAACCAAAATTTTGATGGTTGTTACCTTAGAAAATTTCTCCTTCTATTTCACAGAGTGCAGAGTGTTTTGCGGAGTCTTTCGTTATTATATTACTTACTTGCAATATTATTTATCCAGGGAATACCCTTTGCTGTTTCCACAAGCCTCTCTCGCCTGTTATTCATTTCGAAGAAGGACTGTACCAAACTGGAAACTTTAGTCACACAGATGCTCTGCAGAATGAACCGATCACTCAGTCGCCAGCAATTTCAAGTGCAAAAAATTCTACAATATAAAAGCCCTGTACCGGCATTGATGCATACCCATTTGATCCAGCCACGCAACATGCGATTCTATGCGATGCTGTCACAACGTTATACTTTTTCTGTTGGATGACCACCAGCGCAAGTTGTGCTCCCCTGCAACTTCAACCATGGTAACTTCAACGGAATGCACATGTCCGTAGCTCTTCGTGGTTGTCACCGTCGCTTTCTACGGCTTGTACCTTCGTTCATGAAGGCGTTCCCTTCCTCTCGCCAACGGCCTGATGAAAACCCCCGCTGTAGCCTTCCGCCTGCTACCATTGTGCACTAGGTTCATGTTTTCATAGATTGGCTTGGATTTTACGGCTTCCAGCATATCATCCGCCGGACGGTCTCTCACCCATGATTCCGACATCTTCCAGCCATTCCCTGCAAGTTGATTCTTCCCGCCCTTTTCGGGCTCAGCCTTTGCGTCTGATTGGCGAGATTGGACTGAATAAGCTTGTTCACCGTCTTATGTAGCCCATTTTCAACGGTTCCCCTGTAGACGTGCTGATGGAAACTCCAATAGCTTGCTTGGTGCTGTTTTGGATGATGACATCCAGCATGGCGAGTCCGGTTTGTTCAGGAGGAGACATGGTGTTACGTACTTGATTCAACACACCACAACGGCTTGGACAAGCCTGTGTTCGTAGCTGTCCTTCATGCCCCCTGTTAAGGCCACCCATCGAGTATATGCAGAATTGTTTGTGAATTATGCTTTATTTTTCCAACGGACATTGCTGTCCTGTTGTCGGCCTGAACGGCTAACTTGTGAGTTTTGGTGCTGGGGCATGGCAGGATGTCTCTGCCCTTTAAGGTCTGTTTTACATCCCGTGTTTACCAGTGCTGATGTTTCTGGGGAGCACCTAAGACTACACTCTCTGCCTTATTAGTCCGCGACATCTGCGGCTGACTGAAGTATGTCTTGAACCTGTCCTAAGGTGCTTACTGTCGTCGGAGCAGAGCGCGTTCCCCAAGCCTTCGATCACTTTGAGCTCCTTAGACAGACCCAGGAGTGCCATGTTTAGCAGGAACGGTGACAAGACGATTCTCTGGCGGATGCGCTAGATTCTCTTGGGCTACGGTGGTCCCGGCTGCTCATCCTAGTAAACGAAGAGTAAGGCAATCTCGCACAGCAGAAAGGAAGATCATAATATTAAGGCATATGCATACCGCTATGCACCCCTTGTTCTTTAGGCAAATTTAATGGTACGATGCACTCGGCGGTTGACTAGGAAATCCCCCCATCAAGAGCTGCTATGAAACCAGTACGAAAAGTATGCAACAGATATATTTCTCTTCTGACGACAGCAATACACTCCAGCACCCCTAAAATCACATTAACATAAAAGCAATCGAACGATGAAGAACCTCTCCATAATAGTGGTGCTTGACTAAGAAACCTGTGGCACCGAATGAACAGCCACACAAAGTTAACCTCATGTCGGCGTACACATACCTTACATATGGTACTCCGGATGACGTCCGATAAAACGATGTATAAAAGCCGCAACACTAAGCTCGCGGCAAAAGTAGTGGAAACCTTGAACGATCCCAGTGCGCAAAACGTCTCCAGCGAGAGAAGTGCTACAACCTGCGTTAGAGTTTGGAGTTTACGATGGTTTCAAAGCTAACTTGGCGTTACTCAGAAGCCTATTAAAGTCTTACAAACCGAAGATTACCGACGTGGAACATTGATAAGGTCATGTAACAAAGTAGCAGGGAAGCGCAGAACAATGTCTCGAGTAATTAGCGGGCCGGCATCTCCGAAAACGCCACAATTCCTGGTAAAAGAAAGATTACGAAAGGCATCCAAAGAGCCCCATCATTCTAGAAGTGAAAGGAGCCATTGAAAAACTGGAACAGAACACCATGCCGGGGCGAAATAAGGTGCCTTATAAGCTCCTCACCAATTTCGACGGGAAAAGGTCAGTACACTGGCAAGATTTGTGAACCATGCCTGGGACAGTGGGGTGGAGCCGTGGCAATGAAAATTCAAAAAACGGTAGTGACACTAAAAATTTAGGGCAATTCAACTCTGTGAAAAAGGATTACCTGCCAACTGCAAGCCCTGGTCGGAGTGCACGAAACACAACACGTTTGTTTGTAATTTACAAATGAGCATATTTCCTAGCCTATTTTCTCTGTGAAAATTGGGAAAACTCGAGCTTTATCCTAGCAGGCAAACTTAGAGCTGTCTCTTTCCCTGCCGCGTCGTAGGCATCTTGTTGTCTGCATAACACACCTACCCAATACACTCTACCACTTAGGACACTGGACTGGAGGCATTGGGCTGTTTGATGGCCTCGTTTAAACCTCATGCCAACACTACGGACATATCATAAGTAAGGGCATGAAGCATTGTGCTGCATGTGCCCCCCCTCCCTTTCTCCATTCCCAACCCGTGCACACATAAAGCGGCAACTGGTCATTAGCGGGTGCGTAGAAATGAAAGACACTGTTGAACATGTCGCTCTTAAAGCCCTTGAAGCTGAACAAGTGATATTAGCCCACGTAGGTGCTTCGAGCGGTCTAGTTGCTGATCATCCGGGAGGAATTGGAAGCTGCTCGACCAGCTCGCACTTGAGGCGGCAATGGCGGAGGCAGCTACTATTTGTTGTTTGCGCACCCACTCACTCTTCAGTTCTCACATTTTTCCTCCAAGCGAACGACAGGAGTTCATATCATAGCGAGTTAACACCTAAGAGGCCTCGATCTTTATTCTAAACTGACGCACGCGTGGGTGCCCCTTTCGCTGCCCTGTCGTAGGCATCTTATTGTCTGCGCAACACACCAACCCAGACCCTAACCGCTCGATTAGGGCAGCTGACAGGGCGCATTGAGCAATGAGACTCCCACATTCAAATCTCCCACTATAGAACCGGTATGGTTCATCGATACGGGCATTAACCGCTGCTTGTGGTGCACGCACCGTGTCTCCAAACCAAAGACGTGCACGCTTAAACCGACAACTGGGGATGGGCGCATAATTACGGCGTGAAATACACCGGCGAAGGGAGAAAGAAAGACTATATGCGTATCAGACTAAGATCTAATAATATTCTTCCGCCTGAAGAACTATGGACCGGTTGTCAATTGGGGCCGCCGACCAGACAAAATCGCTCGGAATGGCTGTCATGGCCAAAACCTTAGGTGCTGGACAGCCGACTTTCCAAACGGGTAGGGCTTGCAACCGGCACGACCCGCTGCTATTGTGCGGCGTGGAATTTCAGGCAGTAGAGGCCGCGGGTAGATTCTCGGCGGCGGCGGTGGCGGCAGCGTTCGGGCGTTTCTACACCTATTCGCGCTGCTGTTGATTCTTCGCAATCATGTATAACGGCGCTACCGGCGCTGTCACCCGAATCAGCAACTCGTTAAAGAGGCACGGGCGGCGGTGAGGGAAATAAGCGTTGTCACAACTGTTGTGAAAAAAGAGTCGGCGGTAGGAAGAGGAGCCCTAGAGCTGCGCGAGGATTCGGCTTTCACCGGAATAAAAATTGGGAGGGGGGGGGGGGGTGAAACCACATAACACATGTCTGCCAGTAAAAAGCCGAACAGCTCAGGCGTAAAATTCTCCCACCCATTTCCGTTACCTCCTTCGTAGGCTGCCTCTGACACGGCTGACGAAATTTTTGAAAGACGCTGGAGAGCTCTCGCCTTTCCTCATCAACAACAGGAACCAAATATCGCGCACTACTGCGAATTACAGTTCTAGGCCCATATAGAAAATGATCCTGCTACAAACAATTTACTCAATATTCTTTACAAAACATTGCTCGTTCTTTAAGTTGACGGAAATCTAAGATGGAGGAAATTCTTTAAGCTATTACCTTGGTAAGTACGTTATATATGACTGGCAGTACGCTGATAGGCATGTAATTAGTCCAGCCCTTCCTGTAACCTTTCTTATTGATTAGGACGATGTTCGTGTTCTTCCAAGATTCCGGTACAAAATGCCAAGATTCCGGTATTTGGCTATTGCATATACAGGCTTTTGTGTTCTTCTAATGCACGATCAATCAGGTGATAGATATATGCGCAAAGTGTGCTGAACCCCTATATATAGCCTTCATAGATTATGAGAAAGCATTTCACTCGGTCGAAATCTCAGCAGTCATGAAGGCATTGCGGAATCATGATGTAGACGGGAATTACGTACGAATACTGGATGATATCTTCAATGGGTCCACAGCTACCATATTCTACCATAGGGACATCAGTAAAATACTTATCAGGAAGGGCGCCAGACAAGGAGACACAGCCTCTCCAATGTTATTGACAGCGTCTTTACAAGAGGTTTTCAGAACATTAAATTGGAAACTGGTGGGAGTAAGGGTTAATGGAGAATACTTCCGCAAACTCAAACTTGTTGATGATGTTGCCTTGCTATGCAATTCGGAGGACGAAATGCGAAGCATGATTACCGCACTGGACAAGCAGAGTAGAATTTTGGGCCTGAAAATTAGTATACAGAAAAATATAGTAATGCTCAATAGCCTCGGGAGAGCACAGCGGTTGAAGGTAGGTGGCGAGGCAGTGGAAGTTTTAAGCGAATATATCTACATAGGCCAAAAAGTGACCCTGCATTGCAACCATGAGGAAGAGATACTTACAAGGATAAGAATGGAGTGCAGTGCATTCGGCCGGCTTCTCACTTAGTGTAATGGCAGCCTACCCTTGTCCATGAAGAGGAAAGTGCCTAGCAGGTGCATTTTACCGGTACCCACCTACGGCGAAGAAACTTGGAGGCTCACTAAAAGGGTTCAATTTAAATTAAGGACGACTCAGCGAGCAATCGAAATAAAAATGACAAGTGTGACATTAATGAACAAGACTACAGTGGAGTGGGTTCAAGAACAGATGTGTGTAAAGGACATCTTAGGAGAAAGCAAGAAGAAATGAGCGTGGGCAGGGCCTATATAGCGAAGGTAAGATAAGTTTTAGTCATTAAGGTTAACAGAATGGATCCCTAGAGAAGGCAATCGTGGAAGGGGCGGCAGAAAGTGAGATGGGCAGATGAGATCAAGAAGTTTGCCACTAAAATTGGTCTCAGTTAGCACAGGACCGGTGTAATTGCAGATCAATGGGAGGTGCCTCTGCCCTGAGGTGGGCGTATACAGGCTGATAATAATGATGATGATAATAATAACTCAATATGCTTTCCGTTACCTCCCGCAAGCATTAGGCAACGTGTCGCACGATTTCGTCTTGATATATATTTTGTATTGATGAGCGACATGCAGACCAAGAAAGTATAGTAAGAGATTTCCTAAACGTGTGCCTTAAACGCGCCTTGTTACAAAATCACATTTCAAGGATCGGTAGTCTTACCTCTCCGGTATGGCATAATGATGATGTATCTGCCACAACAGCTGAACAGCTGCGAATGTACAAGATATGCGACACACGCCATTATATCACCGTATAGCAGCCAACAGGATCACTAGCCGAGATTTATAAAAAAGGGTGAAAACAGGCACATACCATCAAAAACATCGTCACGAAACAAGATGAGTCGTATTTATCGCAAAGTTAGGGCTGCTGAAAATAACCAAATAACAACATTACACGCCGCTACAACTCGCTTTTTCTTGTCCAATATGTTTTTTGAACAAATTGTAACTGTCAAGGTTCAGCATTGCATATTTCAAGACAACGACAATGCGAACCTACACTAAGCAAGTTCATGTATCAACAAAACCAAGTAATTCGCATCATTTCCTCAAAACAGCAATGAATACAGGGCTCTTAAAGATGAGCGCAAACTTGCGGATCGGAGATGCACGTATGCAGTCCTTTCCTGAACCTTGTGTCATTCAGTATAGGAAAATTCAGGTAAATGTTGGTTCACAAATTCGCCGTATTCTCGTTGAATTGGTCGTTGCCCACAAGATTAGCCAGGTTCCGCTACTCCATTTACGAACTGGGAATCCACATTTTGAGAAGTCTAGCTTACGAAATGAATGAACGAAGATATGAAAGTGACACGCAGGTCACTCCAAGCACCAGAGTGAGGTTTAGCATAGCAACTTTACAATAAACCCGAGCACTAAAAGGAACGAAGACAGGTAGCAGCGCACGCAGAGTACGTTCTATAAAGTATCAAAAATGCTGTTCAGGGCACTGCGATACTGCATACGGAAGCGAGTCCCAGCGATGAAACAAGTGTCATTACTGCATACCCGATTTTAGGCAAACGCCATTTTTGTTCCCTACGTTCCTATCGCGGCACTTTGATCTATGAGAAATAATTATAGGTTACGAAGGACATTAATGGTGTTTATAAATGCCTGTATTGCGTGTGGTGTTTATAAGTGCCCATAAAAGCCTGTTTCGACGTTTTGCATAAATGCTTGTAAGTGCCTATTTTCAAAAAAGGCGCAAGTACAAACACTATTCAACCTCAAGTTTCGCATTTCAGTGCCGTGCCACGTGGGAAGGGGAGGTCTCTTGGCCACCTTAGGGAGAAGGACAAAAAAAGCTCTTGACGGGTTTCAAAACACAGATTTATTTCACGCTTTCAACAAACCTTAAGCAATCCCCTCAAGAAATCAATAGCACACAACCAATAAATCATCCAACACCTAACTTAATATCACAAAACACAATTCAAATCAAAACCCAAAAAGTCTCTACGACAAATTTTCTACACAATTTGTTCACATAAACTAATTAGTAAGTGATGGCACTGTCCTAAGCCCAGTCTCTACCACTACTCCCTAGTTGTGTCTTGGGGCGCTCTTTGCCCTCGTTGGCCTTGCGCCATAAAACACCAACCATCATCATCATCAGTTGTGTCTTGGGACACGTCTCCCTGATGTACTGGCCTACCCTGGTCGTCAGCGCTGACGTGTCGCACCCTTGCGTGGCCTGGACGCGGTGGTAGCCGTCGTCTCTCGTGGTAATGCGGGCGTCGCAGCGCGCGGTCGTCCTGGGGACGGCGTTGACACCGCGCGTCCCTCAGTAGTTCCTTGGTGGATACCCCACCGGTAGCCGCTGCCGCTGGAAGGTCGCGCGGCGGATCACCAACGTAGCCTTTCGCGCCATCGCAGCAAACATCCACAGAACGTCGATACTGGCCACGAGTTCCCCACCGTCACCCCCTTGGGCCACGAATACGCAGCTTCGTGTTGCGACTAGGACGCCGCAGCTGATGCGAAGTCGGCCCGCTCCTGCCCAGGCTTGGTTGGTGTAGTGCGGTGGGCTTGCTTTGTCCCTCATTCTCGTTCATTGATGTTCACGTGCTCCTTCTGCGTACTGGTTTTTTGCCGTTCACTCCTATTTTTGTGCTCCCCGCTTATAACCACTCCGGCCTCTATCGCGGCACACTCTGATTGGATGTCGGCCTTTTCTTGTCCATATTTGGTAACTGTGCCACTTGGCTCCTTCCTCGGGTTCTCGGAATGGCTGTCCCGTGCGCTACCATATTTGGCCATGGTGCCACGGTGATTGGGCACCAGCGTTCTTAGATTGCTGCGTCTCTGTGGCGTCAATCAAATTTCTGGCCTTTGATTGCTCTTCCGGGAGGTTTTCGTGCACCTCCTCTCACTGGGTGCCCTTGATACATGACATGCAGTTTGAGATTGTTATTCATGTTATCGGGCATCATTGATTGATACGACATCTATGTGGTTCAGCCTAGTCCTCTAGTTCAACCAACGCCCGGAAAACAACCGCTAGGAGCGGGAAAATTGGAGGCTCATTCTCAGTGACAAGAGGCACAATTTTGAATAGAAAATGTGCCGACGATGTAGGTTGCTAATGTTTCCTGAATTTTCACGTTGAACCTTAGACCACCTGCGGCGGCCTCAACAAAAAGAGTTCTTCAAACGTCTGTGGTCGTATCCTCGTTTCTAGAACCACACTCAAATCCAAGTATAATTTCAACGCCCTGGTTGATCATGAAACACGTCGACGTTCGCCGATCACTCCTATTCTTAAAGGCCAACGCGAAACCTAACTGCGTGGCTGCCGTTCCTTGCGCCTTCAAATTCACATTGCGGATCAACACTAAAACACGCTTGTCTATCAAACATTATTTGGGCTGGTACACTCCACTTGAAAAATGTTCTTCACAGACCAGAGCGTCCTTTTTCCTGCCTATTGTTGTCACTTATAAAACGTTTTTTAATGCCTCAAGAACCGGCCTCTAGTCATTACAGGTGCCAACACAGAATAAGAACTTGCCACAACAGCATTGAGCGACCAGCTTCGCATCCACGGCAACAGCTAGTGCCATCGATAGCGGAACGCACAAATACAGCGTAATATTTTTTCGTTGCTCGTGGGGTCCTAGTCGCCCACGCGCTCAAAACGACCTTAGGACAAATGTGGCAGCACTACAAGCGAGAGAAATGCATTGCAGCGCAACTCATTTCGGGGTGCCCTTTCTTATTGGGCATGACGGCATCACTGAAAAAATAGGGCCTTCCGCTCTCCCATGAACACTACACTTGGGCACCAGTCGATGACTATTTTGTTTCAACAGCCTCCTTATAAAGCCGCTATGTTACCTTAAAACAAGCCCATACAGAGGTGCACGTTACCAAGAAGCTATTTACTACACCACGCCGAACAGTAAAACTACCATTTTCAGCTAATAGCACAAAAACACAACCGATTTTATACTACTCCTCACTTTAAACTCAAATTCCACCAATCAAGGGTACTTTTCACCGTGCTCATCCGTCATGAAGACTTGCGTGCCGAATGAGCATTAGCCAAAACAGGCGTCAGGAAGATGCCTGTCTCAGCAATAGTAACGCTTCCTCTAGTTTCACCTGATCGACTCTCAAATTCGTTTTTTTGTTTCCTTAAGATGTTACCTTTGATGATATCTAGAGAAAATTTCACGTTTTTGTATGTGAAATCTAACAAAGATTTGCAACAAACGGCAAGTGTAACTATACTCCTGAAATGCACTGGGGAACTTAAGGCTAGTCATAAGAAGCGCCACCAGCGCCAACACTTCCCCTGTCTATCCCCTTTTGCCAACTAGCAGAACAATTCGTCCTGTATTACCGGGTATTATCTCAAAATAATACCACCGATTTATATGGACTATTCCTTAGTAGAAATCGCAGTCCCTCGGGTAAAAAAGTGAAAAACGGCCGGCTTCTCTTTACCTTATAAAAACAAGTGCGCTTCCAAATTTCAGTTTACTTTATTAGCAAGGGTATTGTAGTGCCTCTTCTTATACACGCTCGCACACTCCCCTTGCTGTAAGATAGTTTCGAATATAAAAAGAACTACCCATTCACACAAGGTTGCTCTAGTAGAACGTGAGTCCCCTTGGTACAAAGACCTGCACGTACCGTTTGCTGTTCATTCAGCATAAAAAATATACGCGCAGCGCTTCTTTATGTCAAATCGCTTTGTTTGCAGGTTCCGACCTGCAGTCTGTTTTTTAAATGGCTCCTCGCGAAACTACTCTATTCTCTGAAAGCACGCAGGGTCTAAACCACGCGGTGTCTACAAGTGGCACCACCAACGCAACCGCAGTTTTTTCTTGGCTGATCTGGAAACCACCCCGATATAAGAACCAGCAACAAACTTCTGCTCTTTCAACGTGCAGATTACAAATATACCTTCAATAAAAATGAATGCGCTAATATTTACTTCTTGTTCTTCAAGCACAACCCATGCATGTAAGAAGTGCTGCCTGCTCCAGAACTAGCCATCATACCGGATACCGGAGAGGTGGTAGATAAATGCAACGAAGCTTGGAAGCCCTTTGGGGCATAAATAGCACTCCCTCAACTGAGCAGGATCGCTTCTCTCATGGGTGTTAATTTGCCTCTTTCTCCCAAGACTGACTAATGCAACTTTTTCCATCAGTTCCCTGCATCTGCAAAGTATCCGACGACAGCCAGGGTCAGGACAGCAATACGGGAGAAGGGGTCTAGGTATGGTCTTTGGGTCGGGGCAGGCTGCCTCTGGAACTTAAACCTAGGAGCGCTGAAAGCGCGAACCCTGTATAGCGAGGTAAGCTGAGCAGCAGTAATAGAAGAGCTTCCAAAAATTGAGTTGGATAATATAGGGCTGAGAAAAGTTAGAAGAACAGAGGTTGTCACAGAGGTGACTAATGAGCATATTCTGCGCTTCCGAGCACCTCAAAAAGGGATCATGGGGTGCGATTCTTATTACACAGAGAAAGATCACGAAAAAAAACACACGTACTTCAGAATTAACGAACGGGGTTGCGGTTGCAGTAGTTGCAGTTGCCGTGGTTGTGATCGAGCTAAACAACCAAGACAGGTTAAACGTAGTACAAAGTATGCGCCAAAAGCCAGGTATGATGCTGAAGCTGTTGACTGTTTCGACGAAGGCTCCGAATCAGCAACGAAGAATGCGCCATTACAGTTCACGATTACGATCGCAAAGTTTAACGCAAGAAGCCAAGGGGGAAAGGTGAGTGGAAAACCCTGAAATATGCAGTCGCAACTTTAAAAAAGATATGGTGGTGGGAGATGTATAGGGAAACATCTTGAGGTTAGTAAACGGACATTCAAGAATAACATGGGAAAGCTCCGATGGTACAGCATAAAAGAAAAATTGACTCCATTTGAAGTGACAACCCAGCTATCATGCAGGACCTGGCGGTGATAAGCAAGATCAGTAGCAGCAGACGTAGGAAATGTCTATGAAAATGAAAGATGAATCACAAAAAGACTGAAGAAAATTTGTGAAAAATAAGAAACGAAGCATGGGGTCAGTAGTGGCAAGAAGGCAAGAGTTTGAAGAGGCCAAGGAAAAAAAATCGCTATATTAACCGGGAAAACAACTATAGTGTTGACATAATAACATGCGACCGAACGAGGGCGATCACAGAGGCTGAAGCACCTGTAGGAAAAGCATCATTTAGTGAACGAACCGAAAAGCCATCAGAAATTGATGTAACTAACTGTGAAACATAGGAGCATGACAATAGGGGCCGGGCAGCTGGACGGGTGGCGCCACCACTCGGTGGACCTTTCGTCAGTGGAATGAGCCGGTGCATTGGACTACACTGCCTCCTGTTGTTTTTGCCGTTTCTGCTTCGGTGCTTTGAATGATTTGGTGGTGTTGTGGGCGGACATGTGAGATGAAACGAAGTCTAGACAGATGTGTTGGGTTCTTAGATGCAGTAACGGCTACGCAAACTTGTCAGACGCTTCTAAAGTTGGGTGTCGGCTACAATGGCATGAGCCCTTTTTTATTTATTTATTTATTTTATTTAGAGATACTGCCAATCTCGTGAGAGATCATAGCAGGTGGGCAAAAAAAAGTACATTGAAGTGTATAAAATGCGTCACAGAATGTGATAGTCAGTACTAAATGCATAGCAATACAGCGCACAATGTATAATAACAGAGCGGTTTTAGTGTTCATGGTGTGCATATTACTGGCATTAATACACTCTGACATCACTAAAAGCAAACTCACACAGCTTCATCTCCGAAAAGGTATACATTTGGTTGATCGTTTCAACAAAACATACAGCCTTGCAGCGATCTACGCTTGGCTGCACCCGTTCTGAGTACGAATAAAACTACAAATATTAGTATTCATTTCTTCTTAAATGCACTAACAGCTACATGAACCTATTTGACAATTCTAAGTCTGGGAACGGGCTACATTGACATGAGCGTTTTTAGCAGCGCTCTGCGCATGGCTCCGCGTGATCTGAGTAGAAATCAAACTATTACGAATATTAGTATTCATTTGTACCACTTTAAATTATCTTCACTGGCTTCAATGACTACTGCTTCCACTCCAGCCTTAGCGCTGGGATACCTCGATACGTGTGCTTTGATGAGAAAGGCACTTGCGTATGAGATGGATTACCGTGTAGCCATAGAAATGTTGCGGTAGTTTATACTTTCTTTCGGTAACCGTGAGCTTTGTGCCTTTGTTTTTGTTGAGCGACACTGTGACAGCATGGGAGCCTAAATGCAGAAGTGGAACTCCCACGTTTGTGGTGGTCATTTTATCAGCAAAAGTTATTCACCCACCCAACTACCCAAGCTACAAACCATCCCTCCTCCCTTTCCCGTTTTACCACCTGCGTGAAATAAATGCTGGCACCGATAGTTAAAAATGTGGCAGTGTTAACGTCAGCCGGTGTTTTTTAATGCTTAAGTATTATTTACAGAGTACCTAAAAATGGTGTAATGCCTTGTGAAGACGCCAAAAACGCGCGATTAGTTGCCTAAAATACGGGTGCATCACCCCGAGTCCTCCAGCACAGACACATTTCCGACACGCTTGAAAAAGTTTAGCTTTGGAGAGGGGTGCACGGAAGTTCAAAATTAAACAGCCTCCGTGTAATGATTACCATGGTTGAACGCAAAGCTTTCTTCGCGCGAAATCGAATGGTAATTGGTCAAAGACGCTGCGACCAAAAGACCAAACTGCGTGCTGGTCAGATTCTAAGCTCAAGTAGTCAAAGTTTAAATCGAGAAGGTAACCAATGAAGGCCGCACGAGAAAGTTTTGGAGAAACCATCATCGTTTATAGACGGATAAATTCATGATTTTTCAACGGTACGTGGCAGATTGTAAAACGACCGCAGCATACAGTTGTGAAACTGAGTGCAGGTTTTCGGCACTCTCCTGTCTATCGTCCTTCAGCCACGCAGGAATTGGTTTTTGGAAAACCATTAACCAATACTAGCCAGCAACCATTGCAATTCTTGTAAAGCAATGCTTCTCCACGACAAGCAATAACGTTCTATTATGCTGTATTTATTCTGTAAACAATTCCCGGTGAATGTAGTAGGAGCATTTCTGTGAAATTAAACACGCTTAATCCGTCGTTAATGAAGTTACGGAAGCGTCGTCCATCGCAATTTCTGTTTTGAGGTAAAAAGTAGAAGGTAGAAGGCACCCCCCAACTTTGTATTTCGCTTGTGCACGACGCTGTTTCGTCATCAACTGGCAAAGGCCAGCGCCGCAGCATTCCTGAATCAGTTGCACACACCAGCTCCAATGTGTGGGAGCATTTAGCTGCAATATACTCCTCGATACGCGAAACTGCATGCAGGCATAAAAAAATTGCATCAAGGAAATGACTTTCACTTCCAGCTTGTCTTCCACCTTGGCGCATTGAGCATCGTCTGCTATTTGTAAATACTGAGTATGGGCGTAAATCACACACGTGGCATGCCTTGTGAAGGTCACATCCACGCTCAAGATTTACCGATCTGAAAAAAGCCCCTGTAGTTATCTACGCTTTGCAAACCGCACTGCAGAAAAACGACAGAAAGCCATGCACTAACGCTGCGCTGACTGCCACCGGCATTCCACTGACGAACGGTTCGCCACAGGCGGCGCTGTTCGCTGAAGCGACGGTGGTGCCATACAACGGCCACCCGGTCCCTATAGCGAGTACGGCGGATGATAAAAATTATTGGAGCTGTAGACATTGATTAACAGAAGGAAAAGCTTCGATATATATGCGTGCCAGATGGCAGTGATCGAGCGAACGGTAGATAACAAAGGAAGTTTAAAAGCAACCAACACGGAGCTAGCATTTGGCAAAAGAAAAATGCAAGCACTCATGGACGAGCACGTTAGCGTTACCCGCAGCTTGACCGAGATAATAAAAGTACCGGAGCAACTCTACTCAAACCTGTACGCCGGCGGCGTTATACCAGGAGAAAATACGCAGCGTACAAGCTTGGCGTGCAATATCCGACGAGTAAAACAAGAAGAGCTCGAAAAAGCCCTCAAAGGCATCAAAGAAGAAACGTTCCAGGTTGTGACAACGTAACCGTTGAGGTTTTAAGGAAGCCTGCAGAAGATGTACGGGAAAGGCTTGTTGCTCAATTTTCAGAATGCCTACGGACTCTAAGGTTGCCCACAGTCTGAAAACAGCCCAGCATAATTCTTCCTCACGAAAGGCGTAAACAATTACAGAGATATCATCATACTCGCGCTTGTATAAGAGCTGTTTACCAAGGTAATTGTTAGCCATAGAAGCGACCGCCTAGATACCCAACTTCAAGAACCTTCCATTCGTCCCGGCGGTGTTTGGATAGAGTTGCGCGAATTTACAGTTTTTTGTGACAAAGTCTCCTGTATAAAATCTACATTTTTCGGATGTTCTTTGTACTGTTCCAGAGCATCTTTGTATCAATTTCAACCCCGTAGCATAAATAGTTTTACAGCTATTTACGTACGTTTTCTTTGTTTTCAGCGCACGCGCTAAGTCTTATGCAAGCAAAACAAACTTAGCTAAGTTCCACAATAAGGTGACTTTTTAAACACCTAACTTGCGTTATCCCGTTGCTGTTCCGATAGTTTGACAAGTTAAATCAGCTCTCTGGGCGCAGTTGTGGCAAAGGTACAACCAAAAGCTCCAATATGAACAGTCAAATGGAGCGGCAACGTCTCACAGGGGAATAGGGGCTTCGAGAACCGGCAAGCGGGTGCGACGCTCTCCCCCCTCCCCCCTTAGACGACCTCCACCGCAGTACGGAGACTCAGGCTCTTCAAGGTATAACTTTACCTAAGGCTGGCTTCCTGAGCCCAGCCAACGCGAATGTTGGGTTCTTCCTCCGCCGGAAATAACCCTCACCCCACATACCTAAATGGCTACACTAGGAAGGTTTAACCATGCTAGGAAATCTCTTTGGTACACAAACAGCACTATCCTCCCCAAAATAAATCTGGCCACCCTGACGTAGTAGTTGGCCCCAAACTCAAATTACTTGTCAAAGAAAATTTTGGCCCACAGTCCCCAGTAGCTGTAGAGCACCCGACCATGGCGGCGATCAGGCCAGCGCAACAGCAGAGGGCGCTGACAATATCTGGATCCGGGCAGGCCGCCTGTGGAACATGACCCTGGCAACGTTCAACGCCCGAACCCAGTCTAGCGAGAAAACCTTAGCTCTCCTACTGAAGGGGCTCTCGGAGATTGTGTTGGAGATTACAGGGCTAAGCGTAGTTAGAAGGACCGGAGAAGACTTAATGAAGCTGACCAGCGGCCACATTTCATGCTAGAGAAGACTAGAGGAGTATAATGAACACGGAGTGCGATTCCTAATCCATAAAGAATTTGCAGCCAACGTTAAACAATTCTTCAGTATTCATGAAAGTGTCGCAGCTATTGTAATCAAGCTAAATAAGCGTTAGAGGTTAATGAAAGTGCAGGCCTATGCGCTAAGAATTAACTACGATTATTAAGCCGTAATCATTATCTCCGGAGATGCGGAATGAGCTATGAAGAAGGGAACAGCACAGTTCACGATTGTGATGAGTGAAATAACGCAAAAGTCGCTAACAAGCAAATCGGAGAAAGGTTAGTAGAAAAAGTTGGAGTAGACAATCCCAACACTTCGGGAGATACACCGGTAAGATTTGTGGAGAGAAATATTCGGCGGTTGATGAACACATTCTTTTATAACGAAATAGAAGGAAATAGACAAAAAACGTCCTGATCTTAAAACAAAAAAAATGAAATCGACTTCACTTTGAGTGCAGATATGACAAATGGTAAACTCTTTTAAAAAATGGATGCTAATGATGCCCACAAAAATAAAATTTTGCTCTACTTGGCTGTTTTTTCAGGGTTCAAAGCTTGCGAAATGCATGTATGGAACGAGGATGTTTACAAGAAGAGCGACCTCAGCTGCACTAATAGAAAGATGTGGAATTTGTACTGTGGATCAAGACAATATACAATTTATTACGACTCCTGCAACTCACAAAGAGGCAGAAAGTAGTCCTAATACGTCGCTGCCTAAATGTATCCCTCAACCCTAAGTTTTTCCTTATAAGAATATTGCTGGTCAATAGCGCAGCCAATTTGCAGTGAAATAAAAAGTTCTGCGGTGAATCTGTGCGTCTAAGAGTTGAGCGGAAACATGAATAAAATATGTATTGTCGTTCATAGTTGTTAATACAATATTTTTATCTATGGTCAGGGCTTGTATGGTTCATTTCTTCTGGTTTTATACGTGTAATTAGGTATGTAAATAATAGAATAAATATAAATATAATATAAGTACGTTTATAATTATTAGGAGGAGCTGTGTGTATGACTGTAGAAGCAGCCGATTGTAAAAGCCTTTTGTTAAACTTATCCGCTAGCAAAGTTCCCGTGCACTGTTCTGCGTGAATATTATTCTCGGACATATGCCGCCTCTCTCCTTTCGCCACGAGGTTATTGATATTGTTCCAGATTTTCTTGGCGTCGTTAAAAGAACTGCAAATTTATTTTCAAAGTATACATTATGCTTTTTATAACATAATTTAGTTTGTTCCTCAATTCTTTTAAACTCATTAAAAACATCATGATTTCAAGTCTACAAAAACGAAGCAAAGGGTATTTTTTTTATTTTTCGAAAAAGGTTACAGCCAATCCATTGATTTCGTATTTTTCGTTTCTTTTTTACGCTATATTAGGACACGCTAAGTTAGAAGTGTAACTAATTTTGTCTGCGAACAAGTTTTAGGCATCTTCAGGCTTGGCTGCAAGTAAAACTTGGTTCCAGACGATCACTGCCAACAATCTCTGAAATATAGTAATAATAGTGTCATTGGTTAATCTTTGTATATTGGGTGTATTTGTTGCAGTTTGTTAATGTGGACTTGAAAAGGGTGTGAAAAAAATTGAAGATTTGCATATGATCATTAACATCTGAAATTATTAAACCTAATTGTAAACTGCTTGTTTCGTAATTCGTAAAACTTAAATCAATTATGGATGAGGTACCAACGTCACTCATGTCAAAATATTAAGAACGTTTTCATGCCCACAGGGAAGAATTATGTCCAGAAGATTTTGTGAATAGTCTCGGAATAATAAACCCACAATAAAATCGCTAGTTATGATTACCGGCGTACGCAGAGATTCGCAGTTTTGCAAAACTTTTGCAAAACAGGCGTGCATGTGATCGTGTGTGCGCGTGCGTGCTTGTGTGCCCATGTGTGCGCGTGTCTGTGCGCATGCGTGCGTGCGCGCGCAATCGTGCATGGGTGTGTCTGGGCTTGCGTGTGCGCGTGTGCACGTGTGTGCGCATCTGCGTGCGTGTGTTTGTATTTGTGGGGGTTGTATGGGCGTGTGGGCGTGTGTGCGTATGCCATCGCACGTAATGCGTCCGTGTGCGCGTGAGTTCGCGCGCGGGTTCGTGTGGTGTGCCTGTTTGTCTCCGGGTATATATGTGTGTGTACGTGTATATGTGGATGAGCGTGTGCGTGTCCGCGAGTGCGTGTGTGTGCGTGCCTGCGTGCGTGTGGGTGTGAGTGCGTGTGCGTGCATGCGTGCTTGCGTGTGATGGCGAGTGTGCATTGGAGCGGGCATGCGGGAGCGCGTCTGTGTGTGTGCGTATGAGCGTGTGTGTGTGCTTGTGTACTTGTGTGTACGTGTGTGTGTGTGTGTTCTTCCGTGAGTGTGTGCTTGTGCATGTGTGTGTGTCCGCGTGTGTATGTGCGCATGTGTGTCCGTGTGCGTGCGTGAGAGTGTACGTGCGTGTGTGTGCGGCGTGTTAACGCGTGTGCGTGTGTGGTTGCGTGTGTGTGCGTGCATCCATGTGTGTAGGGGTTTGCACGTGCGCGTGTGTGCACATGTGTTCAGGCGTGCGCTCGTGTGTGTGCGTTGGTGTGTGTGCGGGTGCGTCCATGCGCGTTTGCGTGCGTGCGTGTGCGCGTGTTCGGGCGTGTCCGTGAGTGTGCGCGCGTGGTGTGCGTGTGCTGCTGTGTGGGCGTGTTTGTGCGCATGTGTTTGCGCATGTGTGCGCGAGTGTGCGTGTGCGTGCGTGTGCGCATGCGTGCGTGTGCTTGCGCGTGCGGGCGCGCTTGCGTGTGTATGTGCGTCCGCGTGCATGCGCGTGTGGCTGTGTGTGTGAATGCATGTGAGTGTGGGCTTGCTTGTGTGCTTGCGTGTGGGCGTGTTGTTACATGCGTGTCTGTTTGCATGCGTACCTGCCTTCGTGCGTGCGTATCCGCGTGGGTGTGTGTGATTGCGTGTGTATGCGTGTGCGTGCGTGCTTGCATGCCTCTGTGTGTGGGGGTGTGTGGGTGTGTGTGTGCGTGCGGGCGTGCAAATTTATAGGTGTGCGTTCGGGCGTGTGCATGTGTGCGTGCATGTGCGCGCGCGGGTGTGTGCGTGTCGGTGTGCGCGCGAGTGCACGGGCGTGCGCGTGTGTGCCTATGTCCGTGCCGTGTGTCCGTGCGTGCGTGTGTGTTGGTGCGCGTGCGTTACGTCCGTGTGCCTGTGCGTGTGTTCGTGCGTGTGTGCGTGCCTCTGTGTGAACTCGTGTGTGTGGGTGTGTGTGCGCGTGCATGCGTGTGTGTGTGTGTTTGTGTGTGTGCACGCGTATGTGCGTGCGTGTGTGTGTGTGTGCGCCAGCATGTGTAGACTTGTGTGAGCGTGTGTGAGATCGCGCGTGTGGTTACGTGCGTGGGTGTGCTTGTATGTGTGCCTGTGACTAGCTGTGTGTGTGACCGCAGCAGAAGCAGATTGTAAAAAAATGATTGCTAAACTTATCCGCTCTAAAACTTCGCGAGCACTGTTCTCCGTCAAAATAATCTCGAAGATAACTCATCTCTCGCCTTTCGCCAAGAGGTTAATATTATTGTTCTAGATTTTCTTGAGGCGGTTAAAAATAGGTGAAAGTGATTTCCAAAGAGTACATTACCTGCGGTTTTATTATCGGGATTTAGTTTGTTCCTTACTTGTTTAAACTGTACAAATCATCAAGATTTCAAGTCTCTATGAACGCAGCAGAGGTTTTTTTCTTTGATTCTTTTAGGAAGGCTACAGTCAATCCATGGTTTTCTCAGTTTTTTTTTGTTTTTCTTTTCTCTCTTTATTAGCAAAAGCTAAGTTATAATAGTCACAAATTTTGAATGCGAACAAGTTGTTCATCTCAGGGACTGGTCACACAGCACCAAAACTAAGTTCCAATCGGTCACTGCCATTATTCTCTGGTATATCCTAATAATATTATCATTTATTATTTCTTTGCATATACGGTGTATTTGTTGCAGTTTTATTCTGTAAACATTAAATAGGCGTGAAAAAATGAAGACTGGCATATGATCACTAATTTCTTGAGTTATTACACCTGCTTGCAAATTTCATGTTTCGTAATTTCTGAAACATGAATCAATCCATGTCTGAGAGTCCGCATTCACTCCTGCCGGAATAGTAATGACGTTTTCGTACCTACAGAGAATAAAGATATCCAGAAAACTGTGTCAAGAGTATCGGGAAACTAAATCTACACTACATCACCAGTTATGATTACAGGCATATGGACAGGTCACCAGTTTTGCAGAACATTAGCAAACAGGCGCACGTTTGCTCGTGTGTGCGTGCGCGCGCGTGTGTGCGTGTGTGTATGTGTGCGAGCATGTGTGTGTTTGTGTGTATGTGCGTGTGTACGTTTGTGTGTTCCTGCGTTTGTATCTCTGTGTGCGTTTGTGTGTGCGTGCGTGTATGTGGTTTGTGCGTGTGTGCGTGCGTACGTGCGTGTGTGCATGTGTGCGGAAGTGCGTGGGTATGTGTGTGTGCGCACGTGTTTGTGTGGTTGCGTGTATGTGTGTGTGTTTGAATGCGTGTCCCTGTGCGTGCGTTCGGGTGGGCGTGCGTGTGTGCGGGTGCGTGTGTGTGTGCGTGTGTACGTGCGTGCATGCGTGTGCGATTGTGTGTGAGCGTCTGTGCTTGCGTGCGTGCGCGTGTGTGCCTGTGTGTATGTGTCTGTGCGTGCGTGTGCACATGTGTTTCTGAGTGCGTGTGTGCATCTGTGTGTATCTGTGTCTGTGTGTGTGTGTTTGTATCCGTGCGTGCGTGCGTGTGTGCATGGTTGTGTGCGTGCGTGTGTGGGTGTGCTTGCTTGCGGGCGTGCGGGCGTGTGTGCGCGTGTACGTGTGCGTGCTTGCGTGTGTGTGCGTGTGTGGTGCGGGTGTGGGATTGTGTGTGCGCGTGTGTGCGTGCGTGCTTGTGTGCGTCTGTGTATGTTTGTGCGTGCGTTAATGTGTGTATGTCTGTGCGTGTGTGTGCGGGTGTCTCTGTCAGTGCGGGTGTGCTTGCGTGTGCGTGTGTTGAAAGTTGAAGGTTGCGACAATATATGCAGGAATTACTGTACAGTGGTCGAGGGGAGCGGTCCAAAAGGCTACAAAAAAGCCTTATAAGCTTTCGTCCTCTTCTCCCTCCCCCGATTTGTCACGACTCGGCGGGACATGGCACGTACTCTTCGATTATAAAAAATAACAGAAGAATGCACGCAATTATACACATAGAAAATCAGCTTTCAGTTTGCAGAAAGAAGCAATAATTACAATAAAAACTTGACAACAAAAAAGATCTTAGATTTCAGAATACAATAAGTAGGATTCAATAGTTCACAGTAAGAAAGAAAACAAACAGTTCTCAGTTTTTATATAAAAAAACAATAATTTCACTACAAGGTTTCATACAACAAAAAAATTACCTCTGTTTTCCGAAAGAAACAGTGACAATGGACGTTTTTACTGTGCTCCGAAAAAGAACATGTTTAATTTATTTTTGATTGCTTGTTCGAATCACCTTGTGTCATGGTTAGAATTTCGGATTGATTGTTTAAAAAGTCATGAGTCCGGTAGCTCAACATCTGGCGACCGTAGTTTGCCCAAGTTTTTGGTTTTGTGTAAATTATCCGCCTAAACTCGTAGTCATGTCTTCGTGGCGTGTATTTTCTGCAAAAGCCATTACGGTCAGTCGTTATTTCGCGAGAAATAGTTGGAGTTTTTTTATTTACAATCTTCATAATTGTCAATACTTGATGTTTCGTAAATAATGGAAAACTGTGAATAATGTAGGATGTGTCTTACATTATGCCCAAGACTTTTTTTTAGCCGGTATAAGTTATCTATGTTTGTTTTTCCTGTTGAGCCCCATACTAGAAGGCAGTAGTTAAGGCGACAATGAACTAGACTCTAGTACAGTTGCTTTTTTAACCATGGTGGGAGTAAATATTTTATCTTTTAAATAATACCAACAGACCGGGATATATCCGTTCGAAGTTTGTCAATATGAAGTCACCAACTTATATTTTATTTGAACACAGTGACAAGACATTTATGTGAACTAATTTGTTCAGTACATTGGCCACTGAAATTGAGGAATATCAGTTGCCCTAATAGTTTGTTGCAAGGCTCCGGCTCAACTGCTGTGACGTGGCAGCCCGACTGCACCAGAAGGCCTCTGCGCATCCCCCACCTGTGCCCACTGTCCCGAGCCCAAGACGCTGGAGCACCTGCTATGCTTCTGTCGAGATTTTGCAGCGCACCGAGAAGTGCTGCAGACTTCGTTCCAGCGTCTTGGGCTGCCCTACCAGCGCCTTGATAACCTGCTGTTCCGAACGGGCCTCGAAAACACCCGCCATGACGTCTTCCGCCACCTGCTCATCTACCTGGAGGCCACCGGTCTCTACAAGCGTCTGCACACGGCAGTCTGCTGTCCACGGCGTTGCTGTTGTTTCGCTTAGCTCTAGGTAGAGGCTCAACGCTTTTCTTTTCCTACCTTACCCATGTCTTTTATCACGCATTTTCTCCTCTCTAGTCTTTCATCCCCCCTCCTCTTGGTCCCCCCGCACTGGGTTGTATGCAGGTGAGCCCCAAGCTGGGCTCAATATTACACACAGTGCACACACTTTCCTTTTCACTCGAATCACCTAGTAGTAGTAGTAGTGCAAGCTCGAAAAATCATATACAGTAAAATCTCGATAAACGAAACCACTTAAGCGGAATTGTCGCTTAAACGGAACAGTAGCCTGTAAAACCTCTCTGTAATTGGCACTAAAAATTTCCGCGTCACCGCCTAAACGGAAACAGAAATTTTACTTCTTGTGAAACCCATTGCATGATAAGATTTTTAGGGTTTCTGCTGTTTTTTGTTTTTTATTCTGCCGTGTTTGTGTTTTTCGCTAGTTGGCCTCGCACGCCTCGTCTGGTTAATAGTCAGCCGAGTGAGTGCCACGAATGCAACATCGCAGTTTTTTTTTTCAGTCGTTCGGTCCGGATTCAAGTCAACGAGATTTAATTGCTCAGCTGCAGCCGCCTCGTTCCTGCCATCGGGGTGCTATTCGCGCTTTATTACCGCGTTGTGGTCTTCTTAATTAGATTGCTCCTGAGCCCTCGCCAAGTTGACTCCTCTATCCTCCATGAAGATGCAATTGCAAGGGCTGAAACAAAAGTAATTGATCCCTTCTTAGTGCACAGTGGCTCATTG
>CM023453.1:136637986-136809898 GCA_013339765.2 Haemaphysalis longicornis | reverse complement strand
GTAAATTTTTTTTTCCCTTCACAGGGTTTGGGGTTTCTTCGCAAATTTCTTTTTTTCGCTTTTTTGTTTTTCCAAAAATTTTGGGGCAGTTTGAACTTCTGTATGGTGGCGAGTGATGAGCGAATCCCAATCAAATGAACTTATTTGTTTATCGACTTCAAACGTTACTGATTATACTGGTATTCTCAGGCATAAGGTGTACACTTGAGACTACTTCACCTAGCACTGTTAAGGTTACAAATAGTGATCAGCCACTTTTTCATTGATAATGCTGCGTAGCAAAACTCTATTGGCCATAGTTGTCAAGATATGATCAATTGATGTTCGGGTAAGCTTATTCCCATGTAGTTCCTCTCTTACGTAGCCATCTATATGGTTTTCCATTCCATAACACTGCCAGCAAGGTTAGGTAGTCTACTGTTGAAGGTTTATTTGTAGCTTTTACGTCTATATTAAAATCGCCGGCCAGTATAATTTGTTTAGAAGCGCTATACTTTACTAGAAATCGTGACAGTTCGTTTAAAAAAATTGGGATATTTTTGTCAGGGGGCCTGTATACACCACAGACCAGATATTCTTTGTAGACTTTGTCATCAGTGTACCCAAAATCTCGGCCTTACTGAAAACTGCAGCAATGCGGTCACATAACCTATCGTTTCTGACATACACAAGGATACCTCCACCCCTTGTATCTCTCCGGCATATGGCAAATTCTTGGAAATCTTTTATTTGAAAACGAGAACAGGGGTCCTCAGTTATATTTATTTTAGTTAGGATTATTACAACTAACTCCATTAAATGTTTCGAAATGAGCACTTGTAACGTACTAAAATGCTTGTACAGGCTTCTAACATTGACGTGCAACAGCTGTAGTGCAACTTGCCCCGATTTTCTGGTTGCCTAATTATTTTTACCTTTCGACCAATCACTGAATGATATATAGCTTTCCGACATGTTTCGAAAATTTTGTTTAATGCTTTTAGAGTATCAATATGAAATGCAGGAGCTTTTTCTTCTTTTCTGACAATTATACGCTCATGCCGGATCCAGACAAAGCGATAGCGCCTTTGTCTTGCCCGATTCTTCGTTAGCAGGAGCAATTTCTTCATCTTCGCCGTCAAATTATCGTTAAGGTATATCTTATCCCTTTTGAGCAAGTTTCGTTTTCCCATCCACTGCTCTTTGGTTTCCCGCCAAACGAAGGGCACGAGAATGGGTGGAGCAGCATTCCACTTTCCATCTACTCTGTGGATAGCTTCAATCTGATGGTCTCTTATAGGAGGAAGGCCACATTTTTCGGCAATAGTCCCTATTTTTCATAGTCCCTAATTTTTTACGGTCACTAGCTTGAATGCCGTGAATTTCGAGATTGTTCCTTCTTGAATAAAGCTACAGTTTTTCTAGTTCTGTTTCGAGGGAAAAAAGACGAGAGTCTCCTGCCGACAACTGGGCCTCTAGTTCATTAATCGTTTTCTTAAGCGTCTTCGTCTCCTGTTTCTGAATTTCAAAGGATTGCATTATCTCATGATACTTTGTAGATAGTACTTCCAACGCAGTTTCCATTGCCTGAATTGTTTGTCCCTGTTTTTCAATCTTCCGATCGGTAGTATCATGCTTTGCCAACTGTAATTCCTGCCTCTTTTCTAGCTCGCTTAGGCGATGCAAAACTGCGTCCAGTTTAACCAGCACTTGTGCCAGACTTGGCTCTACTAGGGCTTCGTGCGCCTGTGCGCCCTCTGTGCCTTGCTTTGGCGGCAATCGTGATTGTGCCTTTGCACATGTAAGACACAGCCACGATTTTGCCGCATCGGGCGTCTTTCCTTTTAAGTTGGCTTTTGTTACACGAGAACACTTCCTATATGGTAGGGGTGGCCACAGTCTGTGCAAGTCAAGTGCAAGGCGTCTGGAAGTATTGTTTTCATGCATGATAGGCAGTCAGGACTTTCTGACATTGCAACAAAAATAAAACCGGCAAAAAATAGAACACATATACGAATCAAGGGGAGCATTGCGGAAACACTGCAGGAGCATTGAGTATTTTCCCAGTACCAAAACGTGGCCAGCGTCAATTGCTAAGCTCTGACATACAAACCAACACAAGGGCGAGCAGACACAAGCGCGCCACTTTCTGTTGCTTTCGAAATGACGATAGCGATGATAACGTTACAAGCCACAGTGACACAGGTAACACCAACGCATGCACACGTTTCGCAAAGCAATCAAAGAAACCTGTTGTCATACTCACTCACTCACCTACTCAATCAAACACTCACTCTACTTCTCTCTCACTCGGTCCCGCTCTTTCCCTCTTTCACTCACTCACTCAAAAATTGCGCTTTTTGATTGCCGCAAAAGCGAACGATTCGGCAGTCAACAAAGTCAGGACGCAATGACGTATACCAGCACCGGTAACGGTCAGTACCTCTCCGCTAGCCTGTACGCAATCGGCATGCTCCAGACGATCTACATGCGTGGCACAAAAGGGAAAAAACACAAGACTGGGACGCCCTTTTCAGTGAGCTAGCGTAGCAAAATTTCGGGGTCTACAGTGTTGCGGCTACCGACAACCTGGAATGCCAAATTAAAACAGCGAAAGAAATTTCGCTTTCATAACTAACTGGTTGAGGACGATGCGAGGACAGAGTGAAAAAGAAAGAAAAAAAGGAGAAAAGAAAAATTGTCCATGTAATTTCCTAACTTTAACGGTAAATGGCAGTCGGTTCCAACATGCGAGCACGAGCGGCCTGTATTTTAGCTTTCGCGATCCGAAAATATGAAATATATATTTCAGAAACTGCACGCAACAGCACCGATCCGAACTTGCCCATTCGATAAGGCGTATGAAGAGTCCCACATAATGTAGAATTCTTGCGAATCATTACGAACGAATGCGCAAACTTCAGCGGGAGCCAGGGAACTAAACGAAGTGACGTAGTCGGAGAGTTATAATGAAAAATACTCGGTTACGTGCTGTGAATGCCGCTCCAAAACGAATTAAATTCTGCACTCGGAGCACCGAATTTTTATGCCCCAAGCTCTAACGGTCAGACAGTTCTCCTAGTGCTTTTTCACGCGGCGAGAACATAGTACAGACACACACAATGTTCTTTCCAAAGTTCGTCAGGGGCCGGCAGTAGTGGCGCACGCTGAGTCTAAAGAGGGGGCAGACGACATCTCGGCTGTGGCGTCCGCGTCCTTTCGGACGTTGCTGACGATCCGTCTTGCAGCCGCCGAAGTTTGAATCACCGACGGGGAGGCGCCCGCGCAAAGGCCGTTCTTAGGAACGTTGCGACTTGCCCGAGGCAGCTTTCTTACACAGCGGAGCACTCCGCAAAACGTTCGGGGCACGCAAAACGGTGCCGGCGCGCAGAATCCTTACGGTAGTTAACGATCGTGCAGATCAAACTCGTGTGAAAATTGCAATCAAGCATGGGCAGTTCCACTCTCAAGTGTGTACAGCACCCTTTCTTTAGGGGCTGTACACACTTGAGAGTGGAACTGCTACGTTGTGCGATCTTTTGTGCCGAACTGACTTGAGAAGTTCTTCCCTATGCTTTGTTTGATGTTCCTTCGCGCTTAGTTAGTCTTTTAAACTTTGCTTGGTTGTCCTGCTGTTACGTACGTCGGGGTATTTTTTTTAATCATCGAATTGGTTTTTCTTAAAAAAGTTTGTTTGGCTTTTCGCCCTATTTGTTTATTTTATATTGGCTTTAAATCTGCCATAGCCTAGCTGGAGCAGGTCTTGTTCCCACATTTTTTTTCTTTTTTTTTTTCTGACGGGGAAGGGGGGAACATGGAATTGGAATTGGAATTGGGGTTTTGCAATCTGCATAACAAAAGAGATTCTGAAGATTTAATTCACTTTAACGCGCAGGTTTGAATGATTATGGGTTGCTCGAGCACGTTCTGTTCAGCCAAGTAACTTGTGTTGTGGCAAAGTTCTTTTTGTGCCTGATGAATTTTTCGACGGTCAAAGTTGTGGTTAACGTTGAATGTTTCGTAAACTTAGAAACCTAAACGTCAGATGTGTAATGATTTTTCTTATTGTGAAAGAAGCCTCACAGACCTCGAAATTGTCAACTTTTTTAGCACAATTGACGGGATTTATAGAAGCTGTAACTGCAATACACTTTTGGAATGGAAATGGTAATCATTGAATACAGTAGGTATCGTGCGCGGTAGCAATCAGGCGTGAATAGTACTTCCCACCCGCAGCAGTTCAAGTAGTATACCCAGATTTTCTGCTTATTGGCGATGAGGTGTTTGTGTGGCGCCCCCTGGCTTTGACGTCGGCTTAGGGACTCGCACTGCTGTAGTCTGCTACACACCGCTTGTGAGGGGCAGCAATACCTATGCTAGAAGTCGCCTGCTTTGATACTTTATTGCATTAAAAAGTCTATTTATAGTAATTCAGTTATTTTTGCCACTTCCGACACATCTGAAGAATTTCAAGCTGTTTCTCCTACAAGATTGCAACGCACGAGGAGAGAGAAAATAACTTTCTTCAGAGCATTGGTCAGAAGATCATGTGAAACTCGTGCTTTCTATATTATTCGCCAGGATCAGCGCTCAGACCTCCTGGAAAAGTATTAAAAAGACACGGGTTTCCCGAACACGATTTGTTTTGCACGTTGTACAACGCGCTACAACGAAAAATTCACCGATACGTCGCTGGCGCCGTGCGCCATGGAGCAAACGCCCAAGCCAGCAAATCGGCCATCTACCAGATTGCGCTGCGCACGCAAGATGGTGCGTTTTCAGCTGTCAGGTGTGCGGACGTACAGAGCGCGGCGGAGGCATCGACGACGAAAACGGATAAGTGTTTGAAATTTCATATTCGTTTTTTAGATTGACCAGGTTTTATAGAGAGATGTAGTTTTAGACAATAGGGTTAGTAGAAAGAGCGGTAGTTGTTAGCGCAGGGAAGTGACCGAATCAGAAGTGTCGCGCGGTTGTTGCAGGTGGCGGTTTGGGAAAACGTGTTAGTTGGTGATTCTAGTTGGTAATTACTGAAAGAAAATTAATGGTGTAGGAAAAAATTGCACGTTGCGGCTTACTTTTAGATTGGAGGAAGCGCGCCAGAACGCGGCAGTGAATCAAGTCAGCGTTGTGCAAGACTTGGACGGGCAGTACCATGACTCAGAAGAAGAAGCCGGGTGTCGTGTGCACAGGGTGCGAGCACGAATACCCGCTCGAGGAGACGAGGTTTGAGTCGGTCGAGGACGCGGAAGGGCAGGACTTCAGGTGCAGGGTGTGTGTGCTAGCGTCGCCCCTCGACCGGCTCGAGGAAGAAAAGGAGCAACTCAGAGTTCAGGTAGGCGAGCTACACGAGGAGCTCAAAGAGGAACAAAGGCTAAGAAAGGCACTCGAAGCGAGGTTGGCGCAAATGGAGGTCAAACTGGCGACGAAGGGTGACATCCCGAGAAAGAAGGACGTAGGTCACGAGGCAGGTGTGTCGACAGGGCTTGACCCCGAGAAGGGAAAGGAGGAGGACAAAGACGAGACGCCAGAAAACGATCCCGGACTGGCGCTGACTCAGCCGGTGCGGGAGCAGGTGGCCGCGCCGGGGGGCAGCCAGGAAAAGAAGAAAGGCGCATGGTGATTGTGGCGGGGGACTCCAACATGCGCTACTCAGAGATGGAGATTAGAGGACGGGTGAGAGAGGACGAGAGAGTGCAGGTTGGCGTGTTCCCGGGGCAGACGGTCAGGGTAGTGTTAGAAAAGGCAAAGGATAAAATGTGGGAAAATATGCAGGGGCAGAACCTAGTGATTATCGCAGGAGGAACCAATGACGTTCTCCAGGGAAGGGGCGCGGGAGTGCGCAAGCAACTGGAAAAGGGGGTGAAGGAGCTTCGGACGCTGTGCCCACATGTGCAGGTCGTCGTGAGCACAGTACCAGACATCATTGGGAGAGGGGTGCATGTGGAAAGGGAAGTTGTAGCGGTAAACCGAGACATACGGGAGCTGGGCAAGGAGCTGAGTTTCGCTGTCGTAGACATCAACAGGGATGTCCGATGGGTGGGCCGGAAAAGGGCGTTCCAGCGTGACGGAGTGCATTTCAGCGGGCAGGTGGGAGCAGCCATCGGAAGACGACACGCGGCGCGAACTGTGACTTTTTAGGGGGCCCCCAGGCCTTTGCGAAGATGGCGTAGACAAATGCAAGGAGCAAAGGAAATAGCGGGGTCGGTGCAGATTGGTGCAGGCAAACGAAAGGGGCGACGACGGCGTGTAAAGAAGAGAGGGAGAAACTGAAGATCGCATACATAAACATGCAGGGTGGCAGGAAAAGAGATAAGTGGATGGATATTAGTAAGCAGCTAGAAGAGAAGATATCCAGGTGACCGAGACGCACCTACGGGACTTGGAGAACCTCCGGTAATCGGAGAGTATGTATGGGAAGGTTGTAATAGGACGGCTGGATTGAGAAAAGGCGGAGGAGTAGGTATGCTTATACGGCAGGGGGCTAATTGAAAGAGAGTGAAAGAAGACTGTAAAGAACATGTGTGGGGGAAAGGGATAGTTGAGGGTAGGGAGATGGCTTTAGGGGTGTCGTACCTGTGGACGGGTAAGGATAGCAAAGAACAAAACGAAAAACTGGTGGCGTGTCTAAAAAAGGACATTGAGGATTTGAAACGTTCCGGGGAGGTACTATTGGTAGGGGACATGAACGCCCACATTGAAGATCTAGACGGGTACACAGACTTCAACGGAAATCTAATGCTAGATATGTGTGAGTACCAAAAGCTGACCATAGTAAATAGGGAACAAAAAAGCGAGGGTCAAATAACGTGGGAGTGTGGTAGGAGACAGTCGAGTATTGACTACTGCCTTATTTCAGAGGGACTTTATGAATGGTTGGATGGAATGAGCATAGATGAGGAAGGGGGCCACAGTCTGGGCAGTGACCACAAGCGCATAAACCTGGGTTTTGGGAAACGGGGGGGCGACAAAACCGGTTGGCCGGGGCAGCGCACAAAGTTAAACAGCAAACAAATTGCGGTTATAGCCAAAAGCCTAGAGGCTGACATAGAAAGAAATCCTGGAGAAGAGTGGGAATATGACAGGCTCATCAAAACTATGCAGAAAAAATAGTCAAGGCAGAGGGTGCCAATCGATGAAGAGGAAAGAAAACACCCAAAAGCTGGTGGAACAAAGAAATCAAGGAGGCGATAGAGAGGCGTAAATAGGCGTCTAGAGATCACAGGCAGGCCAAGAGGGCAGGGAGACAGCAGGAAGAGGTGGACCTAAAATGGGAGCAATATAAGCAAATGAAACAGGAAGTGCAGCAATTAGTGCAGGCGAAAATAAAGGGGGACAGCGAGCGATGGGTAGCGCAAATACGAGGGAGGGGTAGAGACGCGCCGAAAAGGTTTTGGAACCATGTGCAGGCATTAGGGAAACGTACGAGTCCCACAGAAGGCGGTACTATAGAAAACGAGCAGGGGCAGATGCTCAAGGGAGAGGAAGCATTAGCATACCTGCACAAAATCATCACGGAGAAGTTCGGTAAGGTGGATGAAGAGGCCCCGCAGCGACACAGAGATGTCGCGGCGGGTAGGCCGAAAGGTCTGGAGATAGATGGGGACAAGCTGAAATGGAAAACAGCTGAGGAAAAGGTCCCCAAAATACCGCGGTAGGCACAGATTGGGATACCGATGGAGCTGATTAACCAATTAGGACCAAAGAGCAAGGGAAAGCTACTACAAGCCATCAGAACAAGGATAGAATAAAAGGCAATACCGGCCGCGAGGCAAATGAGCAGGATGAACTTGGTGTCCAAGGGCAAAGGAGTCAAGACAAACCCGAGTACGTATAGGCCAGTAACCGTCACGTCAGTGCTGTACAGGTTAGCAATGCAGGCAGTGAAGTTCGAACTAGAGCAGTGGGTGGAAGAAAATAGGATAAGTATAGGCCACTTATAGCGAACCCGGTTTTAACGAAATATCGGCTATAACGAACAAATCTTCGTTTCCCGTTACCATCAGTATACATAGATTTTCTGTCCAGATATAGCGAAAAGCGGATATAACGAAGTGATTTCGGTTTTTCGTTGTGTTCGTTATAAGCGGGCTAGGCTGTATTAGGGGAACTTAAAAATGGGTTTCGAAAGGACAGAAGACTCTACGACAACTTATTTGTGGTGAGCCAATGCATAGAGGTGGCGAAGATGCAAAACCGACCTTTGTGGTTAGCCTTTCTGGACATTAAAGCGGCGTATGATAATGTAGACAGGGAGCGGCTATGGAGTATCCTGGAGAACGAGGAAGTTGGGGCAGCATTCATTAGCTTACTCAGGGAGATATACCGGAAGAACCAAGTGCAAATAGTGTGGGAGGGGATAACATACAATAGGCCTGTATACACCTACAAGGTTTGAAACAAGGACGTCCTCTCTCTCCGCTGCTGTTCATGATCTACATGGCGGGGTTAGAAAGGAAGATACAAGTCAGTACGCTGGGGTTCGACTTATCATACACCCGCCGCGGTGGCTCAGTGGCTAAGGCGTTGCGCTGCTGAGCACGAGGTCGCGGGCTCGATTCCCGGCCGCGGCGGCCGCTTTTCTGATGGAGGCGAAAAGCAAAAACGCCCGTGTGCACGAGATTTCGGCGCACGATAAAGATCCCCAGGTGGTCAAATTAATCCGGAGCCCTCCACTACGGCGCGCCTCATCGCCTGCGCTGCGTCGGCGCGTTAAAACCCTACAATCAAAATCAACTTACCATACAGGAAAAACGGCAGGTGGTGGAACAATGGGTTCCGGGACTAATGTATGCAGACCACATATTATTGATGGCGGATAGCCGGATAGGTATGCAGGGCTTGATGGATATATGCGGTGAAGAAGCGACGCACGTAGGGCTATACTTTAGCAGAGAAAAATCGGGGATCATGGTCTTTAACGACGGCATGGCGCACAAAACAGTATCAGTGCAGCAAGTAGAAATGCCATTGGCGAAAGAGTATAAATATTCAGGAGTATGGCTGAACGACAGCGAAGATTACACGCAGGCGCATTAGGCGCACCTTAAGACGCAAGGAAGACGGAACGCGGCTTAATGAAGCATAGAGCCCTCCGGGGATACAGCAAATACGAGGTGGTAAGGGGAGTCTGGAAAGGAGTCATGGTACCAGGGATTAACTTTCGCAAATTCGGTTCTGTGCATGAGGCCAGAGACCCAAGCGGGCCTGGAGGTAAATCAGAGGGCGGTAGGCAGATTGGCCCTCAGGGCCCACAGCAAAACTACAAATGAAGCGTACAAGGGGATATGGGCTGGCCGTCTTTCGAGGGGAGGGAGGCGCAGAGCAAGATAAAGTTTGAGGAGCGTCTTCGTGATATGGAGGACGAAAAATGGGCCGCGAGGGTGTTTAAGTACCTGTATATGAGGAGCGTGGACACGCGGTGGAGACGGAGGACCAGACAGCTGACCAAACGGTACGGAAATTCGGTAGGGGAAAGTGGTGGTTTACACAACAGTTAAAAAGCAGGTAAAGGCAGCAGAGACGACGAAGTGGGCACAGAGCATGGAAGCGAAAAAAACCCTGGAGACTTATAGGGCAGAGAAACGGGAAATTAAGAAGGAGGGATTTTATGACAATACGAGAGGCAGTACTTTGCTACTTTGCTCTTCGAGGCAGGGGCATGGTGCCTGAGAACCCGGGCATACACGGGTAGATACAGGCAGCAGGGTGAAACATGTGCGTGCTGCAGCAGGGATCGGGAAACTATAGACCATATTGTCAGGAACTGCACAGAGATACGACCAACGCGGGGTGAGGGGGAAACGACGCTGGTGGAGGCTTTGGGATTTGGGGAGAGGGTGAACCTCAACTTCAAGGCCATAGAAGTGATGAAGCGGCGACTGGAGTGGTGGTGGAGGAAAAGTAGGGAAGGGATGAGTACGCAGGCGGAGTAATCATACGGATGAGAATTTAGAACAGCGAGGGGTGAAAAAAAACGGGGGTGGGGGCGATGACTTTTAATACAGGGAAGAGAGGGAGATGGGAGGCAGGATACAAATTATTAGGTTAGCTAGGAGTAGGGCGAGTAAGCGTAATAAAACTAGCAAGTCGATTGCTGACAACCGACGCCCCATTCAAAGGGAAAGCCACTAATCATCATCATCATAATCATCATCGGTGAGGCCCTTTTTGGAACGTTCTACATACAGGGGCGTCAACAGCTCCATCGCCTCCCCGGTTGGTTGCACGCGGCCTGAACAAAGTACAGACACACAAGAACACTATTTCCCGGGCTCATGATAGTCGCAGCACGTTAGCCTGAGAGGTGGGGAAAGGAGAGAGCTCTGCTAGCGGTGTCCACTCGCAGATTCAAGTCTACACACGTTCCCGGCAGAACAGTTAGTTTTGTAATTGCTGCGGGATTGATTCACCGCCAGCGTAGGCCAGCGCGGCGGCCGCACTATGGACTGTCGAAATATGTCTGAGGAAGGTGGGCTTTGCCGTCAATTTCATGAAGCTTCCCCGCACTGCCCCAAATTTGTAGCACGCGCGCACAGGGTAGCGGCACGCTGATTCGTGAGAACCGCTAACGCGGGTGTAGGCCGGTATGACGTTTTGGATATCTGCTGATCCTGTGCTTGGTTTGGGTGACGGGCTGGGCGAGAGAACACAGGTCTGTGTTCACCCGGAGGTGAAACCATCGGTGCGCATCCGCTGCCACGCTGCCGTTCCGGCGTCCCCTACCGGGATCCGATCTGCGGACACTAGGGCATCGAGTCACCTCCGTCGACCCCGCTTAGCGACGTCGAGACCCCGGGGCGGCGACTAAACCCAGTAGGACATTTCTTTCCTCTATCGGGAAAACAGCCTGTGTATCGTTAACGCGTGTAACTTTAGTTTCGTGTTCTCGCTTCCTGCCGCTAGCCATCTTCTGCTTCTGGTTGCCAATTATGGATAAGCAACGTTTACTCGCACACGCACTGGTCACTGACTCGTGACTTTCACGCCAATCCTTGGCCCATTCATTACAACTATAATACACGTGCAGATTGAAGCTCGGTCAGCATGGAGCGCTTGCCTAAACCGGGCAGGCAATGCTATTGTGTGTCGTGGAACCGAGTCGAAAGGAGACGTTGTTTATCAGTGCGCGTCTACGAATACTTCCTATCTTTTATTTACATTAAAAGATAAAGGCTACACTTATTGTCTTTATGTAAAACCTGTCCTTCCGAGGGTCTTGTTGTTGCAGTTAAAGTTTCCTAGAGTCGCAAAAACTCGCATTATTCGATTCCTTTTACGGGCGGCATGGAACCCCGCGTTTGTTTTTGAAATTTTAGATATTTGGTTCGCTTTGATGTTTCTCCTACAACAGTCAATTGCTCCTGCTAGAATAATTGCTCATATCTGTTCAAAAAAAACCACGAATTCCAAACTACTACGCAACCCCAGTTACATTTTTGAAAAACAAAATCCTCAATCGTGAGCCACTAATCGCGAACACAATTTTAGCATTTTATTGGGTTCAACACACAAACGCATTGTCATATTTTTAGTGAGAATCAAAATTTAATAACAAATGTCAGCAAGTGTTCGTTGGCCTCGATGTATTGGCACGAATAGTTGAAGTTATTTTATATGCAGGTCAGCGAAGTGAGTTCCAGCTTGCGCTCCCAGGGTACCTCATAAACGGTGGCTGTGCAGGTCGCCTTTGCCTAAAAAGGAAGCAAAAAATATAGTGTTAAACATCGATTACGTTGTTGCGCTATTCCTTGCTTAGCATTTAAGAAGTTTATTCTCCAGGAGTATTTTTTAAAAAATAGCTCAAAACAATATTCCCCCAAAAAGAAGGAATATAGTGCCAGAAGAAAAACATGATGAAATTTATAAATCCACCTATTTAATAGTATTACTTACGATGGTAAGGGAAGTTAAGATTTCCTTATTGTATCGTTCACTAAAAAATGAAAATTCATTTTTTCTCTCTTGAATTCTTATGTCTCTTTGCAATATCATTTCCAGGATACATCAGTCGACACTGGTTTGCGAAATTTCGACGACCTTATTGTGCAGGAATGCGTGTCACGCTATTGGTCGCTGGAATGGAAGAGCCACTCAAAGCTTTTTTATCATTAATGTCCACGCTAAGTGTGCTCTATGAGGTATATTGCTCTCAATACAAGCTATCATTAGGTAGACATGGGAAGTATTAGCCACACGAACAGCCATTGTGCCCGTCACGGGACGGTGAGCTTATCTTTTTGGGGGGATTGGTATACGTATTCTTGCCTGCGCAGTTGTCCGGTTTTGTGATACGTCGCTGGTAACAGCCACTTACGCGTGTAAAGCGGATCTTTAGGTATAGGCGTTCTTCCCTACCGCGGAAACAGCGTGTTTAAAACTTGATGGTTCGCTAACTACAAATCACCACCTTCGTATAAGAATATAAAGAAGTGACACTTGCTGCATAGAGGGGCCATGCAGACAAAACACAAGTTTGATTCCTTCGAAAGCTTTCCTCATTATGTCATACTGACTCCACTTTTAACGCACACTACTCCGCTCAAACGAGCTATGTAATAAGAAAAAGGGAATGCCATGCAGCCAAATAGCTCATTTCCCGCAACAGAATCTATGATATCATACGCGTAGCTATGCGATTGACTGAGGCCTGCAAAAGCAAACAAATTAGGGAGGGCTTATAAGCTTGCCGAACGAGCTGTTTGCGGGTAAATGTAATAGATATTCATTTTACAGAAGTAAGAATGAGGGGGTGTAAGCAATAAAAAATACGAAAATAAACCTAAACATAGCAGCACTGATGCGCACTGCTGTTGGTTCTGGGCGAAATATGCTTGTTTTAGCTCAAGATCTGGCCGCCCCTTTGGAGTTGTCTTGCACCGCACTGGCCGACTGGCGTAAGCGACGTTGTCTTATGTGACCCTGTTTGTCCAGCCTACCCCACACTTCACGAAGCAATTACTTCCTGCAGTAACAATAACAAGGCAGGTGCAAATACGGTCAAAAACAATGAACGGCGGATAACGGTCCGTGGCTGGGTATGGTAGCGCCATCTTGGAGGACGGATGGTAAGCAAGGCTGCAGAGCCTAATGGCTACCTCGAAGTTCGTTTCAATAGCCACCCTCGTTATTTCATGATATACGTTATGAAAACACATGATTTGGCTGGTGAGTAAAAGTTTAACCTAAATTTAGTAATCGCTTACTGATTGATAGGCGCTGGGGGCACTATAAAACACAAAATATTTCGAATAAAACTGCATGGCTCCTTCAATAAAATCTTGGCGTCCATCACAATACGCTCATTGAAACGTGAAACACTGGAGAGGATGTGTGAGCGTCGAAGTAAGACGAATAGTTGATGACTTTCGTGTCGTGGACATACCTCACAAACGCGGCTGTGAAATGTTATATCGTTCTGAAAATTGTCATCTCTTTCAATTACCTAATCGTAAATTGCATCTGCACTTTCGTTTTGGGGCTTCTTTCAGTTGCTTTAGAAACAAGAGACCGGGTAAGTTTTGCGTGATGTTTGGCTCGTACGTCACTTCCGCTACCTGATGCCGCCAACGCGCCGTCACTCCACGTTTCGTCTTTTTGAGTAGTTTGGTTACAATATTTCGAATTTTTATGATCATCGGTTTAAGTAAGGTTCCATGCATATGGAGAATCAGCGCTGCCTTCAAGCGCTGTCTGATGTAAGTGGCTTCTTTTTCTTGCGGAAGCTTTGAAATATCTCCCAGTCGGTCTTTCAGTAAGGCGGGACATGATACACCCCATGGTATATAGGGGTCTTAAGGTGTGCGTAACAAAAGATAACTTGATTAAATAAACCATTTTTAATAAACTGAGAAAAGCCCTAGAACTATGGCATGTGATATAATCAGGCGCACGGGCGTCAGTGCGGAAGTTAGCGCATCGAAAAGATGCTGTTGCCCTATCACAATATTTCTGTAGCCCACAATCGTCATTTTGCGGGGAAGCGTAATAAATGCCCTGGTGTAAAATTAGTAAAAAAACAATTCAGCTACCTGCCGATATACGTTCGCCCGAAAAGAATGAAAAAATAAAGCTGCGACCCCCTGCGCAGGGTGCAACTGGGCGCACAAAGAGGAGACGGTACAGATTCTTCTTTTTAAGAAAATTTCTGTGGGTGTCCTTGTGTTCTCTCGAGTAATTTTTTTTCAATAACTTAAGTTTCACTCGCTAATACGTAGACGAAGACGACTGCTTGCTATATATTCTACTGCTTGCGCACTAGAAGCCCTGGAACCCGGAGAGTTCATTCTGAATGGGTAGCCAATGTCCAGCGTTTGTGGTTATTTTAGTGTTTTTGGTAATAATTATTTCCCGGAAATTTAGTATGTGTTTCTCCAGTCAGAAAAACCGGCAGCCGGGCAAGTTACCCCCATGCCAATTATCGTCTATAATAAAGCAAGAGTCAATATATAATTGCATTTCTTATCTAATTGGACACTAAACTATGACGTCAACATTACCAAATGCGTTTTGTACAAAGATGACATGCGAACACGCACCACTTACTCTGCACACACCCCACCACGACCCTTTTTGGTGTCCAAAAAGGGCTTTTTTCAAAGGAAACATTTGTAAAATGTCTAACGAAACTTTCGTAACGGATTTTAATGTGGACTAATAAAAATATGATAATACTGTTTGGCACTGCTAAACAGCGAAAACAACTTACAATCATTGATGTATTGATTGATCAAACACACTTTACTCGAAACTACAAGCGCTCTTTTTTTATAGCAATGAAAAGTGAAAAATTAGCATCGTCAGCTTTCACGCCGCTTTTAGCTGAGTTCGTCAGCACTCAGCGGTGAGCAGATGATCACAGGCGTCAGCAGTACTGCCCACAGTTTAAAAATACCGAAATACATTTATTCAGACCCAAAAAGATGCCAACAAATAATATTGCCAGAAGAAGTTATCAAAGCAATTATTTAGTTTCCTGAAAAATGTCTCAGAAGCAAAAAGGGCCAATTCGTGAGAGGGCGCTGCAGTGGAGGAGTGTGGTGTGTGTCCGAGAAGTTCATCGCCAAAAGGACACCACTGAAGGCCTAAGAAGTCAGGCTTGCCGAATTTCTGGAGACTACACCGGGAAGCCTTGGAGGTGGCGTGGTCGTGGTGCCCTCTACACCAACATGCACTGGGTGGAGGTATCTGCATTCTGTTTTTCTCACAGAGGAATACAACGTAAACATAATAAAAATGCATTGGAGCATAGCACAAGTGAAAGGCAAATGTTGCCTTAATCGCTGAATATTTTCTCACTTAAAATTGCTCATTTATACTTTTTGTAAGCAGCGTTGGTCAAGGGGGCGATAAACACTGCGCATCGAGAATGCCTATAGCAAGCACCAAAAATGAGTTTTGTTGCAGCGTTAGTATTAAAATTATCTTACGAATATTCAATGAAATTGAACCTTTCGCACTGCTCCTTCTGGAGTTCTACCTGACTGGCGTACTTGCGTGTTAGACCGCATTGAACCGGTACAGAAATTGGCGGCATATGGGACGTCGAACCAATGTTCGACAGAGACACAGCACAAGTTACCATTAAAGCTACCATTAAAGCGCGAAACTGGTTGGGAAAACCCGCATTCGCTTTCTTTTACGCGTGATGCAAGATTGCATGCTGGAAACCGTAAAAATTACGCTAAGAAAAATCTCGCGCTGCAGCGATCGCGCCTTTCCTAATCACGCATGTACATATTCTGGTGCTGCTGCGTGTTCCTGCGACTTGCTATTCTTTTCTTTATTTTATCATGCAAAGGGACTGAAAGCTGGCGCCCGCGGCAGAGATTTTGGCGGGAAAACGGAGCTAGAGCCGTTGGGGGCATCGGCCGAAGCAGGCGATTTGTGCCTCGTGTCTTTCTGCCATTCACGTGCGTACCGCGAAGTGTTCGCTGTCTGTTGCAAAAAGTGCGAACAAGGAACAGTCTGATGGGTAATTTGACCTTGACTGGGCGGTGCGGTCAGCCGCGCGGTTGGTGGGAGAGAACACCGAGTGTTGACTGCCGGGAATTCTCGCGCGACACGGCGTCGTTCACTACGAACTCCACTTTTCAGGACGCATGGCGTTCTTACAGTGGGCAGTCAGCTGCATGCACGGTCGCTTAGAATATCCAGGTAAACAAATTAGTTCCTAATGTCTTTGCTGATAACATATTGAACTACATTCTGAATAACGACGTTTTTAGTGTATTGTGAAGATCTACCTTTTGACCTCGGAACTTTGCTAGTGTCAGGCAAGGTTCTCTATCTAGCTTCTGCTGAACACGGATCAAGTGGCTGACGGGAAAGTTGAAAAGAAAGAAGGAAGGATTGCGTTTCTCGTTGCTGAGGATGCTGGAAGTCGCTGCTGTGGTTCGCCGTCCGGTTTCCGTCGGTGTCGGTGTATGGAGTTCGGCATCGTTGTCTTGTTGGCGGTAAACTTCCCGGCCGCGCTTGCGGTTCGCGTCGGTGGCCGTTCTCCGGCGAGGAGTCGCTACTCCGCGGATGATGGAGCCGCTTGCTCTTTCCCTCCTCCGCAGAGCACTCCGAAAATTAGCAAAAATATCGTCTAATGCAATTCACACAGTCGACGCGCACATTACGAAGCTCTGAAAATCGTGTTCACTGTACAGAACCGCCGCTTTGTGACCGCATTGAAAATGTGCTGGTTTGTGCTGCACATCGCGGCAGAAGTTTGCGCGTTGTATGAGAGTGCAAACGCATTGATTGATTGATTGATTGATTGTAGGGTTTAACGTGCCGACGCAACGCTGGCGATGAGGCGCGCCGTAGTGGAGGGCTCCGGATTAATTTTGACCACCTGGGGATCTTTAACGTGCGCCGAAATCTCGTACACACGGGCGTTTTTGCTTTTCGCCTCCATCAGAAAAGCGGCCGCCGCGGCAGGGAATCGAACCCGCGACCTCGTGCTCAGCAGCGTAACGCCTTAGCCACTGAGCCACCGCGGCGGGTAAACGCATTGATTGAATCCGCTGTTTATCTTCGCCAGGTTTCACCGGTGGACATCGTCTGCCGGTGCAATGTATGAGGCGACGTGAAGCTGCTCGTGAAGTTGCAACTTGACACGCCAGTGATAAAAAAAAGCCTTGGTGCTGTGTTTGTGTGTCTGTTACATAAAGAACGTTACGTATCTGTCTGCTGATTTTATGGACGCTAAAAATACTGCGCGAGTTTTCGATTTAACCACACATCGCCTGAGTTAAGTTCAGAGCAGCATTCACGTGCTGCTTTAAAGCGGGATCAACAGTTCATATTGAGCCAATTTAATAGTTCCTCTCGTGTTTTCTGAGCTTTATCTGTTCGGAAGCATTGTTGTAAGTTATTTTGAATAAAACGTTTCGCTCAAATTCGGAATCCGTTTATATTTCTGTGACTCTAATTGTTTGTTCAAAATGTCAACCTTTGCAGCAATCTTCTCCAGACTTTCTCACGTAGTTTTGTTCACGAACGTTTGGGTATAGGTGCCGAAAGAATGAACATCACAGGCTTAGTTCTATGGAATTCACTAGGTGCACTTGTTCAATGTACTTCATGAACGCTTGTTTTGCACTGCCTTCAGAGCGCTTGGGTTTATCACAACCGAATTTCAGCGGCAATCCTGAACGCCCTTGCTCTGCATACGCTACTAAGTTTGGGTCAATGTAGAAAGAAGAATTAACGCCGCAATCGCAACTTGAGGCGTGTCGATCCAGGAGTGGCGACTTTCTTAACGGTTAGTGAAGGGAATCAAGAGGATTTGTTCCTACCTGATGCGGAATTCTCCAGCTGTGTATATGACGCCTCTCTGACCGCCAGAAATCATTTAAAAAGAAAGCTAAAATAAGGTAATGTTTTTTTTTGCCGTATTTATAGGCTTGGTGGGTGCTACAATCTACTCAGGGCATAATTACGGCACAGCCACTATTGTCTCTTTTCAGCTTTCTTTCTCATCGATTTCTGGCGGTCAGAGAGGCGTCTTATATACAGCTGGAGAATGCCGCATCAGGTAGGGACGATACCCTTTTTTTCCTTCACTAAGCGTTAAGAAGGTTGCCACTCACGGATGGCAAGCGTGAGCGCTCAGTTTCATAATTCACCACGCCTAAACAAGCGTGAAAAAAATAACTTGTACTCACGCTTGGCAAGCGTTACGCATCGCGCGAGTCCCGCTTAGAAAGCACAATTTTTTAGCAGGAAAACATGTCACGCTTGTAACCAGCGTGCGAAAAATCGTCGACACTCATGCTTGTTAAGCGTGAAAAGATTTAGGGTGTACAGCTGTTCCAAACAGAACGAAAAGAAACGATGAAAACGAAGATTCGTTCAGCTCCAACAGATAGTGCGTGAGCAGTTCGAACGCCATAAAACTGTCCACGGTGGTTCAGTGGCTGCGTACTTGTGGTGCTGAGCCAAAAGATCCGTTTCGCGATGCGCGTACCGGCAAAATCTGTATACCTGATATAGGCACCTGCCCACTCCGGGCTGGCCGGGAACGATTGCGCGCACGATGTTGTTCGAGTATTCACCGACCGAGCTGTGATCGACCCTAGCACCGTACTCCGATGGCCGGGTATAAATCGCCTCGTGTCCTACAGAGACATAGCAAAATCCCTACCGACTGGAACGGGCCCGTTGGCCTCCCGCTCACCCGTAACTGAGTAAGAGGCAATCTGTCGTATTGCGACTACTTCAGATGAATTCGCATCCAAATTCGATTACGTACAGCGAGGGCTACCCAGGGCAACATTCAGACAAATGCCACATATGTAAAGAAAGCGCACTCTGGGGCATATGCTATGGGCTTTCCCGCAAGCGGCTACACCGGCGCGCAGAATCACTAAAGCAGTGGGAGACCGTGTCGTTCAGCTCCAACACAGCGGATCAAGGTCGACGACGCTGCTAGAGCCCAAGGGCTCTTGGCCGACGCCTAGGATCACCAGCGTCTCCCAATAAAGTTATTTCGCTCTCTCCTTCTCTGTCGATCCCGGTCGCGGCGGACACTTCTTAGATGGAGGCGAAAAGCGAAAACACCCGTCTCTCTGGACTTCGGCGCACGTTAAGAGCCCAAGATGGTAGAACTTAATCCGCAGCCCTACACGATAGGCCGCGCCTTATTCCACAGCTGTAGCTGCGTCGCGTTAAGCCCCGAGTTTTTTCGCGAACGTGTAAAAATGGAACTGAGGTGGAGAAACGTACATAGCATTCATTTTGAGATGAAAGAAAAGGCAAAAAAAGACCCCCATGGGGAAGTGGAGAGTGAAGGGAAAGTTGCGTGGCAGTGGCGGCCGACGACTATGTTGTTCCCCAGAAGTTTGCAGGAAAGCTGGCAGATCCTCGGCCAACTTATGCTTCTTATTTTTTTTGTGCGCACCATCAACTTCCAAAGTAGTCTTCCCATGCACGCACAAAGTAATTACGGGCCATTCATATCGCACAACCGCCGGTATTTCTGCTTACAGGACATATATTTCATTCGCAGAAGGCACAAGCACGCATATTTATGGGACACTCACCTGCAGGGTAGCTGGGCGGCAGAATCGTGGATTATATGCATCGCGGCCAACCAAGCAAGTCGACGGAGCTATGGTAAACGTCAAACGGATGTTGGTGCCTTGAACGACCTGCATGTAATTAGATTACGAATAAAGTGTGACAAATCCCTCTTGAAGGAGTGCGGTTACATAAAATCAACGGCACACTAATTTGTATCCCGTGTTACAGATACAAAATATTACATTTCTTCTGCAAAATCAGTTTCCTGGTACATTCAGCCGAAGCAAATAGATAACCTAGATTGCTGAACAATCATTATAATATCAAAAATTACATGAGACTGAGCCATTTATCCAGCAGTAAACATGGTTATTGCTAAATAACCATTCGAAAAATTTGTACGCGGCCGTCGTGATGACGACGATCTAGAGTCTATTTTAAAATGGGCCAGTCACAGTATTGTCTGTTGCTGGCTCGTCTATGCGCACCGTGAATGAAGTACCCTCGGAACGGACGATAATCAGGGTGTGAAATAATACCCCGGGATCGGGCAATCACCGGCGTGCCAAAACAAGCTTCCGTGCTGGCTGAAGCAGTGGGAATGAAAAACTGTAGTTCGAATAAAAGAAGTAATTTCTCGAAATAAATTCCTGCTGCATGAATGAACGATGGCCGTAAAAATTGGTCAAACTGAATTTGCTCAAACCAGTGAACTCTGAAAAAAAGAATGACAAAATGAAATGACGAAATAAAAAAAATACATCTTATACATTCCCTAGAGCAAACAAAGGATAAATAAAGAAGGCTGGAAAAAATGCCAGCGCTGCAGTACGGTGGAGACACCGTTAATCGATGCGCCCTACTTTAAAAATTATAGAACGGCGGTGCCCTAATCCACGTGCATTCAAAGCAGAACGTGGAGCCTATCTAGTGGAACCTTTCCTAAGAGTTGCCGCTTGAATTCTTAAAATGCCATCACAAGCTATAGTGGCGCGGGCCGACAGCAGACGTCAGTGTGATTTTTTTTCTGCAGTAGAGGTAGTATTTCATCTCGCAAAATCAAGTATCTATGAATTTTTACGAAGGAACACTGTAAATATCCCTTGTGTATTAATTTTCTGTCTTCTATTTGCGTAATGTATTGTTCTTGTTCAACAATGTTGACAAGTATGAACATATAAACCGCACTTACTATGTTTACATTTCCCTGTCGTTTCGAGATTTCGAGCAGCCGTCTTAGCGTGGCTAACATCCCACAGTGTTCTCGCCTGGCCGCCTCGCCTTTGTCCACGCGCGCGGCGCACATGCGGAGTCGTGGGCTAACGCCTCCCCCAGACAAAGGGACGCCGCTTCGGTCGCCTGACTCTCGCGGAAAGAGCTGCTCTAAACCCAGGCGAGCATTCTCGGGGCGAATGACTCATAACGAACAGCAGGTACGCCTGCTTCGCAAATCCGAAACAATACGCCGCATGTCTTTTCGACACAAAGACACGCCATCCTTTAGCTTCCGTCATAGTGTAAACCTTGATGAACGATTGAGCCACCTCCCAATGTCGGCAAGCCTTAATACTGGCGTGCGCGCTGTCCGAGAGGGAACCCCGCGCTGGAACTGTTTTCACAGCTGTGCGCCCATCCGCCGTTCACCGAGAGCGCTCGGTCGAGCTGACCGCAGGCACAACGCAACAGAGGTAGTAGGGCGAAGCACCCCTGTCTTTTTCCACACAAAGGGAAGGAACACACAGCATGCTCTCGCGGACCGCAACTTCACGTCCCTGGAGTTGCATGAAAGGAACGCAGCATGAAGCTACATGCGGCAGCAACGCTGATACATGAGCCACCGGCGGCTTTCATAATGAAATGAGGAGCCCGAACTGAACCCCCCCCCGTCTGTCGAGAGAGCACAGTCCCAGTGCGTACAAATCTCGTGAAATAAAAAAAATGAATGCGCTTGCGGCATTGTCCGTCAACGTTTGAGGTAGGGGTTCATACGCACTACATGAACGACGTCACGGTGGCGCTTACACCGGCGTTGAGAAACGATTCCGTCGTCCACAACCACGTAGGTAACGCCGCTAACCTGGCGAAAGACTCTATAAGGACCAAAGCAGCGTTTGAGGAGTTTTTGGCGAGTCCTCGACGTCGAACAGGAGCCCATATCCAGACTCGTTCGCCGCGTTTGAAAACGGCAGTCCTGTGACGGAGGTTGTAATGGTGCGTGTCATAGCGCTGTTGCTACCTTGTTAGTAAGCGTGCCCGTTGACGCGCCTCTTCTCCTCGTTCCGTAAACTCATTTAGCTGCATGTTGTCATTGCTGGTGTCGTGAGGCAGCATTGCGTCCAAATAGTGGTCACGGGTCGGCAATAAAGTAGGAAAAACGGCGTCATCAGGGTCGTGTCTTGCTGAGCCATATTTTGAGCAAATGTGACATATAGGAATACGCATCCCAGGTCTTGTGCTCGGCATTGGTGTTATACTCGGCATATGCGCTATTGTCTTGTTGAGACGTCCAGTCAACCCGTTTGTCTGCGGTGGTAAGCTGTACAGGTCCGATGTGAAGTACCGCTGAGTTGTATCACTGTGTCGACAAGCCTAGCAGTAAACGCTTTGCCTCTTTCCGTAATAACAATGGCCGTGGCATCGTGCCGAGAACAATGTTGTTTAATAAAAATTCGGCAACCTTGAATGCAGTTCCTTTTTGGAGAGTTTTTGTTTCTGCATACCGAGTCAGGAAGTCGGTGGCGACTACAATCCACTTGTTTCCCACGACGACGTCGGAAATGGTCCCAACAGGTCCATTTAGACCTGCTCAAACGGCTTCTCGAGGTTTCGACAGGGTGCAGGAGGTCCGCTGGTTGGAGTGGTGGCGCGTTCCGTCGTTGGCATTCACGGCACGTGCGCGCGTAATGCCGCACGGCTGCACACATTTTCGCCAGTAGTATGACTGCTATATCCTTGACAGGTTACAGCTGACGCCGAGGAGACCCGCCGTCGGCCCATCGTGGCAAGCCTGCAGATCTTGTTTCGAAGTACTGTGGGAACAGCAAGCAGGTAGCTTCGGCCAGGCGGAGAAAAGTTTGCTTTATAGAGGACACCACCGCGGAGACTGAAGGATGGCAGCGCTCTTGAAAACACCCGTGGTACAGTGGGCGAACGTCCTCCAAGAAATCAATCAGCGGCCGTAGTTCGGAGTCCCCCCGTTGCTTCTCCGACACGGAGGATGTGTACAGCACGCCAAGAAAAGCGTCGTCATCGGTGCAGTCATTCACCGACGCAGGGAAAGCTGGTGCTCGCGAGAGGCAATCGGCGTCGGCATGCTCTTGCCCGGACTTGTAAGGATTCTTGAAGCCGAGGCTCCACCGAGCTAATCGTCCAGACGGCTCTTTTAGGCCCATCAACCAGCAGAGTGAGTGATGGTCACTGACCACTGTAAATGGACGGCCATACAGGTATGGTCGAAATTTAAGTACTTCCAAACGATGGCGAGGCACTCCTTTTTAGTGGCCTGGCAGTTGGCTTACGAAGAGGACAACGTTCGGCTGGCGTACGGTGTCACCCTTTCTGCGCCGCCTTGCCATGGCTGAAGAACCACTCCGCGTTGAACGCTACTGGCGTCGGTATGAAGCTTGGTGTCGCTTTTTTGTCAAATGGCCCAACACTGGAGGTATTTCCACGATTGGCGCAGCTCGGAGAACACCCTGTCTTGCTCGTCATTCCAAAGGAACCCGACATCCCGTGTAAGGTTGGCTAGCGGAGCTGCAATGTGGGCGAACATCTGCATAATCTCGGTAATAGAGCATAGCCCCAAAAAGCCCCTCACGGCTTTCTTGTTGGTTGGCACGGGGAACTGGGATATCGCTTCAGTCTTAGCAGGATCAGGTCGAACTCCGGACTGCTAACACAGGCCGAGGAATAGGAGTTCCTCGGATCCAAAATGATACTTTTCGAGCTTCACTGTAAGTCTGGCGGACGGTATTGCCTCGAGACGTACGTGAGACGTTTGAGGGGCTCCTCAAACGTGGGGGAAATATGATCACGTCATCCAGATCACTAAGCAAATTTGCCACTTTAGGCCCACCACCACGGTGTCCATAAGGCTTGAAAAGTGGCTGCAGCGGAACATAACCTGAACGGCCATAATTTTAAATTATACAGTTCATCAAGCGTCATAAAAGCGGTTTACTCGCGCCCTACCGTTCATCGACCTAAATATTCAAATACCTGTGTTTGATAGCGACATGTCGTAGTCTGTAGAGGCGTCGTAAATGCAAGGCAATGGGTAAACATCTTTTTTGGTAACCTCGTTGAGTTTGCGGTAGTCCACACAAAACCGTAATGTCCCATCTTTTTTTTCACTAAAACGACGGGCGTTGCCCAGGGACTATTCGACGGTGCGATGACATCGTCTTCCAGCATTTGCTGTACTTGCCGCCGTATTGCATCGCGCTCCTTGGGGGCCACATGGTACGGGTTCAGACGGATGGGCCTAGTCGTTTCTTCGGTAATTATTCGGTGTTTTGTCAGATGCGTCTGATGAAAAAACAGTCTGAATATTGTTCCAGTAGCGCTCGGAGTTTTTCGGACGACAAGTTGGTGCTGACGTGTATTTGAGTTCAGCACTTGCTGTTGCGGTGGTACCAGTTTGGAGCTAAAACAGCCCTCTGCGTCGTCGACACTTTCGAAGAAGGCTACGGTAGTCCCTTTCAGGATGTGCTGGCGTTCATTGGCAAATTGGTGAGCAGGAGATTTCCGCGGCCACTGGACAGGTGCACCAGGCCTCACGCGATGGCAAAACCATGGTCGAGGAAGAGCGACGTATGCAGATCAGCAACACCATGGGGGGTGCAAGGATCGTCGCACGCAACGGCGGCAAACGTGCAGGATCGTGGCGGCACACTCACGTAGTCATCGGTGATACGCAGCGGCAGACGTTAGTGTACTGCAGGCTGTCCTGGAGGCTGTGCAGGCTGCCTCTGCGATGTATATTACGGGGTCTATTCACGCAAGAAATCGATACCCTAGATTATGTGTTTGCAAGTATAACAAAGAAAGTGCCATCAAAGTCACTGCCTCCTAGAAGAATCCTAGCCGTGCATTTATCGACTCGTGTCATCAGGTGTATCCGGTGGACCGAACTGAGACCCGTCCCACGGGGTTTTTACCTACGCAAGTGCTGGGCAAATTGCTGGCTCACGATGGAATAATCTGCTCCGGTGTCCAGGAAAGCGGTCACCTCATGTCCGTCGATAGTAACCCTGAGCTCAGCACTAGCGCCTTCGTCGGCGTTAAGGGTCGTCGTCGTTGTATGCTTACACTGCGGCAATACTATATGGGCGCTTTGTTCTCGTCAAGTGGTCCCGGCACTTCCGTTGGTTGACGTCGGCGACGGGGAAGGTCTTTCGAGCTTCTGCAATCAGCAACCTTGCCTCCCGAACCTAGCCCTACGCCGAAGAGTACAGGCGGCAAGGGTATTCTGACGGCGAGTCTCAGCTAGAGGTTTTGAACAGGTGGGGCATAAAAATAGCCCTTGGCCTTCCAGCCCAGACTCCCAGCTTGCACCTCTACACAGAGGCTGGCATAAACACCCTTGCCGACCTCACCTTCGACAGGCATCTAAGACAGCAGCATCGCCTAGCTATGACACCAGCTGGACGTTGCATCATAAGCAACATCTCAAACTGCAACCGCAAGGACCCAGAATACAGTTCCCGCAAGCACCGTGGACAGCAGATGTGCCCGCATGTGCTCTAATGCCTGGACACCGCACCGGCCTTCATGGCTGGAAGGCCAAACAACGGAAACTGGCCCGAGCATCCTTGGCACTTAAACGGCTAGACGAGGATTATAACACCGCTCTCAGCTTTTCACCGACGGCTCAGTTGACCCAGTCACTGGGCGGGCGGGTGCTGCATTCGTGTGTCCAGAATGCGATGAAAAGCGTAAGGTACAGCTTTTCGACAACACGACGCCTGAGATGTCCGAGCTGATAGCCATTCAAGAGCTGTTCAATGGCTAGAAACGCAAGAACGTTTCAAAGAATCGGTGATTCTTACAGACGTGATCAACGTCCTACGCCGTCTAAAACGACCAGATGAAACCTCCGAGGTCATCTTAAATATCCGGCAACCAGTCAGCACGCTGCGGACCCGCGGACGTCTTGTGACCTTTTTCTGGATACCGGCTCACGCGAGAATCTCAGGCAATGGCAAGGCCCACGCACTTGCGCAACAAGCCGGAAGGGACACATCAACTGGGAAAAGCTGCATCACCCGGGCTCACCCCTTCTCTTCTGAGCATGGACATTCTCCTGAGCTTCCTTAGGTCATAGTGCCATCATCTTCATCTCAGGAGGAGCAGACGGATGAGAACTGTGAAAACACAGCGGAGGAACCTTCGCCTACTTCGAGCTCGGAATTTTACACCCGCCGCAAGGTTGAAAGGAAGTTGCAACTACGAGCGTCTCTAGGAGTGAAGCGTCCAGTTATACCTCAGCATTGGCCCCGGAAATGGCACACTATCGTTCACAGGATTAGAACTGGATCGGCAAGAACCCCACACTTTCGCGCCACAAGATTCGGCAGCCTAGATGACCCCGAGTGTTCGCGGTGCTCAGCCAATAATGACATACCATATTGTCAGGAACTGCACAGAGATACGACCAACGCGGGGTGAGGGGGAAACGACGCTGGTGGAGGCTTTGGGATTTGGGGAGAGGGGGAACCTCAACTTCAAGGCCATAGAAGTGATGAAGAGGCGACTGGAGTGGTGGTGGAGGAAAAGTAGGGAAGGGATGAGTACGCAGGCGGAGTAATCATACGGATGAGAATTTAGAACAGCGAGGGGTGAAAAAAAACGGGGGTGGGGGCGATGACTTTTAAACAGGGAAGAGAGGGAGATGGGAGGCAGGATGCAAATCTATTAGGTTAGCTAGGAGTAGGGCGAGTAAGCGTAATAAAACTAGCAAGTCGATTGCTGACAACCGACGCCCCCATTCAAAGGGAAAGCCACTAATCATCATCATCATAATCATCATCGGTGAGGCCCTTTTTGGAACGTTCTACATACAGGGGCGTCAACAGCTCCATCGCCTCCCCGGTTGGTTGCACGCGGCCTGAACAAAGTACAGACACACAAGAACACTATTTCCCGGCTCATGATAGTCGCAGCACGTTAAGCCTGAGAGGTGGGGAAAGGAGAGAGCTCTGCTAGCGGTGTCCACTCGCAGATTCAAGTCTACACACGTTCCCGGCAGAACAGTTAGTATTGTAATTGCTGCGGGATTGATTCACCGCCAGCGTAGGCCAGCGGGGCGGCCGCACTATGGACTGTCGAAATATGTCTGAGGAAGGTGGGCTTTGCCGTCAATTTCATGAAGCTTCCCCGCACTGCCCCAAATTTGTAGCACGCGCGCACAGGGTAGCGGCACGCTGATTCGTGAGAACCGCTAACGCGGTGTAGGCCGGTATGACGTTTTGGATATCTGCTGATCCTGTGCTTGGTTTGGGTGACGGGCTGGGCGAGAGAACACAGGTCTGTGTTCACCCGGAGGTGAAACCATCGGTGCGCATCCGCTGCCACGCTGCCGTTCCGGCGTCCCCTACCGGGATCCGATCTGCGGACACTAGGGCATCGAGTCACCTCCGTCGACCCCGCTTAGCGACGTCGAGACCCCGGGGCGGCGACTAAACCCAGTAGGACATTTCTTTCCTCTATCGGGAAAACAGCCTGTGTATCGTTAACGCGTGTAACTTTAGTTTCGTGTTCTCGCTTCCTGCCGCTAGCCATCTTCTGCTTCTGGTTGCCAATTATGGATAAGCAACGTTTACTCGCACACGCACTGGTCACTGACTCGTGACTTTCACGCCAATCCTGGGCCCATTCATTACAACTATAACACACGTGCAGATTGAAGCTCGGTCAGCATGGAGCGCTTGCCTAAACCGGGCAGGCAATGCTATTGTGTGTCGTGGAACCGAGTCGAAAGGAGACGTTGTTTATCAGTGCGCGTCTACGAATACTTCCTATCTTTTATTTACATTAAAAGATAAAGGCTACACTTATTGTCTTTATGTAAAACCTGTCCTTCCGAGGGTCTTGTTGTTGCAGTTAAAGTTTCCTAGAGTCGCAAAAACTCGCATTATTCGATTCCTTTTACGGGCGGCATGGAACCCCACGTTTGTTTTTGAAATTTTAGATATTTGGTTCGCTTTGATGTTTCTCCTACAACAGTCAATTGCTCCTGCTAGAATAATTGCTCATATCTGTTAAAAAAACCACGAATTCCAAACTACTACGCAAGCCAAGTTAAATTTTCGAAAAACAAAATCCTCAATCGTGAGCCACTAATCGCGAACACAATTTTAGCATTTTATTGGGTTCAACACACAAACGCATTGTCATATTTTTAGTGAGAATCAAAATTTAATAACAAATGTCAGCAAGTGTTCGTTGGCCTCGATGTATTGGCACGAATAGTTGAAGTTATTTTATATGCAGGTCAGCGAAGTGAGTTCCAGCTTGCGCTCCCAGGGTACCTCATAAACGGTGGCTGTGCAGGTCGCCTTTGCCTAAAAAGGAAGCAAAAAATATAGTGTTAAACATCGATTACGTTGTTGCGCTATTCCTTGCTTAGCATTTAAGAAGTTTATTCCCCAGGAGTATTTTTTAAAAAATAGCTCAAAACAATATTCCCCCAAAAAGAAGGAATATAGTGCCAGAAGAAAAACATGATGAAATTTATAAATCCACCTATTTAATAGTATTACTTACGATGGTAAGGGAAGTTAAGATTTCCTTATTGTATCGTTCACTAAAAAATGAAAATTCATTTTTTCTCTCTTGAATTCTTATGTCTCTTTGCAATATCATTTCCAGGATACATCAGTCGACACTGGTTTGCGAAATTTCGACGACCTTATTGTGCAGGAATGCGTGTCACGCTATTGGTCGCTGGAATGGAAGAGCCACTCAAAGCTTTTTTATCATTAATGTCCACGCTAAGTGTGCTCTATGAGGTATATTGCTCTCAATACAAGCTATCATTAGGTAGACATGGGAAGTATTAGCCACACGAACAGCCATTGTGCCCGTCACGGGACGGTGAGCTTATCTTTTTGGGGGGATTGGTATACGTATTCTTGCCTGCGCAGTTGTCCGGTTTTGTGATACGTCGCTGGTAACAGCCACTTACGCGTGTAAAGCGGATCTTTAGGTATAGGCGTTCTTCCCTACCGCGGAAACAGCGTGTTTAAAACTTGATGGTTCGCTAACTACAAATCACCACCTTCGTATAAGAATATAAAGAAGTGACACTTGCTGCATAGAGGGGCCATGCAGACAAAACACAAGTTTGATTCCTTCGAAAGCTTTCCTCATTATGTCATACTGACTCCACTTTTAACGCACACTACTCCGCTCAAACGAGCTATGTAATAAGAAAAAGGGAATGCCATGCAGCCAAATAGCTCATTTCCCGCAACAGAATCTATGATATCATACGCGTAGCTATGCGATTGACTGAGGCCTGCAAAAGCAAACAAATTAGGGAGGGCTTATAAGCTTGCCGAACGAGCTGTTTGCGGGTAAATGTAATAGATATTCATTTTACAGAAGTAAGAATGAGGGGGTGTAAGCAATAAAAAATACGAAAATAAACCTAAACATAGCAGCACTGATGCGCACTGCTGTTGGTTCTGGGCGAAATATGCTTGTTTTAGCTCAAGATCTGGCCGCCCCTTTGGAGTTGTCTTGCACCGCACTGGCCGACTGGCGTAAGCGACGTTGTCTTATGTGACCCTGTTTGTCCAGCCTACCCCACACTTCACGAAGCAATTACTTCCTGCAGTAACAATAACAAGGCAGGTGCAAATACGGTCAAAAACAATGAACGGCGGATAACGGTCCGTGGCTGGGTATGGTAGCGCCATCTTGGAGGACGGATGGTAAGCAAGGCTGCAGAGCCTAATGGCTACCTCGAAGTTCGTTTCAATAGCCACCCTCGTTATTTCATGATATACGTTATGAAAACACATGATTTGGCTGGTGAGTAAAAGTTTAACCTAAATTTAGTAATCGCTTACTGATTGATAGGCGCTGGGGGCACTATAAAACACAAAATATTTCGAATAAAACTGCATGGCTCCTTCAATAAAATCTTGGCGTCCATCACAATACGCTCATTGAAACGTGAAACACTGGAGAGGATGTGTGAGCGTCGAAGTAAGACGAATAGTTGATGACTTTCGTGTCGTGGACATACCTCACAAACGCGGCTGTGAAATGTTATATCGTTCTGAAAATTGTCATCTCTTTCAATTACCTAATCGTAAATTGCATCTGCACTTTCGTTTTGGGGCTTCTTTCAGTTGCTTTAGAAACAAGAGACCGGGTAAGTTTTGCGTGATGTTTGGCTCGTACGTCACTTCCGCTACCTGATGCCGCCAACGCGCCGTCACTCCACGTTTCGTCTTTTTGAGTAGTTTGGTTACAATATTTCGAATTTTTATGATCATCGGTTTAAGTAAGGTTCCATGCATATGGAGAATCAGCGCTGCCTTCAAGCGCTGTCTGATGTAAGTGGCTTCTTTTTCTTGCGGAAGCTTTGAAATATCTCCCAGTCGGTCTTTCAGTAAGGCGGGACATGATACACCCCATGGTATATAGGGGTCTTAAGGTGTGCGTAACATAAGATAACTTGATTAAATAAACCATTTTTAATAAACTGAGAAAAGCCCTAGAACTATGGCATGTGATATAATCAGGCGCACGGGCGTCAGTGCGGAAGTTAGCGCATCGAAAAGATGCTGTTGCCCTATCACAATATTTCTGTAGCCCACAATCGTCATTTTGCGGGGAAGCGTAATAAATGCCCTGGTGTAAAATTAGTAAAAAAACAATTCAGCTACCTGCCGATATACGTTCGCCCGAAAAGAATGAAAAAATAAAGCTGCGACCCCCTGCGCAGGGTGCAACTGGGCGCACAAAGAGGAGACGGTACAGATTCTTCTTTTTAAGAAAATTTCTGTGGGTGTCCTTGTGTTCTCTCGAGTAATTTTTTTTCAATAACTTAAGTTTCACTCGCTAATACGTAGACGAAGACGACTGCTTGCTATATATTCTACTGCTTGCGCACTAGAAGCCCTGGAACCCGGAGAGTTCATTCTGAATGGGTAGCCAATGTCCAGCGTTTGTGGTTATTTTAGTGTTTTTGGTAATAATTATTTCCCGGAAATTTAGTATGTGTTTCTCCAGTCAGAAAAACCGGCAGCCGGGCAAGTTACCCCCATGCCAATTATCGTCTATAATAAAGCAAGAGTCAATATATAATTGCATTTCTTATCTAATTAGACACTAAACTATGACGTCAACGTTACCAAATGCGTTTTGTACAAAGATGACATGCGAACACGCACCACTTACTCTGCACACACCCCACCACGACCCTTTTTGGTGTCCAAAAAGGGCTTTTTTCAAAGGAAACATTTGTAAAATGTCTAACGAAACTTTCGTAACGGATTTTAATGTGGACTAATAAAAATATGATAATACTGTTTGGCACTGACAAACAGCGAAAACAACTTACAATCATTGATGTATTGATTGATCAAACACACTTTACTCGAAACTGCAAGCGCTCTTTTTTTATAGCAATGAAAAGTGAAAAATTAGCATTGTCAGCTTTCACACCGCTTTTAGCTGAGTTCGTCAGCACTCAGCGGTGAGCAGATGATCACATGCGTCAGCAGTACTGCCCCCAATTTAAAAATACCGAAATACACTTATTCATTCCCGGAAAAAGATGCCAACAAATAATATTGCCAGAAGAAGTTATCAAAGCAATTATTTAGTTTCCTGAAAAAATGTCTCAGAAGCAAAAAGGGCCAATTTTTGAGAGGGCGCTGCAGTGGAGGAGTGTGGTGTGTGTCCGAGAAGTTCATCGCCAAAAGGACACCACTGAAGGCCTAAGAAGTCATGCTCTCCGAATTACTGGAGACTACACCGGGAAGCCTTGGAGGTGACGTGCTCGTGGTGCCCTCTACACCAACATGCACTGGGTGGAGGTATCTGCATTCTGTTTTTCTCACAGAGGAATACAACGTAAACATAATAAAAAAATGCATTGGAGCATAGCACAAGTGAAAGACAAATGTTGCCTTAATCGCTGAATATTTTCTCACTTAAAATTGCTCATTTATACTTTTTGTAAGCAGCGTTGGTCAAGGGGGCGATAAACACTGCGCATCGAGAATGCCTATAGCAAGCACCAAAAATGAGTTTTGTTGCAGCGTTAGTATTAAAATTATCTTACGAATATTCAATGAAATTGAACCTTTCGCACTGCTCCTTCTGGAGTTCTACCTGACTGGCGTACTTGCGTGTTAGACCGCATTGAACCGGTACAGAAATTGGCGGCATATGGGACGTCGAACCAATGTTCGACAGAGACACAGCACAAGTTACCATTAAAGCTACCATTAAAGCGCGAAACTGGTTGGGAAAACCCGCATTCGCTTTCTTTTACGCGTGATGCAAGATTGCATGCTGGAAACCGTAAAAATTACGCTAAGAAAAATCTCGCGCTGCAGCGATCGCGCCTTTCCTAATCACGCATGTACATATTCTGGTGCTGCTGCGTGTTCCTGCGACTTGCTATTCTTTTCTTTATTTTATCATGCAAAGGGACTGAAAGCTGGCGCCCGCGGCAGAGATTTTGGCGGGAAAACGGAGCTAGAGCCGTTGGGGGCATCGGCCGAAGCAGGCGGTTTGTGCCTCGTGTCTTTCTGCCATTCACGTGCGTACCGCGGAGTGTTCGCTTTCTGTTGCAAAAAGTGCGAACAAGGAACAGTCTGATGGGTAATTTGACCTTGATTGGGCGGTGCGGTCAGCCGCGCGGTTGGTGGGAGAGAACACCGAGTGTCGACTGCCGGGAATTCTCGCGCGACACGGCGTCGTTCACTACGAACTCCACTTTTCCGGACGGATGGCGTTCTTACAGTGGGCAGTCAGCTGCATGCACGGTCGCTTAGAATATCCAGGTAAACAAATTAGTTCCTAATGTCTTTGCTGATAACATATTGAACTACATTCTGAATAACGACGTTTTTAGTGTATTGTGAAGATCTACCTATTGACCTCGGAACTTCGCATTGCTAGTGTCAGGCATAGTTCTCTATCTAGCTTCTGCTGAACACGGATCAAGTGGCTGACGGGAAAGTTGAAAAGAAAGAAGGAAGGATTGCGTTTCTCGTTGCTGAGGATGCTGGAAGTCGCTGCTGTGGTTCGCCGTCCGGTTTCCGTCGGTGTCGGTGTATGGAGTTCGGCATCGTTGTCTTGTTGGCGGTAAACTTCCCGGCCGCGCTTGCGGTTCGCGTCGGTGGCCGTTCTCCGGCGAGGAGTCGCTACTCCGCGGATGATGGAGCCGCTTGCTCTTTCCCTCCTCCGCAGAGCACTCCGAAAATTAGCAAAAATATCGTCTAATGCAATTCACACAGTCGACGCGCACATTACGAAGCTCTGAAAATCGTGTTCACTGTACAGAACCGCCGCTTTGTGACCGCATTGAAAATGTGCTGGTTTGTGCTGCACATCGCGGCAGAAGTTTGCGCGTTGTATGAGAGTGCAAACGCATTGATTGATTGATTGATTGATTGTAGGGTTTAACGTGCCGACGCAACGCTGGCGATGAGGCGCGCCGTAGTGGAGGGCTCCGGATTAATTTTGACCACCTGGGGATCTTTAACGTGCGCCGAAATCTCGTACACACGGGCGTTTTTGCTTTTCGCCTCCATCAGAAAAGCGGCCGCCGCGGCAGGGAATCGAACCCGCGACCTCGTGCTCAGCAGCGTAACGCCTTAGCCACTGAGCCACCGCGGCGGGTAAACGCATTGATTGAATCCGCTGTTTATCTTCGCCAGGTTTCACCGGTGGACATCGTCTGCCGGTGCAATGTATGAGGCGACGTGAAGCTGCTCGTGAAGTTGCAACTTGACACGCCAGTGAAAAAAAAAGCCTTGGTGCTGTGTTTGTGTGTCTGTTACATAAAGAACGTTACGTATCTGTCTGCTGATTTTATGGACGCTAAAAATACTGCGCGATTTTTCGATTTAACCACACATCGCCTGAGTTAAGTTCAGAGCAGCATTCACGTGCTGCTTTAAAGCGGGATCAACAGTTCATATTGAGCCAATTTAATAGTTCCTCTCGTGTTTTCTGAGCTTTATCTGTTCGGAAGCATTCTTGTAAGTTATTTTGAATAAAACGTTTCGCTCAAATTCGGAATCCATTTATATTTCTGTGACTCTAATTGTTTGTTCGAAATTTCAACCTTTGCAGCAATCTTCTCCAGACTTTCTCACGTAGTTTTGTTCACGAACGTTTGGGTATAGGTGCCGAAAGAATGAACATCACAGGCTTAGTTCTATGGAATTCACTAGGTGCACTTGTTGAATGTACTTCATGAACGCTTGTTTTGCACTGCCTTCAGAGCGCTTGGGTTTATCACAACCGAATTTCAGCGGCAATCCTGAACGCCCTTGCTCTGCATACGCTACTAAGTTTGGGTCAATGTAGAAAGAAGAATTAACGCCGCAATCGCAACTTGAGGCGTGTCGATCCAGGAGTGGCGACTTTCTTAACGGTTAGTGAAGGGAATCAAGAGGATTTGTTCCTACCTGATGCGGAATTCTCCAGCTGTGTATATGACGCCTCTCTGACCGCCAGAAATCATTTAAAAAGAAAGCTAAAATAAGGTAATGTTTTTTTTGCCGTATTTATAGGCTTGGTGGGTGCTACAATCTACTCAGGGCATAATTACGGCACAGCCACTATTGTCTCTTTTCAGCTTTCTTTCTCATCGATTTCTGGCGGTCAGAGAGGCGTCTTGTATACAGCTGGAGAATGCCGCATCAGGTAGGGACGATACCCTTTTTTTCCTTCACTAAGCGTTAAGAAGGTTGCCACTCACGGATGGCAAGCGTGAGCGCTCAGTTTCATAATTCACCACGCCTAAACAAGCGTGAAAAAAATAACTTGTACTCACGCTTGGCAAGCGTTACGCATCGCGCGAGTCCCGCTTAGAAATCACAATTTTTTAGCAGGAAAACATGTCACGCTTGTAACCAGCGTGCGAAAAATCGTCGACACTCATGCTTGTTAAGCGTGAAAAGATTTAGGGTGTACAGCTGTTCCAAACAGAACGAAAAGAAACGATGAAAACGAAGATTCGTTCAGCTCCAACAGATAGTGCGTGAGCAGTTCGAACGCCATAAAACTGTCCACGGTGGTTCAGTGGCTGCGTACTTGTGGTGCTGAGCCAAAAGATCCGTTTCGCGATGCGCGTACCGGCAAAATCTGTATACCTGATATAGGCACCTGCCCACTCCGGGCTGGCCGGGAACGATTGCGCGCACGATGTTGTTCGAGTATTCACCGACCGAGCTGTGATCGACCCTAGCACCGTACTCCGATGGCCGGGTATAAATCGCCTCGTGTCCTACAGAGACATAGCAAAATCCCTACCGACTGGAACGGGCCCGTTGGCCTCCCGCTCACCCGTAACTGAGTAAGAGGCAATCTGTCGTATTGCGACTACTTCAGATGAATTCGCATCCAAATTCGATTACGTACAGCGAGGGCTACCCAGGGCAACATTCAGACAAATGCCACATATGTAAAGAAAGCGCACTCTGGGGCATATGCTATGGGCTTTCCCGCAAGCGGCTACACCGGCGCGCAGAATCACTAAAGCAGTGGGAGACCGTGTCGTTCAGCTCCAACACAGCGGATCAAGGTCGAGGACGCTGCTAGAGCCCAAGGGCTCTTGGCCGACGCCTAGGATCACCAGCGTCACCCTATAAAGTGATTTCGCTCTCTCCTCCTCTGTCGATCCCGGTCGCGGCGGACACTTCTTAGATGGAGGCGAAAAGCGAAAACACCCGTCTCTCTGGACTTCGGCGCACGTTAAGAGCCCAAGATGGTAGAACTTAACCCGCAGCCCTACACGATAGGCCGCGCCTTATTCCACAGCTGTAGCTGCGTCGCGTTAAGCCCCGAGTTTTTTCGCGAACGTGTAAAAATGGAACTGAGGTGGACAAACGTACATAGCATTCATTTTGAGATGAAAGAAAAGGCAAAAAAAGACCCCCATGGGGAAGTGGAGAGTGAAGGGAAAGTTGCGTGGCAGTGGCGGCCGACGACTATGTTGTTCCCCAGAAGTTTGCAGGAAAGCTGGCAGATCCTCGGCCAACTTATGCTTCTTATTTTTTTTGTGCGCACCATCAACTTCCAAAGTAGTCTTCCCATGCACGCACAGAGTAATTACGGGCCATTCATTTCGCACAACCGCCGGTATTTCTGCTTAATATAATGAATGGATTAGATCTAGCACATTGCAGATTACGTATGTTGCAAAATATGGCATGCAAAACAGACGCAACGAAGTCGCAAGGCTTGAAAAATCTTTATTTCAACATTTATCACCTCCAACGTAAGTACAACCTTTCACGTGCCCATCACGCTTCGTGCCAGGAACATCTTGGCTTAAAATTTTCCCCACCTACTCGATCAGCGCCTGCAAAGCCGACAGCAACAATTACACGTTTTTTAGAGCCACCCTACAGAAGAAATCAAATACATGTAAATTCCAATTTCGTGGTTTATTTAATTTGTTTGTTTGTTTACAAGATACCTGCATCGCAACTAGGATATTTTGTATCGGTGCCAAGCAACATGTAGACAACAGAGTAGACATACATTTACACAGTTATACACTTTTCCAAAAGCACTTATTCATATCAGTTAGAAAAACTAACACCACATTGATCATAAACAACAAAAAACAAGGTCGTTGTTTTGTAGGGTAACCTATTCCTCTGACAACATATTGTCACGGAGCCAAGGACGACGCAGTTGTCTTGAAGGAGAAACAAGTTTATTGGAGCGAACTTGTACTCCCCTAACAACTCAATAGATTACAGAGGCGGCGAAGCAGCGGTCAACAAAGTGACTAGCACAGGCGAGTGAAGTCGAATGAATGCCGCGGCGTCTGCTCTGCAGGCTTTTATCTTTCGGCGCAGGTGTTTCTGGAAACGTCGATTCAAATCCAGAACATTGTAGATCACAGAAGACTATTCTGGGCTACTGGCGTTAGGGCGCTACAGTCTGCTTATCTGAATGGGATAGCTCGTGCGGCATAAAAGTAAAGAATGTAAGACGCGCTTCGTTTGGAACGCAGATAACACAGCCGGGCGTGGCCCGGCAGTACAAACAAACAATAAATAATCAAACCCATACATGGTTCGCAGCAATATTGGAGTCACGTATTGTCGTTCAGCTCATCAGCACTATGCCCGAGCCACTGGGTCACCGCGGCTGGTATTGACGGCGTCTATCTGCGGATAAGTGCGTCTACAAGAGCATACGGCAAGCACGGCAACAATATTAACACACCCTTCATGCTCACTTCGGCAGAATGCGTTTACTTCGCTGCGTTCGCACCCCGGCGTCAACACTACGGCCGCGTCCTCTCTGGGGTCGTGAAATTACCCCCCTAACTAAAACACATCGTACGGCTTCCTACACGTTTCGTGACACCGTTCCTATATTTCACCTCAAGGTCAATGCCTAACGAATCTCCGCAACGAGCTCACAACGTAAAAATGGTTACAACCCTTTTCGTAAGCTTGAGTGAACGTAAAAGTAGCCACTGCGCACACCACGTCGTAGGTAGCGCTGGCCTGAATTCGAATGTGGGCATATTCATCGGCTTTCTCTTTCAACGAGAGTACGTGCACGTACGGCTGATAGCATTAGGGAAACGGTATAACTAATTTATGTCGCCTATGTTTGCGAAAAGAAGATGATTCCCTGAGCGCGTTGTTTACACTGTCATTCAAAACGCGCCAAGCCAGTTATGCCTAACTTCGGCACAGCGTACGACGTTTGCACCACACAAAAAGCTAAAGACAATTTCCCTGTCCCTTCCCCACTCACCGGCACTAAGAAAAATGTCTTACCTTTCGTTGCGGACGCAAAAAGATCTAGTAGAAAGCAGCAGCGTTTCCTTTTTTACGATAATCGAAGGTCCTTAGCGCTTCGCAATTTGCACACAAAATCGGATTTCTATGACTATACTGCTTGACGTGGCTTGACCAGTGTTGGCGTCGCACCGCGCAAAAGAAGAATAATTAAATACTTTAGTGACAAAAAAATCTTTTTAGCCTTATTAGCAGAAAATCAAACAATGCGATATTGCATATGAACCCAATGGTTCTTATGAAATTTTACGAGATCTTCTCTCTTTCTGTTTTTGAATTCGAACACAACTACATCACGTTGACTCGTTCATCCCTCAAGAATGTTTTGTGCGCGAGCCAGAAAGGCGCGAGGGTTATAACTATAAGAAATGTTTTCTGAGCAGAGAGATTGTTTGCCTCCCGCTACAGGCAGCAAGCATATGGATAATATAATTAACTCGACGCTAATTAGGATAAGTTACAGACATGATCGAGGAATTATTCCTTCAACCATAAGACGTAAGATGGGCGTCCAGTGAACTATATTGATGGGACCTTAAGCGTCCATGCGCAAAAATAGCTCGGACATCCGCCGGGCCAAATTGAACGGACGTTCACGTTTCCCAGAAAAATACACCCGAAGTACGTCCGCCAGACGTCGATCGCAGGACTCGGGCGTTCGGCTGTAAAAGGGACGTCCTACGGATATCTGTGGTCCAATGGATAATATCGGAATCGCAATCGAGGTTCGAAAAGGCGCACTTCAATTGGAAAAGCCGATCACCCGTCGCGGTATAATTTGCCCATACTACCGGGACTTCACAGACCGAGAGGACCTAGACGCCAATAACAGCGTCTGCTTGAGGGTGACCTCAATAGCCCACACACAGCGAGGGGATACAATCAAGACACTAAAAATGGGAGCAGATCGTTTTGCGCCCTTCTATAAAAAATTAGAAGCCGTTCCACTTAATGTGAAAGCTCTCGGAAATGCAGAGCAGTGATTCGCCATAGTGGCCGGTACCGCCGTTATCCGCTTACAGCTACCACCCCATACAATTCAAATTTCCCGCCTTCGCAGTGCTCGCGCGCCCCCTGCCTGAAACTGCGCCAGCGGGAGTTCTGTTCTCTTTGTCCTTTATTCTCTTTGTTCTTTACTTCGGCCGCTTCTCGCTGCCGAAGTTCGCTTTCGGCGGCTCGGCGCTGGCGTTTAGCGGCGGTTTCGCGTTCGCGAACGTCGTCGTTGTCGGCTCGACGTCGGCGTTTCGATGCAATGTCACGTTCTCGCAGCGTTGGATCCGCCGCCCGACGTTCACGAGCGACCGCCGCTTCTCGCTGCCGAAGTTCGCTTTCGGCGGCACGGCGTACACGAACGAATGCCGCTTCACGTTCTCGCCGCGTTGCATCCGCCGCCCGACGTTCACGAATGACTGCGGCTTCTCGCTGGCGAAGTTCGGCGTCGGCGGCTGATTGCGGCGCTTGCGCTCAGCATCCGCAGCACGCCGCCGCGCCGCCTTCTCTTCCAGCGTAGACATTGTCGATGAAGTCGATGGTGAAACGTGAAACGTGCCGTGAACCCCCTGCCGCGGCTATGACGCAACGTGGCGCGGCTATGACGCAACACAATCCAACACAATCCCCTTTAATTAAATCCAATCCAAATCCAAACCAATCTAATCAAATCCAAGCCAAGCCAATCCAAGCCAATCCAATCGAATCCAATCCAATGCCAGACCGACGGGGAGCGATGCGGACTACGACTATGGACGTCAACTCGGGTGACATCGTGAGTTACTGAAATGCTCCGCATTTAATAGGTACTGCATCAATAATGACTTCCTGGAAATCTACCAGATCAAGGAATTCCGTCGAACGCGGCATGCCTGCAGCCGAAGATTTGGTTGAAATCAACTAGATGCACACGCCGGGATACATGGGTTGCGGTATCGCCAACCTAATATTTATTATTCGGGCGGAAAACAAAAGCTCATGTTAAAAAAATCAGAGCCTTTTCGCCCTTGGTTGCGGGAAGTCCAGCGAAGCACGTGGTTTGGTTGGATTAGCGAAGCTGAGGTTTATATTTATTGGGGATTTTCTACATTGAATAACATATAAGTACGGTGCCCGATGTCTACGTTACAGACTAAGAGCAAAGACGATCGTTGGGTTCAGTCATTGAAGTTTTATTACAGCTCAGCTGCGCGAATTCCAGCGAAGGCTCTAGAGCGCCGCCCAGATGGCCACCGAAGAGTACGCGAGGTTGCCCAAAGGCTGGGGGAACGCGGCCTGCGGGGGCGCCACTGAAAACCTCCAGCAGATCGTTCCGGAAGCAGCAACCATAGATTTTCTTACAACATACACTAGAGAGGAATCTGGCGCTGGGGTCTATGTGGCTCACATCAATACCATCTGCGTCGTCATGGAAAGCCCTTACATCATACGTTCGCCTCAGTGTCATCATTGAGTTTGAGTGAAACATTTTAGTGACCAAAAATTTAAACAAAGTGCCACAAAAACGCGAAGAATAGTGTAAAATAATGCAAGAGGAAAATAAAATAGGCTGTTTCAAAATTACGGAAAAAGGAAGTAAAGCTATGTTTGCCTGGACCGTTGTTCCTACTATTTTGCAGACCAAGATGGGAGTTAAGAACAATGTTGATATTTTGTGCGAAATTTATTAGAGACTGTTATTTTATTGTTTTATCGTTATTTCAAACAATAAGTTGTTCGACGAACTTGGAAATGTTTTTGGGCGCACCTCTGCAAACGTCGCCTTCGTGGTGAACCGGTGTGCCGATTACGAGCTACAGCTTACCAAAACCTGCTGCTGAGCGAGTTTGTTCATAGTTGAAGAACAAGCAAACGTGCCGTTAAGCAGTGGTGGGCGAATAGAAGATATGGACGGCCGCAGGCGTCCGTGTCTGCCGTACCTTGTCTTCGTCGAAGTACGTGTTGTTTCTTTTTTTATTCAGCTACAAATTTCGCGGCAGCATATTACCGGCTCAGTCATACGTCCTTCGACTGTGGAATGACCAACTTATAAGATACGATCACGCACTGCCCGCTGTTTCACCGAACACGGCTGCCACAGCAAGAGAAGGATTTCGGCTTCCTCGTAGCTCGTAGACCTGTTAATGCATAGTGAAGAAAGCAAATCCTAATCAAATTGTCATGCCAAGCCCAATTGTCATGCCAAGCCCAAGTCAACAGGGGGGTCTTCTAATAACCCCTCCCGACGACATGTATTCCCAGGCGCACTTTCCTCTCTAGTATACTTACTAAGAAACTATATGGCAGCGACGGGTTGTCCCGGGAAGCTACCCATCCTCGCCGCCGCTGCAAAGGCGGTACGTCCGCGGCTGACATTTCCCTTTTATATGAGCTGTACAAGGAAGTGTAAAGGGATCAGTGACTGTACAGTTGAACCTCGTTATAACGAACAGTGATATAGAAATTATCGGCTATAGCGAACTAAATACAACGTTTGGTTGGTCACGCTTTATTTCAATCACACTTATTCTCTTATAACGAAGCTCAGATCGCGACAGACGTCCGCGATACAGGATGTAAAGAAGAAATATTTGACCAGGTGGCTTAGAAGCAAATCGGAAAAAGCCCCCGTAGTCCGAAACCGCAGAGGCATAAAGGCCCTTTCGTTCACCCGCCGCGGTGGCTCAGTGGGTAAGGCGTTGTACTGCCGAGCACGGGAACGCGGGTTTGATTCCCGGCAGCGGCGGCCGCTTGTCTGCTGGAGGCGAAAAGCAAAAACGCCCGTTTGTACGAGATTTCCGCGGACGTTAAAGATCCCCAGGTGGTCAAAATTAATCCGGAGCCCCCCACTACGGCCCACCTCATCGCCTGCGTTACGTCGACGCTTTAAACCCTACAATCATTCAATCATCAATCAGCCCTTTTGTTCGTGGACGCTCTGGAAGGCTTTATCCTGCTCTGTGCTTTGAGTAATCAGCAGACTGAGTTCACATCCATCAAAAAAATAAGGACGCAGTCCTGTGCTGTCAAGTAAGGTTTCTTCGGTTGTGATTTCACTTACTCATGTTTCGGTTCATTGAGCTTGAAATGCAACAAGAAATTAAGGGTTACCTTGAGTGGGTTCGAAGCCTTAAAAATGCGTTTATGTATCAAATATTTTTGTGCCAACCAGATTGGCGATTCGTTATAGCTGATTTGCACTTCTACTGTTACAACGAATATCGGTTATAACGAAATAATTTGCTGTCCCCATACTAATTTGCTATAACGAGGTTCGACTTTTTTGCAAATTGTATTTACGAGACCGTAAATATTGGGACGAACCATGTATTAAATTTGTTTGTTTATGTTTTGTTTTTGCCGCCCCGCCACGCCGGACTTTGTTATCTGTTTGACAAGAGAAGCGCTTGTTTCATTATATATTTTTTACGATGCACGGGTTATCTTATTTAATATGAAGAGCGCTTCACTTTAACGTCACTAGCCTAGAATAATCTTCGTTGGTCTACAGTGTTCTTCATGCAATTCGACGGTTCGAGAAACACTCGCGCCGAAAGATAAATACCCGCAGAGCTGACGTTTCTGCTGTTTCGCCGCCTGTGTACTTGTTTAGTTGTTAGGAGAACACTGAATACCTGGACGAGATCGGTGTCACTGAGCTGATTTGAAATACTACTCAGATCGTGATGTTCATCGAGCTGTTCCCACAAACTCCACAATGTGTGTTTTTTTACTTCTCTTCTCCTCGTTCTTCCACCCTCTTTTCTATAGAGCCTTTCCTACCCATTTCCCCACCGAATAGCATGTCAGTGTTGAGATTCTGACAAACCTCTCGGATTTATTCTTTAATAAAGGGCTTTCTCTCTCTCCAATATTCTCGCTTTTTGTCGAGTTAACTGCGTCATCTTTGCCTTCGTGACCTCTGTTGCAGGTGCTGGGTACATGCACCCTAAACTTTCTTTAAGTCGCCAACGAAACGCAACTCGTGCCAGCCGCCGACAGCAAGGCCTAAATCAGGAGTTTGGACTATTGCTTGATAAACTCAAGGCGGAAGACGTAACGACTGGGGCCATAAACAACGCATCCACGATGAACAACGCAGCGAGCTCTCCTGTAGTTCTGCAGCAACCCCGGGAGCCACTATCAGTTCTCGAGTCACCTACAGAAGATCCTGAGGAATGGCTGGATGATCTCGAGAGAGTCCAAAGGTTTAACCAATGGGATGACGGCGAAACACTCAGGCAAGTGTTTTTCTACATTCAAGACTCTGCACCTATTTGGTTCGAAAACCACGAACGTACACTGACGACCGGAAGTTATTCAAGACCGAACTTTCGAAAACGTTCACGAGTCTGGTAAGCAAGGAACGGGCCGTGTAGTGGCTGCAGACAAACACGCAGCCTCGCAATGAAAGCGTGCTCGTGTTGGTTGAGGATTTGCAGCGACTTTTTCGCCGAGCGGGCCGAGAAATGCACGAAGAAAAGAAACTGAGGTATCTGATGTGAGGGGTTAAGCAAGAGCTCTTCGCATACCTTGTCCGCAACCCCCGAACACTGTGGCTGAAATCGCGTTTGAGGCTGCCGCGTTGGAGAAGACGCTTGAAATACGAACCACCCAGTACGACCATCCGATCAATGCTCTGGTTTCGGAGACGATTCGTACGGGGTTATTAGCTCCGACACACTACGCGAGACCATCCGTGCAGTGGTAAGGGAGGAGCTTCGAAAAGATTTTTCAGTGACGCCACAACCTCAAGCTGCCACCGCGACCGGCGTGTTCCGCGATGAAGTTCAACACGCTTTGGGGGCTTCTACGCCGTCCGAAGCAGCCCGCTAGCCCCAGCGATGACCTACTCCGCGGCTGTTCGTCGAACCCGCCCACCTTTAACTCGTCGTCAAAAGGTCCCACCGTACCGCCGCCCACTGTTGCACAGCCGACCCCCCGTAGTCCAAAACTAGACGCCGAGGTGGACTGACGTATGGCGAACCCCCGATAATCGCCCGCTGTGTTACCACTAAGGAGAGGCCGACCACCTTTACCATCGCTGCCCTTACAAGATGCTCGGCTTGCGAGGGTTCTGAGTCGACGCACCAGGCCTTCTACCAGGCCAGCACCCAACTGAGATCGAGAAATACCTATACAACACCTACCGAGGTCCAGGGTACAGCGCTTCAACCGTTCGCCGTCGCCCTACACATACCTATCGCCAAGCTGTCTAAGCAACGCTGACTTCACGCGTGGGAGGTACAGAAGCCCTCGTAGGGGAACGTAAAAGCAGCAACTTCTGGGTATCAAGTTGCACGACGGCGGAAAAATTAAAACCCTCCACTGACGCAACGATGTACCGAAGACCATGATCTACGACTTGCCTCAGCCTGAATACCCGATCTAACCCTGGAGCGACTCCCGAGCATTAAGACAGCAACAAGGAGCTACGCGTACCCAACATGACGGAGCCTGCCGCTGAGAAGACGAGAACGACGACGCATAGTACCCGACCTTCTTCACACACAAGCCGAAATACAATGCCCCGACGCACCCGGAACTCGAGGAAGGCGGCGTCCAACGTTCAATTGTCCATCGACGGCTTTGATGTAGTCGCCCTCATAAACACGGGAGCTGACTACTCAATATTGAGCGAATAGTTCGCGTCTAAGATAAAGAAAGTTACGACCAGATAGGACGGTCCACACATAGGCACAGCAGGAGGCCATCTCGTACCGCCAGGTGGAACATTCTGATCGCGCGTTACCATAGACGGTACCCCGTATCCCGCTACGTTCGTCATTTTGCACAACTGCTCCTGCGACTTAATTTTTGAAATCCGCTTTTTAACGGGCACTGGTGCCATAATTGATCTGCAGACCCAGTCGATAACTTTGTCCACTGATCACTCCATGACGCCGGAGCCGAAACACAGTGCTGCTGTACGGATCGCCGATGATAACGTAACCCTGCCGCCCGGCGCAAGCTTGATGATAACTGTCGACTGTGACGATGCTCTTCCTGACGTCGAAGCTATTCTAGAGAGTGTCCAAAGTTTGCTACTCGACCGCTGTGTCTTCGTCGCAAGAGGCATTGCGCGCTTTAATCAACGCCAATCCGACGTTTTGGTCCCAACTTCACCGAGGAGTACCAGCATTTAAACAAGGGTGCGGCAATTGCGTTCCTCGAAGAAACGCAAGAAACCAATTGCGTTCCTGGAAGAAACGCAAGAAACCAGTGACGTGATAGCAAACGCCCACTTTTAACACGCACCCCAAGCTGCCTTGAAGCTTCCGCATCCCTTCGACGTGACCCCGGAGCTGCCGCAAGAGAAACGGGACAAATTATTGACTTTGATGCGTCGCTACAGCGAGTGTTTTTCGTCAAACTCAAAATAACGTCAGACACCTCTAGCGGAGCACTGAATAATAACCGAAGAAGGAGCCCGACCTACTCGACAGTCACCATACAGCGTGTCTTCACACGAGCGGGGAGCCGTCCGAACACAAGTGGAAGAGATGGCCAGGGACGACTATATACAGCCATCGAAAAGCCCCTGGGCTGCGCGGTTGTACTCGTCAAGAAAAAAATACGGCACATTATGTTTTGCCGTGACTACCGGAGACCGAACACAATCACCAAGAAGGACGTGTACCCCCCGCCACCAATTGACGACGCCCTCGACCACCTCCGCAACGCAAAGTGCTTCTCTTAGAAGGATTTCAAGACAGGCTACTTGCAAATTGAAGTGGAAGAGAGAGACTGAGAGAAGACTGCATTCATAACCACGGACGACCTATACGAGTTCCAGCGATGGCGTTTGGACTAAGCACTGCACCAGCAACATTTGAAAGAGTAATGGACACTGCGCTAGCCGGCCTGAAGTGGCCCACCTGCCTTGTATACCTCGACGACGTTGTGGTATATGCCCGGACGTTCGACTAACACCTTGCAAGGTTGGAGTCTTTACTCGAGGCTTTTCGTACGTCAGGTTTAACGCTGAAGCCTGAAAAGTGGTGCTTCGTGTATTGGGAGCTCAAGTTTTTGGGACACGTCGTCGACGCCGCGGGAGTCCTGCCTGACCCGGCGAAAACTTCAGCCATAGCAAAATTCCGAAGACCGAAAGACAAGAAAGGAGTGCGAAGATTTCTTGCATTAGGCGCGTACTACCGGTGCTTCGTCGCAAACTTCGCACGCATTCTAGAGCTACTCGCGTGCTCGACGAAAGATAGCACCCCTTTCAACTGGGAAAGCGTCCAAGAGGAAGCATTCTGCGAGCTGCAACAGCACCTGCAATGCCCGCCTGTGCTCGCTGATTTCGACGAAAATGCCGAAACAGAAATGCACACGGTAGCCAGTGATATAGGCTTGGGGGCCGTCCTCGTCCAAAAGCAAAGCGGTTGCGAAAAAGTAGTCGCCTATCGACTCTCATCCGCGACGCGGACTCAGAAGCTTCTGCGTCGGTATTTCTGACCCTACTGAGTTCTACGACGTGTGCGCTACTTGCCTACGAGGTGATCCCCGATGATGATTGCGGAACATCACGACGACACATGCGGCCCGAAGCCATCCACGCGGTCCTCCTAAAACCTTACTACACAAGATGACGGACTTCTTTTTTTTCCGTTTGTTCGGACTGCCGTTTTATTTTAGCATCGAGTCGATGCACTGTTAGGGGAGTAATGGCACCAATCATGTATTGTAGTTGTTTGTTTATGTTTTGTTTTGCCCACCCGGGCACTCCGGGCTTTGTTATCTGTATGCCGAGTGAAGCGCTTGTTCGATTCTTTATTTTTATGCCGCACGGGCTATCTCATTTGATAGGGAGAGCATTTCACCGTAACGTCACTAGCCTAGAATAATCTTCGTTGATCTACAGTGATCTCGATGTAATTTGCCGGTTCGAGAAACAGTCGCCCCGAAAGATAAATATCCGCAGAGCTGACGCCGCTGAATTCGATTTACCGACACTCGAATACGCGCGTCACTTTTTTGGCTGCTGTTTCGCCGCGTGGGTATTTTTTGAGTTGTTAGGAGAGCACAAGTTCCCTCCAATAAACGTGCTTTCCCTTCGAGCCAACTGCTGCATCTTTGGCTTCGTGACGATATTGGTGACGCGATTTCACAATTGTAAATTCGGTATGCTTTACTACCAGGTGTCTGTCGCGCACCATCGTCGCGAAGACCGCATATGCATGGAGGTGATTGTAATTCTCCGACCCCGACATTTACCAACGGTGTCTCTGTAAGCAGAGTCTACATGGTACGGACATACAATTTGATATAGGTGGATGTTGGGCACTTACATAACATAGCAGAGCCCTCATATCTGACAGTGCACGTATGGGTGGATTTTTTGTGGCGCAAACGCGTACCGTTATGAACCGTAACGAACCATTATGATTTTTGTTGCGTAGCTGAACCGGAATGGAACTTTTATTGATGGAACAACACATAAACCGGAACAAGAAAATCGTCATAAATTCACAGAAATGTATAATATTGCGCCTCTACATTGTGTTAACTGTCTACAGTGCCAGCTTTTTACGGCAAAATGTTTGAATTTTTCGAAATTTCGTCGTTATAATTATCTCTATTTACGGTATCATAACGAATAAAGGTGGAAGTTCCCCGAAATATGCATTTTCGAGGAAATTCAGGGCGCTGCACAGTTCGCTATTTCCGCTATATTTAATATTGATCTTATTTTTGAGTTTTTCGAAATTCTGTTTTACCAGTTATCTTCATCTAGCTCTTAGAACTTTTGAAGGCGGAACATTAGCGAAATCTGAATTCTTTTGTGGAAAAGGAAGGCGTTACCCCGCGCGCCCTTTCCACTTTTTTATACTTGTCTTATTTCCGTGTTTTTCAAAACTCCGTTCGAACAATTATCTCCATTTAACTATTATAAATACTAAAGGTAGAACTTCCCCGAAATCTGAATTTTTCTGGAAAAGCAGTGGCTTGCTGAGCTCGCCAATTTCGCTACTTTTTATTGTATTCCTTATTTTTTTAAATCAGTTCGAACAGTTATCTACGTATTATAACGAATGAAGGTGGACGTTCCGCTAAATCATCATTTTTGTGGAAATGCAGGCTGTCACAAAGTCCTGGCCAGGGGGTACATGAAAAAGGCCCATACAGAATAAAACATTTCGTTCCGACACCCTGCGAAAAACGTTTGTCGCCGGCTACACTGAGTCCGCTAGCAGTGCGCCCATGGGCTTATCAAGAAAGCCGCTCTTGTGACTAAATGCATATTTGTAATATCACTAGAGGCGCAGGGGGCATGCAGAAGCTTGCACAAAAAAATATTTGGTCCTTATGAGCTACCGCACCCTCCCAACCAGTTCAGCGTTACCGATCCGATATGTCGTCCGAAAAACGAGTGTATTTGGCATTTAGTTGGGTCTGATAAGTCATACTTTTGCTTAAATGGAGACGAAATTGCATTCCCGAGGTTGCTCGACGTTTTTTCATTCCTGTACTATCTATTCTGTTTCTTTCCGACTTGCAGAGCATTTATTATACCATGGTTTTATGTACTTCCCTTATTTCTTTATATAAGCACACGTTTTGATACGCAGAGCGTTGCAATACGCTTTATATGTTCGCTTCAGTCATACTTGCACAAAAAGCCGGAGTGGTTGTCACATGCTGTGTAATTACTTTCCGGAAATGTATGTTTCTACAATATATATATATATATATATATATCCGAAATGAAGCCGCATTTTCTCCACTTGCTAAAAGACCAACTAAATTTGAAACTGTTTCCGCATCAAGTCTAGATGAGGCGGCGATATAATTCAGTGGTGCGTGACAATTTCGGAGGCGACAGTGGTGACATGCTGCAGTCGCCAGTGACACCCGTAAATGCGGCCAGGAAGCGGGCAAAATTGCATTCCCGCATACCCCTTGAGGAAGTTCCAGCACTCTATCAAACCGCAGCTTTTTTCTGATGTGCCCTAAGCAAACCATTTGCAAAGGCGTGAAAATAACAAGTTGCTGGTGGTGCTGAAAGGCAAAAGAAGACAGTGAGAATCAGAACAATCCATGAGCATTTAGCAGCCAAGCAGCACTCAACCCGTCGTCGCCACAGAAGGGAAACAGCAAGCGTAGGAGCAGTCGCGAAGTTCGGGTTCTGTGTACGTCTCGGAAAAGCGGCGGCAGGAGTGGGAGCAGTATAAAGTCGGGTTTTACCCATACTCTAACCATAGATGGTCATGGCTCAATGCTTAACACACCATGTGGGAAGCCCAGCTTCCAACAAAAAAGCTTACCCTGGTCTCCTTAAATTCGACTTCCAATTTAAACCCAAACGCATTGATTGGAAGATATGCAAGGACTGAGGCTTAGGCATGTTAGTTAATGACTAAAAGGAGGGGGAACAGCGCAAATGTTTAACCGTGGTGGTATATATGTGCCCGAGCGGTAAAGAATAAACTGTTGTAAGTCAGCGCTGTGCATGTCATCTCCTTCTTCTCGTTTCTGTCAAATTTGCGCTGTTCCCCCTCCTTTTGGGAAGACATGTGTTAAGTTGCAATGAAGGACATATAAAATCATAGAGGACTTAAGGCCTTTGTATTTTTATGACTTTTTTCATACACGGAACGTAGGCGGCCGAATAAACTGTGACGCTCAGAAGACTGAGTCACCGCCTACCGACGACCAATGCAGGTGTTTAGCATGAGTAAATTGTAATGCCTACCAGATTACGAACGAAGCGTGCGAGTTTTCTCTCCATACCGACGCGAGAAATGGGGGATTAGATATACCCAGCTTTTTTGTTAAACGCTCTTTCACTGCCTGGGTGTACTTACGCCAGGAGTGGGAGGGCCAAGAGTCCCCCGAGCTTGACGGCTGTACAATTGAAGTACGAACCCCCATGCAAAAACACCGTGAATGTCACTCTTGCAAAGAGAACGAGCGCACCGTATGCACGGACTTGCCAACCACTAGAGCCCCTTGGAGTGCGGCTCAAAAGTTTAACAAAACGTAAGACAAATTGCAGGCCGAAAGCAAGCATTTGTAAACCAAACAATCAGCACATAAAATTACCAGTAAGGACTGCGTGGTTAGCAAAGGATGAACACTTGTTAAAGCATACAGGGCAGCTCCAGGCGTCATACGAATATGACCCCGCACAAACTACGAAACTTAATAATAAAGATGTACACCCGTTCAAATTACTACAGGACATTCAAAATAAATATATGGCTCCTAATTCCAGCCTTAATAGTATGACTATCTAGGATCGGGAACGGCTAAACTCTGAGCTGAATGTACCAACCAGGAGTTCCGGGAAACACTGCGCCAATACAAGGGAAATTGTTTGTGGCCGGGACGCAATCTCAACTGCCCATCTCAAAAGCGTTGCAGATGAAGGCAGGGAGACTCTACTAGTAGAAATTGGTAAAATATGTAAAGTCCACCACTTTACACGGAATGAAAATTATGGTCCATGCTTCGTGTTCTTAATCCCACGAATCCCTTTAGATCAGCAGCCTCCGAACAAGTACGCAAACGACTAACGCGGGGAGTGGAACGTATGGTTCCCACACTGCTCCAACACAACCTCTGTATCAATAGTATATAACCAAACAACACAATCGTAATCCGCCATAAGCTTTCTACTGAAAACACCGTGGTACGATTATACTAGGGTGTCCATAAGAACTCTAGTTTTTAGTCCACCTTACAGCTATGCTAGAGATTGACCTTCAAAACGCCGTCACCAGCACGTCGCTGTGTTGGAGCAAATAGTGAGTACCGTTGTGTCCACCGCCTACAACAGTATGCGGCGGATTTACCCCTTGGCAGATACCTTACCATTGGTGAGGGCTAGTACAGATAAGGCCAATTTCTCATGCCCAGAAGGCATTCCTCGAGGATCCGGCTTGTCGCCAACTTGGTGATTGCAAACACTCACGCAGCCCTCACCGCAATTCTTGGTAATAAATATTCTTTATACGCCGATATCAGGACCTTAGCCATTGCTCAATACGTAAGCCAAATGAGGCGAAAAATTTTAAACGCTATACATGCGGTAGGAGATTCCTCGAAAAAACTTTGACTCGAATGCTCCATTGAAAGACAGAACATCTTGTACGGGACCGAACACCAAGCATGTATTTACTCATGCAGCTAACAGATGAAAGCCATGTGCGATCGCTTACGTCTCCACGAAACGCCTAGAGAACACTGATCTTACCCACTACCAGGCTGTGGAGGAGGCAGAAACTTTCGTCATAACCTTCGCCCTAGTTCATCGATTTGACCCTACTTAAATCATACACTAGCTGAAATGCATTGGCCAGCGCTTTCCGGCGTTCTTCTGATATTAGGCCCCACCAACGACGTTTACAGGCCCGCGCAGGTTTCGTGAAATCAGTTCGATGTTTCTTGGAACGCAGCTACGACACGTTAGACTATCCATTGATACTCAAAACAAGAGCGATAGGACATGGCGTCAAAGGAGTATGGGCTTTCGCTCTCCGCAGACTTTACCGACATTAGGAAAAGCGGTGCGACTTTCTAACGACGTTAACAGGCAGCCTACGCTTGGCGCACATTATTTGGACGTTCTTTTGTTCGTCGTTGGCGCTACCTAATCTCAAGCCAAACAATGGCGATCAAATATAGCCGCAGAGGTGTAGCAGCCAACGATGACTGCTAGATTTCTGTGTTTTGTGTGAGGGCCAATACTGCGAGTACGAGTGCAGTGTTTGTTGAATACCGACAGAGCAGAACACGTCGGCAGAGGTGTGGTGGCTAACGCTTGTCGCCTGCGAGCTAAAACCTTATGCGAGGCAGTACGTACCGTAACGTTATGGACAGTGGTGAGAAACGAACCAGAATTCTTACCGATTTGTAGGTCCCTACACGTTCGCCAAATATTGTCATAACATACCTTCATTTATGGTTAAAAAGGCGCGAAACAAGGTGGGCAATTGGTAGTTTGAGACTGGGCCAGCGAAAAAAGATTTCTGCCTTGTCCATGTACTTGCTTATCAGGCTATTGGCATTACCCACCTGTTAGGCATCTAAAGCAACAACAGTCATTTCAGAGAGTTGCCACTAATACTCTCGGACGCCTTCGACGCATGTAAGCTTAAATCAACAATTGTGACGCACGTCTGGCTAAGCCTGAAACAACTGGTTTCTCCTGCTCAATATGGAGTTTCAGCTGGATTTTAAGCGATATATAACCTTACACCTGGTTCTTTCTCGGCTCGTAGCCATGGCTCTTAAGTCGCTAGTACTCCCGCTGTGTGCAAGATACGCTGTCAACTTTTTACATAGTCTAAAAATCGGACTTGTAATTATGGACAAGAGAGGAATTTTGGCGGCGTCTGCTAAAATGTAGGGTTTTCTGCGGATCAGTACCAAACTCACCCACCTTGTCATTATACTAGAAAAGCTCAATGTTCTTTCCAGCTCTTCAGTTGGATAAAAAATATTTATGCCGCCCAGTAACCGCCCGCTTTTCGCACATAACGCACTCGAAACGATTCCCGCACCCGCAATTCTTCGGTGGCATGTCCTGAATGCCTCGTCACGCAGTCGTCTCGCACCTGCCGCCTCTCACACCAAAGCCCCGTCGCCGCTGTTCGGCTTGCGGCTGCGTGGATTATGTGGGATCACTTTCGCTGACATAACGAACTTTTCGCGGGAGTTCAAGTGTAAAGTTTGTGGAGTAAAATAGCAGGACGAGAGCGACTGAGTAGGCTTGGGTTCACCTGCAGTCGACACAAATATTTTCACAGAGGAACCCAGGTAAGGTTCGTGCCACACCGTTCGTGCCACTCCGTGCCACAGCGTTTATACTGCTCTTCATCGCCGCACGAAATTTGTGCACACATAAGTAAAAAAAGACACCTCCTTCTGGTTGCGTTCATAGTAGAATATTGGGAAAGCTTGCCATCGCCAAACACAAAATAACACTGTGAGGCAAACTGCAGCCTCAGACCGGTGCGGACAGAGGTAAGACCTAACCAGGTTATCAATACCTATAAAGTTAAGTGACTGGTTGGCTGATTGATTGATTGATTGATTGATTGAGTGGTTGATTAATTGATTGATTGCTTGTTTAAGCGACTGACTGACTGATCCATCAACGCCCATGCAAAACGGCTGCGCCTAAAACTGGAAACTTTCGGAGTACATATCAATGAGGGCGTAGGCGCTCACTAATGCTACACTTATGATATTCTACCGTTAGGAGGGGGGGTGGGGCGGAAGAAATTGCGTTTTCGCAAACTTTCGCTTACTTCGCTATTCCCGTGTGATATAGACTTCGTTTTTTGCTGCTATAAATATCTCATACGATCGTCCCGACCACGTTAGATGGGTGTTTCTGTTTCTAGTACCTTATGAGCTTTTATGTGTTTTTAGTGTGTTCGGACAATTTGCGCAGAATATCCCTCGCATTCGAATTCCTTGCAGACCCATGCATTCGAATGCCCGAACACTTCTTTTAGGATTTTGCCCCAAGAAACATGTTACAGCACTTACTGTAACTTGGAAGCTACACCCCGCACGAATTTAAAATAGAGAATGTGTTAGAAATGCAAATCAAATCAAATCAAATCTTTTTTTTTATTCTCTTGATAAAGGGAGGGAGGAATAGAGAAAAAGCTGCACATTTGCCGCTTGCCGGAGCCCAAGACCCCCCATTTTAGTTTCACCGGTACGGTTTTGTAATATCCAATAGTTATCACGTAGCGTCACGAGTACCCACAATTTTACAGAAGCAAGTATTTTCCATCTTGGAATAAGAACGCAAAAAGTGGAAGTTTGATAAATATGAAGTAATACAAATGGTAAATAAGAGATTTTCGAAGAAACTATGGGCAATGCAATACAAACATGCATACATATACATATCCACATCTATTGATGCATATACACATACATATGTATAAGGAGAAAAGTATGTTCAACATACCTCAAAAAATTAGGTCAGCATATATGTTAAAAAGTAAATCACGGGCATTTAACGCAGATAATGTATCATCACTTCACACGTTTCGTTGAATATAAATTGAAGAGGCATAGGAAGAGAAATAACAAGGAAAAAGTCAACAATCCGCTCAATAAATTGGAACCTCCGGGAGTACATTCCCGTTAGAACTTCAGAGATCAATTAGCTTCGCCTGTTTATTACAGCCATAGGAGAACGAAACTAGGATGCGTATCGGAATGCTACGCTCCAAATGTCGCCGTCAGGCGGTTGTCTGATGACCTCCGTGCTTCGTAACTACCATTCCTTTCTTTCTTCTCCTTCAGCACGTCACCCTTTCAACTCAGCTTTCGTAACTTCCATGAGATATGAAATTCAGGTTGGTTGAACTCAATTCGTCTTTCACGATCGTACTGCTTGCGTGCCACTTTAGAGTCGGCAAGCTTTCTTTCGGCTGTGTTTTAGAGTGTTGCTTTTTATTTAAAGTGACAGAAACAAATCCAAAGTTTATGCCAATTTTTAACCGAGGCAGCACGAGCAACATTATTCCCCTTAAAAATTTCTTACAAGCTACAGTGTTAAGGTTGGCCAGAGAAGCCAAAAACACCAGCGATTGGCCAACGCCCAGGCCAAACTAAATCAAGGATATCAAAAAGAAGAAAGCATGATTGTTCGTAGTTTGCGATTGAGAATTCTTCAGAATTCTTGGACTGAACAAAATTCAGCGCTAAAATAGCCTCATCGGAACGGGCTGAAAAGTGGCATATATGCCACTTTTTCACAACAATTAGGACGATTTTTGTACATGCTGTGAAACTGGAACTGGTGGTTCTCTATCACGTCTGCTGCGATAAAACGCTTCATGCTTTTGTCTTGATTTAAACATCTCGACGTCGCATAATTTGCTTCGAGATAGTTCCAATTGAACTTGAGCAATGGCCTGTTTTCTGCAACCATATTGTTCCTGTAGAACCGTATCGACAGCAGACAGGAGTTACTAAATGTGCACAACTCCAAGGTCAAAAAACTAAGTATCATCACCAAGGCATATTTTTTGCACGCGTTGGTTTAGTCAGACATCCTAGTATAGCCGAGTACTTCCGCTGGTTCTGGGTGTCTGTGTAAGAAAGATCATAGGATTTAAGACGAGTAGAAAGACCGTTGTACATGTTTTGCGAGGGTGGATTTTAAACATGTGTGGTTTTTGAACACATACAACTTTTTTTAAACGACGCATAGTGCTCTTTGCTAGACATATGTCAAATTCAAAGTATTGTATACAGGGTGTTGTATTGACAGATACCACCTTTAAAATTTTGTTCTGAGCAGACCTCTAATCCGTTCGCCTCAAAATGTGGACCAAATGTGTCATTGTGTGATCTGTTTTGTTTATTATCAAGAGCAAGGACGGGGCTTACCTGTTTAATAAGAAACCTAATAAAAACCATTTTCGTCTAAAGACGTGTGGCGACCAATTTGGATGAGAGGGATTGGTCCAGTGAAGAGACATTTGGATCTCCGTTAGCCTTGCTTCACGGATGCATACGCGTATGTCAAAATAAAAACTATTTGATTTCATTTAAACCTAGCACAGTGGTGCCACCTGCTACGAGTTTGCTCGTTCGCAGACTCGCGAGCTGGCCTAAAAAGCCCCTAAAGTCACTGCAACTCAGATAGCATTTCTCGCCTATCAGTTCATTACAACCTTTTACCTCATCACTGAAAAAAACTTCCTGAGCCCGCACAAACTCCTCCGGAAAAATCCGGAAATCACTCTCCGACAATTACAAACAGGTACGTACGTTAATGCAGGCCAAATGCACCAATGTTTTCCCACATTACACTCCTGAGTGCAAAGATTGCAAAATTGAGTACCCTACAACGTATTATAATAAAATGCGTACACAAACCAGCCGTAGCAACCCTCTTCAACCTCTCCTGAGCTGTGGGAGGCACTGCTGACCAGCTGTCGACTGGAAGACCACACCCCCTTGGTTACACAGGCGATGACGGCTATAGCAACACGTCAATTCCCTGACTAAAGATCTAGTCTCACTTTCAATCGCATTACGAGGTTTTCTGTCTCTTACCTTTTTTGTCTCTCATCTATGATATATTACAGGGAAAACTGTCGCGAAATGTGCATTATTGTGGAAATTATTTGCGTTATACCTTTTGCTATTTGCCATTGTGTTTCAATATTTTTTTTATTATTTAGTTGCTTAAAATTTCGCCCCCACCAATTATCTCCACTAACATGATTATAACTATTACATTGGCATCTTTCTCTCTCGAAATATGCATTATTGTGGAAGTGGCATTGTCCGACATTAGGCTGCCTGTTTAATTTACGGCGAACATCATGCATTCATTTTTAGAAGTCATTATTATTTCTCCGCAAATTTTAGGCACGTTCTGCAATTGTGGGATCATTCGTGCTTGAAAACGGCCATCATTTTAATCATATATGTTAATTTTCGTCTGCCACTGCATCCGGCACGTTTTAAGACTCGACTCATTGTTCTATGTATAAATGTCCTTTTTTAAGCATCATTGTTTTTATTCCTGTTTATTTTTATACTTTTGTAATATTGGCTTCGGTGTCCAAACGAACGTCTCACCCTGCTCTTTTCTTTTTAAGCCTGTGGCTTTTCTCAGTCGATTTGACACATTTCTACAAAAGGCAACGTCGGAAGTAAAAACACATGATTTTGTTTGGGTTCTTTGAAATAATATAAAGCCTGAAATCAAGCACAGCAGGTCATGTTTCAAGCAGAACATTTCGTTTCTTTTTGTCTCCGAATTTATTGAATGCACATTTTCAACACTTTTGTGTAGAGTATACCACTAGTTCGTTTGTGTTTTACTGAGGCGCAAGACTTCATTCGCCGGGGCAACAGCTTTGTCCGTGAGCTATCTTGTAGGTTGCCAGAATAGCAGTAGTGCGGTTAGACGCATTTCATCGTAGCAGCTACGCGTAAGCGTCCACCGGGGAACTCACTTACGAGGGCTGTACAGGTCCCCTTTGCCTGGAACGAAGAAAAAATGGCAATAGTAAGCTCCATGCACCCTAGAAGAGCTCCTTAGGATTTTTTTCAGATTTTTCTCATGTGATTGTTGTCTACAATAGCTCGCAAGAACCTTTTTACACTAATAATTACCATAGTTTCCGAAGACCAACAAAAGTAATAAAATTGTATTTTAATGCCTAGGGAAAGGAAAGACGCTTCGAAAAACGATGGTCTGCTCGAACTACGATCTGTATTTTGTATGTCTCACTCGAACTAAAAATACACTTCTTTCTGAGGTGAAATCGCGCTTCGCTTGGCCTTCTGGTTACAGTTCCAGTAACTGTATATATAAGAGGTTTATTATGCAGTATGCGTGAAATCGGCCGTGACATTTTAAAGCGTAAGCATACTAAGGCAGCTTCCTCCGCCCATCTGTGTATACGTATCTGTGTCCGTCTGCCATGCTGTTTCACCCTTACGCCTGTCTCGATAAACACCAGGCATAGGATATCCTCACGTAAAATTAGGGGTTTTGTAGGCATCCTAATAGTAAAAAAACGCCCTGTAATTGCGCTGTCTACAGGTATAGATAGGTACAATAAAAATGCTGCAGAAATTCAGAGAAATATGTACTAATGCATAGCATTCTTACACCGCTTGTCCTGGGTGAGTTTTTAGAATCAAAATGTCTGGTTTTTCTAGATCCTGTCCGACCAATTATGTCCATTTGATCCACTATAACGACTCGAGGTGGAACATACGAGAAATCTGCATTTTTGTGGAATTGCACGCCGTTATATGGTTTGCGATTTTCCGTCATTGCCCAATATTTTACTTATTCTTTAATTTTTCAAGATTTTGTTCTACCAATCATCTCCATCTACGATGTTATAACGACTAGATTTAGAACTTTCTGGAAATCTGAATTATTGTGGAAGTGCAGGGCTTTGCACTCTTAGCCATTTTTCGTAGTTCTTTTTTAATTTTATTTTTTAGAGTTGCAAAATTTCTGTGCACCTATTATCTAATTTACGCTAATATAAAGATTATAGGTGAAACTTCCGCAAAATCTGCATTATTGTTGAAATGCAGGTAGTTATACGGTTTTGCATTGTGTCTATGTTTCATATTTGTTTGATTTATTATTTTTTCAAAATTTTGTCAGACCAATTATCTCCATTAACGCGATTGTAACGACTACAGATGGATTTTTCTCGAATCTATGTTATTGTGAAAATGTAGGGTTTTACACGGTTCGCATTCTTCCGGAACTATTTTATAACGTTCCTAATATTTTGCGTTTTAAAATTTAGTTCGACTAATCATCTCCATTTACGCTATATTAGGATTACAGGGGAAACTTTCATGAAATCTGCATTATTTTGAAAATTCCGTGCGTTATACGTTTTGCTATTTTAGATAATGTTTCAATATTATTCTTACTTTTTAGTTTCTTAAAATTTCGACTCACCAATTATCTCCATTAACGTGATTATAACTATTACATTGGCATCTTTCTGGAAATATGCATTATTGTGGAAATTCAGGCCGTTACACGGTTCGCAGTTTTGTAATTATTTTATATATTTTTTTATTTTTTTCAGTTTTTCGAAATTTCGTTTGACCAACGATCTCTATTGACGCTATTACAAAAATTACAGTGGAACTTTCGCGATATCTTCATTATTGTGAAAATGTCGTGCATTAAACGTTTTGACATTTCCGGTATATTTTAAATATTTTTCAGATTTTTTTAGTTTTTATAAATTACGTTAGAACAATTATCTCCATTTACGCTGTTATAACGACTACAGGTGGAACTTTTGCGAAATTTGCGTTATTTTTGAAATGCAAGGCTTTACACGTCTTGCCATTTTCTGTATTTTTGTATGTTTCTTTCTTATTAGTTTTTCAATGTTATTTCCACCAGACATCTCTATATACGCTATTATAACGACTACAGATGAAACTTTTGCGAATACTGCATCTTTGTGGAAAGGCAAGGCGTTGCACCTTTTGCCATTTCCAGCAGTTTTTTGTATTTTACTTTTTTTTATTGTTAAAAATTTCGGGCGACCAGTGATCTCTATTTACGCTATTATAACGATTACAGGTGGAACTTCCGCGATATCTGTATTTATGTGGCAATGCAGGGCGTTACACGGTCCTGACTGTGGAGGTACTCGGCAAAGGTTGCTACACATTAAAAGATGCATTGTATACATCTGCATGGGTGCCGTAGGCCACACGAGCATCGTACAAGTCCCACCACCACACAGACAGAGGTATAGAAAATTGTTGCGATGCGATGCGATGCGCCACTTGTCGCATTCATGTAAACGCGGCTATTAACCGTCGCATACTCTCGCGTGACGGTGAGGTTCACTCTATTTTAAGGGCAGTGTGAAGTGTCGTCAGAAAGTTCTTTTTTTTATCTACGTAAAAGAAGGAATAACTTTCTGCGGGGTAGAAGACCTCTGATTTTATACAAACATATATTCCTTGCACTTTCGCATGGGCAAGAAGAAGCTTCTCCACGTAGCTGCGTGCCGCCAACAAATCGCGTCTGATTTCTAGTAGCATATCCAGACACATCTACATTGCTGGTGTGGCTCTGTATATATAGTCGACATTGTTATGAAATATCCTTATTTACCATTTCCTCAGTGCGCCATTCCCAACTCACAGCGAAACAGGACTGATATCTTAGGTTTGAAGTAAGGTGAATTTTATTGACCACTTATTTTGGAGCTTTACAGGCTGGTTACAAAGTCGGTCATTGCACGGAATTGTGATTTCGTAATAGCCATTTGTTTGACTGACCACACGATAGCTTAACCGCAATGACTGTTTCGGTGAGTCCATTCAGTTTGTACACGTAAACTGTTAACAACGCCTCCTGAGCGTTCCAACGCTAAAACTCATAGTGGAGGTATTACTGAACCCTTTCAATGATCGTCGTAGTAGTATATCAGCCATGGCAGACATGCTGTCTAGCTTTCTTTCGCTCTTCTTCTTGAACCATTCAGCCTAAAAGGGTGCCCGCTATCAACGCCAACCGGCGGCTTGGGGCTCTACGGTCCAATTCATTAGCCGCGTTTACATGAATGCGACAGAATGCGATAGCAGCGCGTCAGATTTCCTAGCGCATCACGAGTAATGCGATGCGCTAGCGTTTACATGTAGCGCATTACCCCTGGTGCGATGGTGGCGCCATACGGTGTCGCACATCGAAGGTAAAGCAGCGTTTCTGGCGCTTTCAAAGCTTCCGGCACGGCTGGTTCTGTTCTTTTTTCACGACTCGCATTTTCTGGCGTCTTACACTCGATTTAGACGTTTTTAAATGCAAAGCTGCGTTTGCAGGGCTTACTTTTCTTGTCGACATAATTACTAATGCGATGCGCTCGCGTTTACATGCACTTCGATAGTCGACTTACGCGGCACAGTCCACCCCGGTCTGGCGCTATAATGCGACGCGCTTTCCTAGCGCATTAGCCCCGTTTACATGGATGCGATGCACTGGAAAATTGTTGCGATGCGATGCGATGCGCCAGTTGTCGCATTCATGTAAACGCGGCTATTAACCGTCGCATAGTCAATTCGGTGTCGGCATGTCGCTTACAACAGAATCCAGAAGTCACTCTGCCGCATGCGCAATTCCGACCAGCTGCCTCATAAAACCACTCCTGAAAAAAAGTGTCGATTTATTCAAGGCAAGATACGTGAGCTTATCAGCACAGATAAATCGTTCGTCCCTTTACTTCCCTACAAACTAGGAATAGACGCCAGCCCTTCCAACCTTGCAACAAATTTGAACACTTTCTAGCACCCTTCTAATAATCCTAATGCAATATTTGCTGTGCATCGGAAGATTACGCTTTGAAACATAAAACTATGCCCCTACGTTTGGATACAGACCTACGCCTATGAAAACTGCTAATAAAGCCAGTAAGCTTTATAGCGATGTCCAAATGCTTAATCAAGATTCCTTAATGTCGAATGAACTGGCGATTCTTCTACGTAATTGAATTGAAGTTGGAGCAAGTCCATCCTCCACAAGTCCATCCTCCGCACCGAAGTAGAACAGCAGGAATTGATGAATCGCACGAAAGCAAAATGACAGCGAAGGAAACATTGCGACAAATGTCATAGTAAAGCACAGAACTCAGATCATCACGCTGACACAACCCCACGACATAGGCACATCGACAATGTGAGCACAAAATGTACAGCAAACAGCGTTATCTTGGAGCAAAATCTGCGCGAGATTCGTCATACGACGCTGCAGGCACAGTGGCAGAAGTTTTACACAAAACCCTGGGAACACGGGGGCTCCTGCAGTGTCACAGCCACCTCATCTGCCCACTCCTTAGCCTAGTGTAAAAAGACGACTAGAACGTTTCATCGACTGTGGAGCTTCAGGAAACAAAAAAGTTCAATGTTTGCTTGAAGTTAGGTTAATTCTCGAAGAAACACGCGCACACAAGCTACATTATAATCCTGCATATCTTCGCTTCAGAGCTAATGAAGAGTTAATCCTTGCCTGAACTTCTTTAAAGCGCAGCAACAGTACCTTCCAAGAAATTCTACTTGACAGCGTGACCAAGAAAAAGCGTAAATTATATAGTCGCCCATAAAACCGTCTTTACTTCAGGACAGAGCCTGGTTCGGCGAGAGAGCGTTGTTGACATCGACCCCTTCACCAAGTAGGGTAAACTCGCCGTGCGGGACGACGGATATTCGCCCATAGAGCAAGATGCGATCGCCGAGGTGATAGGCTGCACGACCAGGATGACGATGAAAATAAAGACCACGTTGAAGAATCCGCATACTCCGGCAAAAAAAATCATAGCCTTTATACTCCGTGAAGAGAAAAGTCCAGGGAAGCTTGGACACTTGTTTGACTTGCTATATTGAACTACAACGATCCGATCTCTACGTACATACTAAGGAAAAAAGCAATTAGTGGGTAGCGACAAAGGCGTTTTACTGTTGCGTGGCTACGCCAATCACATCGCGGGCTCTGATGCGCCAGACAGGCGGCCGCGGAAGAGCGCAGGGCATCTTGCTATGCCAGGGGGGGAGAGACCCCACGCATGGCGAGAAGTATGCGGGACACGGGAAAGGTTATCCGGCGGTGAAGAGGACGATAAAGCGGGGCTTGCACCATATTATTCCCGTAGCTGGACGTGTTTTCATGTGCAACGTACACACTGTGGGAAAGCTCGCTTACAAAGGCCAAACTGACACCGATCCAGTTAAAATCGAAAGTTGGGAAGATGTTCTTGAAGGGGCAAAAGAAGCCATCTTATGTCTAAATATAGAAGCCCTGAAACTTTACAAAATTTTAGAAATTTTTTGATAACCTGAATACACGCCGCTTTGAAAATTGCTACCTTTGCTACCTTTCAAATTGCTAACTTTGAAACAACAGGCTACCTTTGTCACAGTGTATCTGGCAACATGAGCCACGACAGCAGATACATCTCGCCGCCCAGCGAAAGCGGCTGCGTTGTGGAGCGTGCCAGAAGCAGAACACGTTTGTTCACAGTGACGTGTACTGTATCGGCACGCTGAAGACAGTGCTGCCTGCGGCTTGGTGCAGAATAGTACGAGTTGCATCAGAGAAGTGCCACTGACGCAGCGCGAAGTGTACGGCGTGCCCCACATGAAGCTGTAGCGCTACTAGGTTTACTATCTCATGCTTAAGCTTTCCGACCAACTGCTCGACCATCATCCCCGCGTGAACATGGTCAAGGACATCAAGAAAAGCTTGCAACACCAAACCTGATCAAGACGCGTGCAGTTTGTCGCCTTTACATGTTACAGGCACAAGCTGCAGCGCCGGAGCATGGTAAATTTCCCGTTGGGCATACGAACAATTATAGTGACTGTGTAGTTGCTGACCATGCTAATACAGTGATCTTTCCCATAACACCGTGGACCGGATAACCTTTGGGTATTTCTAATATGAAAACACTAGGCTGTGACACGCTCAGCGAGATGTTCAACATGTCTAGCCTCATCCCCTTGCTGAATGGTGTTTTTCCCTGGGTTTTCTCCCAAGCCAGCTAAAAACTCCCCAGATGTGGTAATGGTGTGAATCGGACGGGCGCCATGTTAGTCTTGTGTTCTTTCCGTGTATCAGCACTAAAAGTGTCAGCACTTTAAGCGTGTCTTCGCGCTAATTAAAACGAACGAGCACGGCGTGACGGTTGCATGCAGCTACAAAACCCATACCGTATGTGAACGCGGATACATGCTTCAGCCAGCGAGGTCACAGGCAAAAATCGCGGCCATGTCGTTTCTGTCTGTTTATTTGGTGATAGCCGTCGCCAGACTCTGATGCTAACAATAAGACAGTGCTCGTCGTTGCAAAAGTTACAATGTTCATCTGCTCTGCTTGCTTGCGCGCATATAGACGGTTTAAATTCTCGTTCCACTGCGCCAACGCGACCGACTGCAGCGACTTAACTTGCCCTGCCCGGTCGACCACGGCCGTGAAGCCCGGATGGAAACAACGCACGGCAGTGGGAACAACGAAGAGCGGTCGATGGCTCGATGCTGCCGGAGCTTCAAGCATCGCCGGCGTCGAGTCTTGAAGCTTTTTTTATTTGTAAAGGACGAGTAATGTGAATTGGTTAGAACATTTTCATGTGTCCCTGTCACACTAGGAACGGCCGCTAACAGCATTTGGATACGGCAACAGCTGTGGACAGCTTGCTGGTAAGTCGTCTGTCATCATTCGTTGCGTTTATCAAACGTTTTGAATAGCGTTAACTGTGAAGTCCCAATGCCGCACACAGCACGTACACGCACAGGCAAGGAAAGCAGCGTACCCTGGCGTTATATTCTACTTTTTTTGTGGTTCGCGGGTATCCTTTCACATTCTTTTGTCGGCCGGTTCGTAAGAGGGCATTCAAGATAAGATCGTTTGTCGCGCGCGGCGTCGTTCCAAAGCATCAGCCCAGTATGAGGGAAGCAGGAAGGAAGGGGGAGGAGATCGTTGAAGAGGATGCTGACATTTCAAAGAAAGCGGCACGTAAGACGTGAAAGGGAACTCAACCCGCCTGCTGTTTTACACTCTTCTGGCCAGAGCCGCACACCAGTATGTAAAAGATACTATGGGCCTATCGAACGCTTAAATGCAAATAATGTGGACCACGGCGGCAATGTGTTTCGAACCCCAAATGTTCTTCTTCCCTTTCAGATGGCAGTGAGGGGTTGGTAAACAATCGGCGCCTGTCAATAGCCATCTGAGGCCACGTAATTCAAAAAAAAAAAATGGCACGCAACTGTAGAAGAGAACAGAGTTTGCCCTAGCACGACACATGCCTGCCAGGAAAAAAAGGGGAAATTATTTTTTAGAAATAAACACACTCTTTTGTTGATTCTAACTTTATGACACAATCAAGAGTACGATCATACACAGAAGTTACGTGAATCATCTGACACTCGAATTTGACACGGAGAGTTCAGCTACAAAAAAAGTGGTACGGTGGTTTTGGTTGACGGATACCCCTAAACTCCCGTTAATATCAACTTTGGCGGGTGTATGTGGCCTGCAGCGTTGGCAAGTCTAAGAATACAGTTTCAACTTCAACTGCTTTTTTACGTTCAATCATGAGCCATTTTGGTACCATAAGCGATGTTTACGTTAGCTAACAACACTTTAGCGGTGGTTTCTGCTACCAATTACTTATGTAACAATCATGCTTGCAAACACGGTGACACAGAATATAAAGGTGTCAGATTGTGGATAATTGCATGCCAATCGCTGATTTTATCACTACTCCAAAAAAGAGAAAGGGTTTTTTATTGCTCCAAAAGCGAAAATGTCATACGGTGAAAGGTTTGTTAGTTGGAAAAAGGTTCATTTGAAATTACAGTTAATTCAAACTATGTCCAGGTCCCAGTGCTACACTGTGTATTTAGGTGGGGCAAAAATCCCAATAATTCGAACGGGACGGTATTCACAAGTCAGTTGGAACTAGCATCCGCTGGCTTACACCGCTCCTAGGTGATATAAACGTTGGCCCATTGTAAATACAATGCATTGCAAAACCAAACCAAATTTACTAGACACCCAATAGAATTTGTGAGAAGCACAAGCAGGTGTGCACTTAGTGCAAAGTTCACCTGACTGGCTGATCCAGCGTGCCAACGCTCTAGTGCATGCCGTAGCATGTTTTGACTTCCACAGCGGGAGCTGCCATTGTTCGGCTTAAGGTATTGCAGGTTTTTGCAGTGCCTGATGGTTGGGCCTGCGAACAGCTACAGTGGGTGAATAGGCCGGAAAAGGCTGAACTCTCATTCCTATCGCTGGCTTCCTAATTCGAACTGCACGTAATGTGAACTAGTTTTACTCCCCTTCAGGTTCAAAGTAACGAGCTTCTACCGTATTTCATAATCATCATCATCATCAGCCTGGTTTTGTCCGCTGCAGGACAAAAGCCTTTCCCAAAGATCTCCAGCAGCATATTTACACCTACTTTAATGCTGCAGCGTTGTATTCCTGATTCCGCCTAAACTTTAAAGAAAAAAAAAACCTGGTCTATAAGGTTTAGATACTACGCTAAATTGTTGCAGTTATGTTAAGTTATTTAAGAATTGTGTCCGCCTTCTGTTTTATTTGCGTGACTCTTAAAGTTTTGACCAGGTCGTTATATAAACTGTTTTTGGATCTGACTTATTTTTCTGTTTTCGTTTCTTCTTTTGAAAAGTTCCCCTTGCAACCTACTTACTCACTGTTTCCAATGATGCTGCTGGCATGGACGCATATGGCCAGCTTTGTTTCCTTGCACCCTTACTGTTTGCAGGGATGTGGTGCTATTTTGCGTATTGTTTGGATATATAATGTGAAACTCCCTAGGACGACCCGCAGTTTTCAGATGTTTTTAGCATGCCTTAGGGACTTGGAATTAACTACCGATGTGGGAAGACCTTATATCTAATCAGTTTTTGTCGCATCAATTGTGCAGTTGGTTTTTGGGGCTATAAAAGGATTGCACATAATTACAAAATTTCAATACTAATGCTAGTTACGCTTTGTTTTAATTGATTAACCCAGTTTGTATTTGGTCAGTACCAAGAAATAAATTTGTGTTAAGATGGTCACAACCATTTGTGATTCTTGAATGATAATTTCTGCCTTTCATATGGTAATTAAGTACAAGCGTAGCAATTGACAATGTATTTATTTTTTCTTTAATACCGCATCTATTGTGTAGGCCAATTAAAAAAAAGAACAGAAGCCAAGTACCCATTCCAAGCTTTGAGAATGTGACCTTTGCACATCAAAATACCACCCCAAGTGTCTGTATGGTGATTATTACCCGTGGCTCATGTACACAAAAAATGATATTAAGTGTATAAGGCCTTAAGATATCGAATGACATTATTTGGGCGGGCCGTGCTACACGCGAAAATGCGAAGGCATTAAACGTGTTAAGCATGATGGTGATAATGACCAAAAAGAGAAATACGCTCATATTTTAGAAGTTTTTAGCACAGAGAAAAACGTCGTACGAGGGTTAAACTTGTTTTTTTTGTAAAAGAAAACCTTATGATAATTGTGTTTGGTGTGAGTCGTTTGTAAAAGCGGCTTCAGGAGCTGCCGGCGCCTGCCAGCGGTAGCCAAAGACGAAAAACTCGAAACAATGAGTGATACGATGTTTTGCCTTTCACCGCCGCTTTAGTGAACTTCGTCTTTTTGAGAACCTCGCCGCCAAGAATTCACAAAAAACTGTCTTATTGCGAGGTTCAGCTACATTTCGGCGTCAACGCTCTGGTGCTGAGAGCTTCGTTGGTTTTATTTGGGGTACATCGCGTTCCAGACAATGCAGATTTGATGCGTTCGCGAAGGTGAATGAGTTGTGCGGAACTCCTTAAACCGAAAACGACATTACAGTGAATGGCATATGATTTTTGTGTTGCAGCATATTAATGGCATTAAAACTTAAGGCATTAAGCACATAATGTCTTTTTTTGTGTAAGTGTGGCACGGGTATAACATACTGCTCTTTCTTTCAGTAAAGGCTCCAGAACGTTTTGGGATCGCGAAAAGAAAAATACTTCACAAGACTCAATATTCCCATGAGGGACGAAAACCCCCCTTCTGGGTTGCTAAAAACTGTCCAACAAAGTATTTTAATACTCGCATAAGCTCCCTAAACATCTCTAAAAAGTCAATAAAAGAATGAAATGCTCTCGCAAAACCCGCCTAGAAACACCCCCGAAGTTATTTATATGCTCCCTGAGTGAGCGGAAATAGACTCCTACTCGACCACCTGAAAACTCCATAAACATAACTTAAATACGCGCTTGAGGAATTAATAACTACTCCATTTGAACTTCCCTAAATTCCCCCAAGCATTTATTAAAACTCTCAAAATACAACATTTCTATTTCCTAAAAACATCCCGTTTCGAGGGAGTAAACGTAACCTCCCTACCCAGTGTAGTAAAAAGCTTATAGAAGGAGGATCACTAGATGACTAGAACCTCTAGAGGGTATATATTTTTTAGAGTGTGTTGTTCGAGCATACCCAGTGTTTCAAGAAACGGTTACTTACAACCGTAAGAAAACAAACCAGGGGCACCTCAGGTCAGCAACAAAGCGAGTGTGCACAGTGGTCCTGATCGGTATTGTGCGCCATCTCGGATGATTGACGGCAAACAAGGCGTTTCGCTGTTCACTGCGGGCTAAACACTGTACTAACATTTCCTTGGGTATTTGCCTTGGCTACGTCATCTCAAGTGTCACCAAAAGTACGATTTAGCAGGACAATCGAAATTTTTGTGGCTTTACTTGTTTAATGTCTAAGTGAATAAAGGATCGCTGGCTGCCGTGCAATCGGGGGAGGCGCTTTAACGCACCAAATCATTCGAACAGGCAAGCTTGAATTTTGTCTTCATGGTACCTTTAAAAGTCAACGTGAAATATTGTTGTGAATAATCTTGAAGTTTTTTTTTTCAGTCAATTAAAGTTCCGAAGTGCTGTTTGGTGGTTCTTTTCCTAAAACTGACCGACTGCATGAGCTCTATTGTTCCCTCAATACGTGACTTCATTACCGTACTTACTCATACTGAATTGAAAGGTTCTCCCTTACTCAAAGGGCAATTGCTACCGTAACCGTTAGTTGTTCCCAAATATCAAGCTGCGTTGACCGATAACTGAAGAGATGATTGTGCTTTTGTACGCAGCGTATTTATTCAAAACGAATGCTGCGCTGCACATCGGCCTAAACTTAAAAACAAAACAAGGTCTTTTTGATGGAAAGCATGCGTATATGTTACCGTCAATCAGTATAGTATGTAATATTTCATAGAACGCTCACCTGATTGCTAATTGGAGGGCAGGCTGCAGCGCTGTAAGGAACTACGTTGACCTTGCAAGACGTGGGAGCGATGGTAAACGTCAGACGGTAGTTCATGGCAGAGTCGAGCTGCAATTAAGACGATCACCATGAAAGATGCATTAACAGTTGGTTTTTAACTAGGGCACGTACACACGGCAAATGGCTCGCAATTTCGAATGGCAACCTATTTAAATTCAGCATTGGAATAAACATGTAAACCTTTTTTGTTATGTGGTTACCGATGCTATGAAGACAAGTTCGAAAGACGCCTTGACCGCTGAGGGTTTATAGCGTGTGCGTCGGCAAGATTTTTTCTTGAGGAGGCAAACCACTGCATTGAGGGAGAGGAGAGAGAAAGTGAGGGGCCTCGACAATTGTGCTGGGGTGGCTTTGGGGAGGGGAAGTTCCCTTTTTGCAGCCCCCTGCCGACACCCATGGTTAATAGCACTATATACCATGCAAGGGGGCGCAGTTATCCATTGAATAATTTACTCTTTCGACAATAGATGAATAGAGTTTTCGTCTCAGTACATTTGCGGAGAAGCTGGAAATATGCGCGACAGCTTGCACTCGGCGCTAGATGCACACCATTGTTGCCTTTTTTCTTTCCTGCAAGTTGAAAGGCCGAAGCTGTAGACGTGAATCAGACAATGGTCATTGCGCGACAGCAACGTGCGGGCCTGGAGCAGTAGAGTACGGTGAATGTTCTCTTTTGAGTAAAAAAAAAAATTATCTTGCCAAAAAACGCCAGTTTCAGTTATGAGTGTGGCATATTATTTATTGAATTTTAGGGTGTCCGCTGCGGCACTAATTACGCCGCACAACGCCCCGCATACAATTCACATTAAATCATGGTGCCGCGAAATTAGTGGTGTCTGAAACCCTACACCATGAAATGAAATCACTGCCATTACGGCATGAAATAAAATCGCTGCCTCTACATTCTGTAAAACTGGCTAAGTGCACATCATAATCATAGCGCACTTTGTTTTTATTCGCTACCATGTTCAGAGAGAACTGGGAATAACGGTAACGTGGGGAAATCACATTGCTCTGATGTGCTTCTCGGCAGGGGAGAGAAAATGGAATCTGGAGAAACTCATCTTATTGAGAATGCACCTAAAGCGTCATATTGAGCTTTAAAATAATAAAAAAAACCACCATCTGCTCACACGGGGGTAGCATATTTTGGCGCCAGGTACGTTTAAAAAGCGCATTTGAAAACAATGAAGTTCGCCAAAAATCTGTTCAGTGCTCCGAAGTTAGCAATACTCACTCGGTTGAATAAAAATATTAGGTCCCTTTTTCACAACCCAATCGGGGTCTTAAGAGCTCTTTAATATGATTACGAGATTATTATATAAATGATCGCTCTCAACAAACGCGATTTGTAGTACCTTGAATTCTTTAAGAGAGCTTATACTAATTTGGGCTCAAATATTGGATATCGGTATGGCGCAAAAAAACCTTCAATTTTTTCAGCTATATAGATGCTTTATGTTCGCTCCCGTGAATTGCATGACCTTGCAGAAAAAGCTTTGTGCAGAAATATCGAAAACCATTATGAAGTGTTACAAAAACAATAACCAGTGGTTCCTAGTGCAATGAAGGTTCTTATATTTACTACAAAATTTATTGATATGAATTCCTCGTTCGTTTGCAATCAATATCTGTAACACGTTTTTCAGTAAGAAAAACAAATCGCACAAATTCAGGCAATTGCCGAACGATGCGTAGCATTCTTACGGCGTTTGCATAAAGTGTGTGTTCTTTCCAGCCAAATATGGCTATGACTAGCAGAAGTCGTTAAATTAGTTTAATTTCTTAGGTCTTCTCGTTTTTTGTTCGCCAGTGATATAAATGCATAGCACTGAAGCTATAAAACGACTTTACCTCGCCAGTTTGGTTTTTTTTTTCCGAAGATTCAAACCCTAGTGCAGAGTTGGTCCATTTAAACAACGTTTTATTCGTATGGCCAGCGTTCTCTTGCGGTCATTTTATTTAGTCTTCTCTTTTTTGGGGGGGATCTACCAGATATATATATATATTTTGTTATCGTAAGACCTTTTTTGTAACAAACGAAATATTTTTTCTATTTTTAAATGATTATTATTAACGCCTTTATACCAGTTAACTGGTACTTCTTCCTCAAAAAAAAATATTTTTGTAGAAATGCAGTTTGCACGGCTCGCAATTTTCGACATTTTTATTTGTATTTTGTACGTTCTTTGCGGACATTTTTATTACACTTCCGTTTTGGGTGAACGTGTATAACCTGCATGTTTTTAATTTGGTCGCATCACTTTTGTGAAAAATGTTGTTTTATTTTTTTCTCATTTCTGGTATTCTGAAATTCTGGCCACCCACTAATGTACATTTAAGACATTGTAACGATTAAAGACGTTACTTCAGCCAAATCGGCATTTTTGTGGAAATGCAGTTCGTTCCACGGCAAGCTAGTTTTGCAGTTTTATTCGTATTTTGAAGGTTTGTTCTCGGACATGTTATATTTATTCTCCGGTTTCTCGGAGATGTGCACGGGATACGTACTTTTTATTTGCGAGGTTATTTTGTCACGAAAATATATTTTTTTAAATTTCTGTCCTTTTGTGTTTTCCAAAATTCTAGCCAGCCAATTACCTTTATATCCGCTTACATAATGAATAAATATGTTACTTCAAGGAAATCTGCCTTTTTGTGGAAATCCATGGCGTTACACACTTCTCCATATGCGTAATTTTTTTATTGGTATATTCAATGTTCTTTGGCGGACTTTGTTATTCTTCAGTTTTGAGGGGAGTTGTATAAGACGAATATTTTGAATTTTGTAAAAGCAATTTTTTAAGAATTTATTATTTTTTACTTTTCTATTTTTGGTTTTCAAAATTCTATCCTACCGACGGACGCGCACACAGGCGCGCACAAAGACGCGCGCACACACACACACACACAAACACACACACGCACGCACAGACACACACGCACGCGCGCGCATACACACACACACAGATAAATAGAGAGACGCACAAATGCGCATGCAAGCACGCACACACACGCGCGCCCGTGCGCACGCACGCACACTGACGCCCACCCACGCACATTACGCAGACACGCGCGCACACACAGAAACATATTCACAGAAAGCAAGCACGCGCATTCCCATGCACACGCGCGCAATCACTCAAAAACTTGTGGAGACGCACATCCGGGCACACTTCCCCACACACGCGTGTACCCACACAGTAGATGCACATCCGGAAGCGCACACACTTTCACACGCACGTGAGCACAAACACATACGCAGCCCCACACACGCACGCACGCATACACACGCACAAAAACGCTTTCACCCACGCATGTATGCACGCAGGGGCACACACGCGCACCTGCACGCGCACTCAAGTATGCGCACGTACTTACACACAGGCAAACTGGAACACGCACAATAGCATGCACACGAACAAGCACGCACCCACGTACACATGTACACTTGCACGCACACGAATAAACCCGCACGCACACACACATTCACACAAACGCACACACAGGCGCGCATGCGCACACACAGACGCAGAAAACAAACGCGTACCCCACACGCACACACGCAAACACACACGCATGCACACCTCAGACGACACGCACACAAGCAGGCTCGCACAAATAAACACACACACGCACGTAGAGCGCACACGCACGCAGAGGTGCACACAGGTGTATACAGGCGCTTACAGCCAGGAATCGGCAGCAGCCGGGCAGTGTCTAAAAATTGCAACTTCACTGTAAACTAACAAATATTCAAGACTATATAAAATTTGTCGTAATCATACCGCAGTCCCAGTGGCCACCTTGAGGCCAATTTCAATGTGTGGTTTTCAGGATAAATTCATTATAATAGAATTACTGAGGAATCTCGAAGAAGATGGCTTTGCCGTCAGCGATTCGGTCGGACGTCCTATGATGTACACAGTTTGAAATCCAAACCTAGCATTTAACCTGTCCGCCGTAATACAATTCTGGCTGGCTGGCTGTTCGTTGCGACCTAGTGTAACGCATACAAAGCATGCACACACTTCATAAAGTGTTTATTGTTTGTTGAATCCAAAGCAATTATGAAGTTCTTCGCTTATTGTGTTGGGGTTGGATCCGGAACCAAATCATGCAGCCGTATGTATTTGGTGAGCATGTTTTGAGATTTTGTTCAAATATTTTTGGTTTTGGGTGTCTCTCCATACTTGCTCTTTCAATATCTAAAATCCTTTATGAGCCTATAAAATGAACATAAAAAGGGTATAATCGAATTTGTTGCTTTCATACTTCCAAAATTACCAGAAACCTGTAAGCCGTTTCTAGAAAGGCAAATATTGCTGACGGAACGCAACGCCCGGTTCCTAACTCGTAATATAACCAAAAACTAAAACATACCTGAGAAGAAGCCCTAGAAGGGCCTCATTTAGGACCTCGCTTTCAACCTAAAGACCTCCTGTGATCAAATGGAAACCTACAGAGAAGGTGCTCACATATTAGCCAATCAACATTGAAAATTTAGGCCAGGTAGTTTAATAAATTTAGGCTTGGCTGGCCCTCACCAGCAACATAATAAATATGCAAGTTGGAAGCTTGCATCATTTCTGTCAGCCTACATTTTACGAATTAGATAAAATCTCCTAGTTCCAAAATCCCCCAATCCGATAGGGGTATATCTGTAAGGTAGGCCGTTGCGAACGATGTTCAGATTTGGGGGGGTAATTGCGCTAATATTCATTTTTTTGTGTCTACAGCAATTCTATTGCCGCGAACCATACATTGGGTTTGTTTATTTGTGTTTTGCTTTTACCGCCCGGCTGCGCCGGTCTGTGTTATCTCTGCGCCAAGGGAAGCGCGTGTTCCATTCCTTCTTTCTGTGCCGCATGTGTTATCTGTTGTGATAGGGAGAGCATTCCGATCTAACGTGAACAGCCCAGAATAATCTTCTTGGATCTACTATGTTCTCGATGCGAATCGACGTTTCGAGAACCAAGCGCGCCAAAAGATAAAAAGCCTGCAGTGCGGACGCCGGGGCATTCGATTCGACGACACTCGCCTGTGCAAGTCACTTTGTTGACCGCTGCTTCGCCGCCTCTGTATTCTTTTGAGTTGTTAGGGGAGCACAAGTTCGCTCCAATAAACGTGTTTCTCATTCAACACAACTGCATCGTCCTTGTCTTCGTGACATCTGGTGGAGGTGCGGGGTAGCAGGGTGATGTGATCGTCGGCGATCCTGACAGCAGCACGGTGATCGGGGTTCGGCTGCGGCGTCGTGGAGTGATTGGAGGAAAATGTTATCGACTTGGTCTGCAGATCAATTATTGTGCCGTTGTCCGTCAAAAAGTCCATTCCGAGAATCACGTCGCGGGAGCAGTTAGGCAGAACGACGAACGCCGCAGGGTACGTTGTGCCGTCTATGGTGACGCGCGATGTGCACGTTCCACTTGGCGTCACGAGGTGGCCTCCTGCTGTGCGTATGTGCGGACCGTCCCATCTGGTCATAACTTTCTTCAGTTTAGACGCAAATGGTCCGCTCATTACCGAATAGTCAGCTCCCGTGTCTACGAGGGCGACTACGTCAAAGCCGTCGATGGACACCTTGACGTCAGATGCAGTCGTCCTCGAGTTCCGGGTTCGTCGGGGCGTCGTATCTCTGCTTGTACGTACTGATGGTCGGGCACTGTGCATCGTCGTTGTCGTCGTCTTCTCAACGGACGTCTCGGTCAGGTCGGGTACGCGTCGCGCCGTGTAGCTGTCGTCGTGTTCGGGAGTGTCGTCAGGGTTAGGTCGGGTCGTCGGGATGAGGGCATGTCGTGAATCACTGTCTTCAGCGCTTCCTTGCGTCGTTGGAGGGTTTCTAGTTTTTCGCCGTAGAGCAACTTCACCTCCAGAAGTTGCCGCCTTTAGTTTCCCCCGCGTGGGCTGGGGGACCTTCCACGGGCCAAGTCAGCGTTGCTACGGCGGTTCGGCGATTGGTAGGGGTAGGGCGACGGCGAACGGTTGAAACGCGCTGGGCCACGGCTGGTTTCGAATAGATACTCGTCAATCTCACGTGGTCGTTGGCCAGGGAGAGGGCGAGGTGCGTCGACGGAGAAACCACGCAGTCCGAGTCTCTTGCATGGGCAGCGACGGTAAATGTGGTCGGCCTCTCCGCAGTGGTAGCACAGAGGACGGTTATCGAGAGTTCGCCATACGTCCGTCTTCCTCGGCGTCTGGTTTCGTGCTACCGGGGGTCGGGCGGGTGACAGTGGGCGGCGTTACGTCGGGGCCTCTTGACGGCGTGTTGGAGCAGGGCGGGGTCGACGAACAGCCGCGGAGCATGCCATAGCTTGTGGCTCTCGGGGTACCTCGGATGGCGTAGAAGTTCCCAACGCTTGTTGCACTTCTTCTCTAATCACGTCGGTGAGGGAAGCGACTTGGGGCTGCGGCGGCGTCGGGAAAAGTTTCCGCAGCTCCTCTCTCACTATTGCGCGGATAGTCTCGCGTAGGCTGTCGGCCGGAATCCGCGTGCTGCCAAAGTCGTTCGCATTGGCCGCGCCAACAAAGTGGCGGTCACACTGCTTAGCACGCATTTCGAGGGCTTTCTCAATGGTGCTGGCTTCGGTCACGAATTGGGCGACGGTTTTGGGCGGATTTCGGACAAGTCCAGCAAACAGTTCCTCCTTCACTCCGCGCATTAAGAAGCGCAACTTCTTTTCTACCGTCATTTCGGGGTCCGCGCGGCGAAATAGCTGCTTCATCTCCTCAACGAAGATCACAACACCTCCGTTGGGGTGTTGCGTGCGCGTTTCCAACAAAAGGGCGGCTCTTTTTTTCCGCACGACGGTAGTGAAGGTCTTAGTAAACTCGCTTTTGAACTGAGCCCAGTTTGTCAAGGAGCTCTCGTGGTTCTCGAACCAAGTGCGAGCCGAATCTTCCAAGTAACAGAAAACGTGCCGGAACGTTTCTGCGTCGTCCCACCTGTTGAATTTCCGGACGCGCTCCAGTTTCTCCAACCATTCTTCTGCGTCTTCTGCGGGGGCTCTTCGGAACGATGGCGGTTTCCGGGGCTGCTGAAGGACGATTGGCGACGTTGTTTCTTGCACCATGGTGTTGGTTGCAGCGTTCCTTTTCTTGGGCTCTTCTGGCATCAAACCGAACTCATCAAACCGAACTCGGGCGGTAAATCTTGCAGGCGGGGGCTGGCTCTTGTTGGACTGGCTTGGCGGCTTTTAGAGGTTGTAGTGGGCATGACCGCTGACGCCGTTCGAGCTTGTCTACGGTAGAAGGCCGAGTACGATGCTCGACGCCATGCTTCCGCACGTAGAAGACGACGACCTCAACGCCGACGTCCACGGATATCTTCAACGTGCGGAGGAGGCCCGCCAGCTCGCTCGAGTTCGTATAACGGATCAGCAGCTGGTGGATGCGGGCCGCTACAACCTCCGACGCCGAGACGCCGAGTACTAACCAGGAGATCGTGTGTGGGTTTGGACTCCCATCCGACGACGCGGACTCAGTGAGAAGCTCCTGCGACGGTATTTCGGACCCTACCAGATTCTACGACGTGTTGACCAACTTACCTATGAAGTGATCCCCGATGGTGACTCCGGCTCATCACGACGACGCACGCAGCCTGAAGTCGTCCACGTGGTTCGCTTAAAACCTTTCTACGGACGATGACGAACTTTTATTTTCATTTGTTCGGACTGTCGCTTATGTTAGCATCGGGTCGATGCACTCTTAGAGGGGGGTAATGCCGCGAACCATACATTGGGTTTGTTTATTTGTGTTTTGCTTTTACCGCCCGGCTGCGCCGGTCTGTGTTATCTCTGCGCCAAGGGAAGCGCGTGTTCCATTCTTTCTTTCTGTGCCGCATGTGCTATCTGTTGTGATAGGGCGAGCATTCCGATCTAACGTGAACAGCCCAGAATAATCTTCTTGGATCTACTATGTTCTCGATGCGAATCGACGTTTCGAGAACCACGCGCGCCAAAAGATAAAAAGCCTGCAGTGCGGACGCCGGGCCATTCGATTCGACGACACTCGCCTGTGCAAGTCACTTTGTTGACCGTGCTTCGCCGCCTCTGTATTCTTTTGAGTTGTTAGGGGAGCACAAGTTCGCTCCAATAAACGTGTTTCTCATTCAACACAACTGCATCGTCCTTGTCTTCGTGACACTATTCTTTACAGTAAGCGTGGTCTTGCAAACTTCACATAATGGAAATTCAAATTCGTATATACGCAGACCAACGCGGCTAACAGCAGTGTGTCGCTCATAATAATCCTGTATGTCCCCCTATTTTTCTTTGTATTTCTTTCATTTCTACTACCTCTTTGCGGATTTAAAAGATGGGGGTAATAAATCGCTGTAATAAACCGTTCCTGGTGATGAGCGTCGCAACGTTGATTTAAATTTGGAACCAAAGAGATGGCCCAGACGACGACAATACACGTTATATTTCCGAGGTACACAACCTAGGCGTGGTGCGTATAGTGGTACACCGGTTGTTGTAAGGCGTGTGCTAATATGGTGGTTGGTATTTTCGAGGTCTAGTTCGTTACCCATCTCAAAAGAAAAAAAAAACACTTCTAGAACTCTTCGGATGCAAAAACAAAATATTAGATGCGGAGCATCTCATGCTCGGGGCTATGTCCCTCCCTCCCTTCTCGTTGTCGTTGTTGTCCGCCGTCCGCACCCCCACTGTTCATCCCATACAAAAATGCCTTATGGGCGTCTATTGAAAAATGTATGGTGAGCTATGGCCGCCGATGGGTCTCTATGATCACCCATAAAAAAGGCATAAATTAGGCTATAACCATCTATTGAAGTTTTTATAGATCCTGCACTAAAGACTGTAAATCATACAATTCTCTTTACGATTATAGATCATCCTAGTGTGTTTAGTCTATAGAGTCACAGATATTCAGGTTACTGTAGCCAGCTAAAGAAATATGTATGGCTTTACTTCTATAGACCAGCCGCGGCAAAGCTCTTTTGGCTGGCTATGAACCATTGTTTAACTTTAAGTCTAGAGACTTGAAACCATTCAGCTGTCTTTTGCCAGCTATTGGAAAAAATATGTCCTCAAGCTAAAGAGAGACAGCCACAAGAGCTCTTTTGGCTGGCTATGGGCTGTTGTTTAGCTCTAACTCTACAGACTTGAAACCATTCAGCTGTCTTTTGGCAGCTATTGAAAAGAGTTCGTCCTAAAGCTATAGAAAAAAAGCCATAAAAACGCATTTGCTTGGCCTTGGGCCGTTGTTTAGCTCTAAGTCTACAAACGTGCAACCATACGGCTGTCTTCTGCCAGCCGTTGGAGAGAATTTGCTGTAAAGCTAAAGAGGCAGCCATAAAAGCTTCTGCGGCCTGGTAGAGTACAATATATAACTGTAAACCTTTAGAGGTGTGATAATTAAGCAACATTTTGTGGCATTAGAAAGCGTTTGGCACAGAACTTACAAGCCTGCATTCATGAAGGCTTCTTTAGCTAACTACGTAGTCACATAAGGCTCCACGTCTCCAACCGCTAATCGAAAAGTGTTAGCCTATAAAGGTATAATTCGAGTAACCATTAAATCCTATTCTGCTGGGTTCACTGTAACTTATGACGCGAAATTCATATACTCATGATTTACCTAGCTACATCTACAACACCGATTGGATAACGATGATGAGGTTGATCGGCCAGTTATATGAGCGTATTTGTTCAATGGGATTAGGTACTCATTATACCAACAAGGCTTCGCCTACCCTCCTAACCTCGCTAAGCCCTATTACATCCCATTTAATGCCCTCTAATTCCTCGTACAAAACCTCGAGACTTGCTTCGCTAGATAAGGTTCGCACGTTAAACGTTGCCAAGTTCAGATTCCATTGGCGGCCTGTCCGGATCCAGGGATTCTTAGCACCCTCTGCTGCGTCACAGGTCTGACCGCCGCCGTGGTCAGTTGCTTCGCAGCCGCTGGGGACTGAGGGCCGAGGGTTAGTTGGCGTATTCATGGGAGGTTGTGGCCGTTACTACACCAGGGTGGCCAATCCTGCTCTGGTGAGGGAGTGCATTACCGGCAATGGTCACCGGGGTCAGGCCGCACCCCAAGCCCCTTTGTGCAATTCCATCAATACGCGGATTTTTTTTTATCCGGTGGGAATTGTCCGGCACCGGGATTCGAACCACGGTCCTTCTGCACGCGAGGCGGGTGTTCTACCTCTACGCCATCGCTCGAAGTGAAGATCTCGAATTAGGCTAGAGTTGAGGAGGGACCGCAACAAGCTAGTACGAAAGAAGCCGATAGATGAGCAAATAGAAAGACGTAAAGTAGATAATTCAGGATCGCGCTGCAGAACCGATATTCCGCCCTTAACGAGGAAGCCGAGCTTACGACACAGCAAGCCAGCGACAACCTAACACGCATAATCACGGAGTGTGCAGTAGAAGTCGGGGGCACTATGGCTAGACAGGACACTGGTAAACTTTCACAGGAGACGACAGATCTAATCAGGTAATGGTAAACCATGAGAATCTCAACCACAGCTGACAGAATAGAACTAGCAGAGCTCTCGAAGTTAATCAATAAGCGCAAGACAGCTGACATACGGAAGTATAATATAGAGAGGATCGAATACGCTGTAAGGAACGGAGGTAGCCTGAAAGCAGTAAAGAGACGTCTTGGCGTGGAGAAAATCAGATGTATGCACTTAAGGATAAGCAAGGCAATGTCATCACAAATAGGGATACAATAGTCACAGTGGCCGAGGAGTTCTATAGGGATCTGTACAGTAGGGCGGGACATACAGGATAATGCCGAACGAGACAGTAGTTCAGAGGAGATAGACATCCCACCAGTAACGACCGAAGAAGTAAGGAAGGCTTTGAAAGAAATGAAAGGGGGCAAAGCACCTGGTGAGGATCAGATAACAGCAGAGGCTCTTAAAGGATGGCGGAGAAATTGTACTTGAAAAACTGGCAAACCTGTATACGCAATGCCTAATGACCGCAATGGTACCGGAATCTTGGAAGAAGGCGAACATCATCCTAATCCATAAGAAAGGCGACATGAAGGACTTGAAAAATTACAGGCCGATCAGCTTACTGTCAGTCGTCTACAAGGTATTTACCAAGGTAATCGGTAACCGAATCTCTGCAACCTTAGATTTCAGTCAACCTAAAGAACAAGCAGGGTTCCGTAAAGGTTACTCAACAATGGACCATATTCACACGATCAATCGGTGATAGAGAAGTGCGCTGAGTATATTCAACCCCTATATATAGCCTTCATAGATGATGAGAAAGCATTTGACTCGGTCGAAACCCTAGCAGTCATTCAGGCATTACGGAACCAGGGGGTAGATGAGGATTATGTAAGAATATTACAGGATATCTATAATGGGTCTACAGCTACCATCATCCTCCATAGGAAGAGCAGTAAAATATCCATAAGGAAGGGTGTCAGACAAGGAGACACAATCTCTCCAATGTTATTGACAGCATGCTTACAAGAAGTATTCAGAACGTTGGATTGGGAACAGGTGGGAGTAAGGGTTAATGGAGAATACCTCAGTAACCTCAGATTTGCTGATGACGTTGCCCTGCTAAGTAACTCGGGGGACGAATTGCAAAGCATGCTTTCTGCACTGGGCGGACAGAGTAGAACCGGGGGCCTGAAAATTAATATGCAGAAAACTGAAGTAATGATCAATAACCTCGGGACAGCACAGCAGTTTGAGATAGATGGCGAGGCAGTGGAAGTGGTAAGCGAATATATAAACTTAGGCCAAGTTGTGACCCCAGATTCCAACCATGAGGCAGAGATAATTAGAAGGATCAGAATGGGGTGGGGTGCATATGGCAGACATTCTCAGATAATGAATAGCAGCCTACCATTGTCGTTGAAGAAGAAAGTGTATGACAGCTGCATCTTACCAGTACTCACCTACGGGGCAGAAACTTGGAGGCTCACTATGAGGGTTCAACTTAAATTGAGAACGACTCAGCATGCAATGGAGCGGAAAATGGTAGGTGTAACGTTAAGGGACAAGAAGAGTGCGGAGTGGGTCAGGGAGCAAACTGGTGTTAAAGACATATTAGTAGAAATTAAGGAGAAGAAATGGACGTGGGCAGGGCATGTAATGCGAAGGCAAGATAACCGCTGGTCATTAAGGGTAACAGAGTGGATCCCTAGAGAAGGCAAGCGCTGCAGGGGGCGGCAGAAAGTTAGATGGGCAGATGAGATCAAGAAGTTTGCGGGGATGAATTAGTCACAGTTGGCACAGGACCGAGGTAATTGGAGAATAATGGGAGAGGCCTTTGCCCTGCAGTGGGCGCAGACAGGCTGGTGATGATGATGATGATGATAATACCAACAATACGGGAAAAGTACAATTAAAGGAAGCTACTGATTAACGCTCAAATTGAGGTTGCAACATTGGATACTGGGCGTCAGCAAAGCTTGCAAATGAACATTGACCGAAAGACGTATAATTTCGGAGAATTCTTCCTCTGCGGCCCTTCGCTGCCGCGGTCAAGTGAAAAATCGGGCTTCTCTGAAAACTGTCCTCACAGCGTCGAAGGAGACTGGAAAAAACTTTCGCGGCCCACGGTACGCTCTCTCAGAAATATGGTGAAAGCTGCGAACAACCGCATTCTTTCTCCCGCGGAGCCAACTTTCGGATTTGTCAGTGAGAAAGGGGGAAAGCGACCCACGCCGGACCGAAGGAGGCGCGGTGAGGAAATTCTGGGAAGCGATTAAAAGGTAGAGGGGACACCCCTGCTTCCTGTTTTATTTTCTGTTGTTTGGTTGACTTTTTGGCGATGGGTACTGAAAGACGCGGCCGTGCAGCTCGCGCTGTGTTAGTATTCCTGCGCGCAGCAATGCTAGTGACAGACAATTTTCCCTGAGTACTGAGAACAGATACAACTTTTTCGGATGAAGAAAACAAAACGTGAAGTGATCTTGTATTTACAAAAAAAATATTTACCAGCGAACAAGTTAGAAAAAGATGGAAAATTGGGCACGTATCTCCGAACTATTTGCTATCGCGATGGACCTGCTTATAGCAGGATGTACTCAGTCAGCCACATTTGGTCTCCTTGCTCATGTGCGCGGGCATGGCACGTGTTGCCTGGTGCTGGGAATTTACGACTCTACGGCAATGTGCTCGTGTAGATGGTGCGACGCCAGGAAAATGTGTAGCTTTTCGGTGCCGTAAATTTCGGTGTTTACGGTGACAGTGTCATGATTAATTCACCATCAACTTCACGTCATGCGAAAATGGATACCTGTGATACTGTGACAAAAATTTCATCGTACGCAAAACTCCAGGGTGAGTGATCTTACGAACTGAAGAGACTCTATAGTGCGAGAAATGCAGGACTTTTTTTGGTCTTCACGAATACTTTTCTAAACTACCCTGCACCACTTGGGCATTGCAACGCACACAGAAGTGAAGATTTGGTCAAGGTAATGTGACAAAAATAATTATTTTTTCGCGAACTGAGAAAACATACAAGGACCTAATTGAGTGACCTTGGAAAAACGTTTTTTTGTATCATTGCATTGTGTGCGACCAGCTTTATTGTTTTAGATAGAGTGCATTTCCATTTTAGCCACCGTACTTGCAGCTGTGTGCGTTGAGTACTGAGTGTAATGAACGACTTCTGAGTGCTCTTTTTTCTGTGGACTACCCAGCACCTGTAGGCATTTGTGTCTCGGCGGACGTTCGCGGGGAATGTTGCGCGTAGTGTGGCTGTCGAGCGAGTCACTTAAGCGTGAGCCCGAGTGTTGGAATGCGTCTGCTGTGGTTTTCGATCGGCATATGTAAACAACTGTTTACTGGTGGTGAAGTTGCGTAGATAGTAGCCCTTTATGTAATGAATGGAATGAATAAACCCCTTGGTTTTGCTTTCCCTGAATGCCTGTGTTTAGGCCTTTTGTGAATGAAAACTGGCGAAGCGTTTGCAATCGCAACCTCACACTCCCCCTATATCGCTCAAGTGTTCACGGAGCATATATTACAGAATGCCGCTAGGCACACAACCTAAGTGCCACAGGAGAAGTTCTAGAGATCTGCAAGGCTCTATGCCGGCATGGCAGCGTGCTAATAATTTCTCAGCGGCTGCTGCTGTCGCTGTGCCACAAGTAGTGGTGATTCTCTTCTGGCTGCAGCCCATGCAAAACCCAGAAAACCACGTTACGTCGTGCAGATATCCCGGAGACGTCAGCAATCGACATTGCAGATGTCCAGGAGACGTACCGTTGGGGTCAGAGTTACATATATTCAACGTTGCTACAACTGCAAAAAACCCGTCTAAATCACACGAAGGATAACGTCCAATAGACGACTCATAGTACTTTTATACGCTGTTTACGGGACGTTACCTTAGTGGTACGTCTTATGGATATTGTCGTGGTACGCATGCAAGACGTATATAGATGTCTGTTCTACATTGGTTTTCTGTCTTTGGCACAAGCATTAGTTTTTTATATTCATGACTTGTGTACGTTAGTATGATATTGTTGAGATGAACCTGTATGCCTGAAATTTACATTCTTTATACATTATTTGGAAGTTTGGCCAGCCCCCTTTCCAAGGTTGCCTACGTGTTGTGGGCATTTATACTTCAAATACATGTCTTACTAGCTATTCAGCACTGTTTGCTGTTACTTGTCACCTGGTTTCTAGAATTATGTGTTTCTACTTTTGAAGTGCTGCATACTGCATGAAGTCTCATATGTGAAGTGCCAAGCTGACCACACTCTCGCAGAAGCACACGAAGCACAGCTCTAACAAGAAATGTCGCATCGAAAACAAGAGGCAGTAAGTAACAGCAAACCAGTCCTGATCAGCACAAGCGCCCTGGACACTAAGGCAACCACAGTAGCGTCATCGAATTGTACCATAGAGCACGGCTGTACAGACCTTCTGCAAATAAACAATCACAGAAACAATTTAAAACTTAAACTAATTAAAATGACATTCTCCCATCCTATCTGTAAGTACCTGCAGCTGGGTAGTAAGAACGCTTTCAAAGTACACATAAACCACAAAATAGTTCAGGTTTCATTCATTCATTCTCTTTCATTCATTCTCTTTCACAACTTTCATTCTCTCCCTTGAAGGTCAATCTATTAAAACCGTAAAAGAACATCGCTTTCTGGGTGTAACATTAGATCGACAACTTTCCTGGGCTGCACACATCAAGATGCTTGAAGGAAATGTCAATGCAATTATTAATATTCTTCGTAGGCTTACGGGCACATCATGGGGTGGACGTACATCATCACTACTACAGGTTCACTCTGCATTAATTAGGCAAAGAATTGCGTATTCAGAGCCTATTCTGCACGGGCTTTCCAACACCGCTGAAGAAAGACTTCAAAGGTTGCTGGCTAGGAGTTTGCGCGTTTGTTTGGGTGTTCCCAGACCATCGTCAAGTCCTCTGGTAATTGCTGAAGCTCGCCAGCCTCCCTTCCCAGTGATGCGAACTGTAGAAACGTGTCGGCATTTTTTTCGATTATCAACCCAGCATTCCCGCCATCATCTTAAACAAGGTCTTTTAGAAAGGAAAGGTTGTAGGTTGCACAGGACGCTGGAGGCAAATGTAAGCATTTTACCTATGTACGAGGTTTGGCCAGGTGATCCTGTGTATCCGCCATGGCTTCTTCCAAGTCCTGCTATTCAGTTAACTGTGCAGGGTCTATTCCGAAAAGGGGATTTGCCTGCTGTCGCCGCGCAGCAACTGTCTCTTTGTCAAATATATATGCTCTACCCTGGCTTCACACATGTGTACACAGACGGGTCTTGTCTACATACCTCCTCTACATCTGCTTTTGTAATACCGACCCTACACTATGAACACAAAATTAGGCTGTCCCATTACACTTCCTCAACTACGGCAGAACTTTACGCTGTTCTGTTGGCCTTGCGGTTCATCGGCAGTGTGGCAGTTCCACAAAATTGGTTGATTCTTTCTGACTCTCAAGCAGCATTAGCATCTATGAAACACACTAGCAATGCTTTCAACGATTCATTGGTGTATGAAACTTTGAAAGCATTAACGAGAGCCTCTGAGGTGCACCATATTGTGTTTCAATGTATTCCTGGCCACTGCAATATTCCCGGCAATGCAGCGGCAGATGTGGCAGCTCGCCAAGCGCACCAATTTCCAACCTCCGACATATTGCCCCTCTACAATTTTGGACTTGCGACATATTTAACGAGAGCTAGTGACAGCCTTTGCCATGCTACATGGTTTGACGAACGGTCCCAAAGTAGCCTGCTCTTTGAGGTTGATCCCTTACTACGATTCCAAATTCCAACACCTACATCCAGATGCTTAGAGACGCTTATACACCGCTTGCGTATTGGCACTGCTTACACAAAGCACTTTCTCCACAAAATCGGCAAAGTTCAAAGTTGCAAGATGTTTATGTGGTCATCCTGATGAAACGATTCATCATGTAATCTTAGATTGTCCCCGACATGACGATGGCAGGAGGAACTTTAAAAGTGTGCTCATGTCCTTAGACAATAGGCCGTTTAACCTCGCCAAAGTTCTCGGACCATGGACAACACCCAGTCAGCGACGGCGTTCTTTTTCTGCTCTTAAACTCTTTCTAGAGACTGCTTTATTAGGACTTTATTAGTAGGAAATGTTCCTCTACCTTTGGTATTATTGCGCTTAGAGTCTCCAACCATGACTGCCCACACTACGTTTATTGCGTTTCTCGTTGTGCCGTTTTTCCTTCCTCCATTCTGTACTGCACATTGTGACTTCTTTAGTGTGTGATTTGTTTGTAATCTTCTGTGTGCTTTGTGATCTCCTGTTGTGTGTGACGTTTCCCCTAACCACCATCAAGTGTCTACCATAGTTGCTGACTCCTATTAAGGGACACCAGGGACACATTTGTGTTTGCAGTATATTGTGTTCATTGACTCCATGAATCATTGCAAGAACTCTCCCGCAAGAGCTGCCTTCGCCGAACTGGCCAGGGAGTTTGAGACTCTTGAAATGTCTATTACGAACAGTAACTTTCGCGAGAAGGAGTAGCCGGCGCTTCTATAAAGCGTCAACCTCTCCTATTTTTCCATCAGGTATTAAAGAAGAAGAAGAAGAGTTCAGGTAAAACAGTTTATATTGACTTCCAAATTATGTAATATGCTTTCGCGACACAACCACTTTAATTTTCATTCCTATGTGCCCTGGCCCACAGGGAACACATTGTACAAATACAAGAATAGTACAGATATTAATGACTATAAATAAGTCACACAGCAGAAAGGTTGACAAAATAGGAAGAAAACCAAACTTGTAAACTCAGGGTACAAGCACAAGATAGTTATCCAACTTGAAATATCGCACATTAAAATAATTGGGTGAAAAACAACGCAAGAAAAGTGTGAAAACAAAGAAATGATTGAATGGTGGTTATAAAAACAGCAAAATTTACGGAACTAAATGGTTCACATGTAGTGAAACGTTTGTGGAACAATAAAACAAAAGCACCTAGGAAACATAGAAGTGGTGTTGAGTGGTGGTTGTGAGTGCCATACAAATTTAAGCTACTTTAAACAAACCAACATCTAGGGAAATGGTTATGATCTATAGAAAAGGTGTGTATGAAGAAATGACTACGGCGGTTACATGAGCAGTAGAAATTTACGTGATGAAATGATTCACACTTAGTGAAATGGCAGGACAATAAAACAACAAAAAACTTTAAAAACAGCTTATTGAATTCTGATTAGGAAAACAAGAGGTTACACTATTTCAATATTTCACACGAAGTGATATGATTTGGGAACAAACGAAAAAACGGGGAACACGGAAATGATTGAATATTAGTTACAAGAAGACAGATTTACTTGACTACGTGATTCACACCAGGTGATACGCTCAAAGAACAATCACACAAAATAAAAACGCATGGAAGCACGGAAATGATTCAATAATGGTTCAATGGTGCATGCCTCCATCATCAGTTATGGTAGGGGTTCTTGAACAGTTTGCGATCTTCGTTGTGGTGCCAGAAACTGCCAAAATAGTTGCAGACAAGATTGGTTGGAAAGTGAGTAAAAATTTCATGGTGCAAAGGCTGAAAGAAATTTAATACCGCTTCTAGCAATAAAAACTAAGAAGCCGCAGGTTGTCGACAAAGCTGATATTTGCGCAGGATGTGACTGACAATAAAAATCTGGGCCCTATACATTGTCTGGTGAAAGAATTTGATGTCTGTAACAACACGAAGATATCTTGTTACACACAATGCAGGATGCCACTCGCAGGTGGAAAAAAACGTGTTCCCTGTTTCCCAAACCAGGAGAAGTCCTGCGCCAAGTTGACCGTCAACAGTAGCTTGAGCAGGCGCCTTGTGCAGACTGTTGCAGTAGCACCTCCCTTGCAAGCCAGTTCATCAATCTAGGCATGGGTACAGGAAAATCTGTGTTGTTAATACAGATTTTTAAGACTGGTATAATACAGAATGGCCGCTTACATTGTCCCTGAAAAAGACGTGCATGACATCTGCATCCTACCGGTACTCGCCTACGAGGCAGAAACTTCCAGGCTAACTAAAAGGGTCTAACTTAAATTAAGGACGACTTAGCAGACAATAGAAGGATAGAAGAAGGGTGTAACATTAAGGGACAGGAAGAGAGCGGAGTGGATATACTTTAATGTCAGCATTGGCACTACTAAGGCAACCTTAACACTAACTATGACAGCTAATGTGAGGTACCACTAAATATAAGAACTATATTTCGTGAATGGGGACTCTGAGGACATTTTAGCCCAGCTACAGGTCCCATCTGAACTTGCAAAATATTTTTCTGTGTCTATCCTAACCGCTTGGTGGATTGAAGTGACAATATATACACGGATGAAGCCATGTCCACAAAATGTGGCAAAAGGAAACATGCACAAACCAGGACAGCGTCACTGCCATGGACGTATACTTCGTGCAGCAGAATGGCGAGGTGGGCTAGCTGGTATATATGCATAACTAAACCTTCAAAAAGAACATCACTGAAACACTCGTCATGTTGTCCTGTTCGCTTGTCCTGCTAGGCCTACATTTTTAGTTGAAGTATACGTTGTACAGCGGGAAGCATCAAAGTAGTGCAAGACATTTTTACAGCATAATCACATTCACACATAGTCTATGTTGCACCAGTCAGCAGCCTGCAACATGTAATTTATTAGCAAACGACAGGCCACACACCAGAATTATACCCTGCCTTAAACCTGCGAAATCCCAAATGCTGTGTTACTCTGATCACCAAGGTGTGTTCTACAATAAATTCATTAAGCTGACAATTCCATAAGTGACAGAAATTTAACAGCCATTTTTGAATATTTTTACTAGGTTCTGAAAGGTTACGTTTGCGATGCTGCAGTAGGAGTACGAAGCACAACCAGCGCTGCTCATACTACTGTACCAGTTACGACATGCGTGTAGTTCTGACGTTACAAATAAATTCGGGTTGCATACACGTTGTTCATTCCAACATTTCACGACCAAAGATTGAACACTCAATCGAAACGCGAAAAAAGCACCCAGACGGCATTTTAATCTAATGCTGTACTCTCGGAATTCACTCGATTTATTATTTTATTTCAATGCTACACGCATGGCAATCATTCAATTTATTGGGCCCGTTTTTTTAACCGAAAACTATTATGACGAAAAAACAAACGGCATTGGCAGAAACGAAACAAAAACCAATATCACGCTAAACGTACACAATGTGCGTGTAACCTATACGCGCTTATTACACAATGTGCGTGTAACCTATACGCGCTTATATTCGCACACGTACATACATTCGCACTCTCCAGCTTCCCTTATTTCATTTCGTATCAAAACAGTCGTCCAGCAAAACAGGACAGAACACAAACACTTCACCAAACACAGGGCTAGAAATTGCGCGAGAATTGATTCTGTTTACAAACGCAGCAGCCAGGTACAAAGGTCTACCGACAAATCTCCGCAACGCACAAAGCGAGTCCCTCAAATCGTTAGGGCTAACCGCTTACGTACCGAACCGCTTACGCGTTCGAGAGCAACTCTGCTACGTTAAATACATATGACAAGAAAAGAAGGATCACTACTACTCACTTACCTCCACTACTTGGCAGTATTTCTTCGTTTGGTAGATAAATCCATGGTAGTCAAATCACCGAAATAACGAAAGTTGAAGGCGTGCACACCCGTGCCGTCACCGGCCTGTAGCACGCGTATCGATACGGAGTGCAGTTATACACTGTCGGAGATCGGACTCGCCGCGCAGCGACTTCCTGTCTCGTGTTCGTCCGAGGGAAAAACTAGTTCCTGAAAGACACCCACCTTGATAAAAACGCGTTGCGAAATATATGCTCAAGTTATTGGTAAATACAGATATTAGTTTCCAATTATATACAAGAAAAGCTTGAGCGTGGGTATTTTTTAAAGAAAACAGTAATTGTACCGGCAATCTAGATTACGGCATTTAAGGCAATTTCAGGGTCTGCGGTGGAAATACAGCTGCCGTAGGGTTGTGGGCGCCGTAATTTTACGGTGCCGCAACCACTTGCAGCGTATTTTCCGCGCTTTCGTGCGTCGACATCGCCCCGCGTTGACGGCGTCGGCAAAATGCACTGCGACGTGAACTGACGCGGGAGGAGGACGAGGAGGAGGAAACTTTATTGAACAGGTAGATCGAGTTTGGAAGTGAAGTGGGCGGAGTCCTCAGACCAGGACTCCGTTGGTGCGGCCTGCCGTCTTCGCCCTTTCAGCGAGCCAAAGCTGCTTACTTAGGTCCGAGCTGGCAAGTTCACTCTCACACTGCTCCTATGTAGCTACGACGATGTCTATGCTGTTCGAGAGATATCAGCGTCGACGCAGGGCCAGAAAGCATCCGAAAGCACGCGACATCGCCCGGATTCTATGTCCATCTCCTGGTTTGGGGTCATTACGTTCGCAGAAAACAATCCTTTTCTTTTTAACGTGCGGTAATTTCGTGCCTTGAGGCAAACTACAAGCTGTTTCTGTTCGAAAGTGCGCATTCCTCCGTGGCTAGCTTGGCTTGATCGGGGGTCTGGGAGAGCTTTTTGCGAGGTAAATACGGGAGTTCTGGCTACATCGCTTGTAGTTTTAGCATGATGGGCTTGTCTGCAAGATCGGTGCGTCAAGAACAAAGTTTATCAACGCCAGAAATCGAGCGGTGCATTCAATTTCATTCGCGGCTACCGTAGCTTGCATAGGGGGAACGATGAAGCGCGATAGCTTTTCTTGGCTTAAATAAGGGAGCTTTAGTTACATCACTTGCAGTATTAGCATAATTGACCTCGCCTCCAAGATCGGTGCAGAAGAAACAAGCGTTAGCACCGCCGAAATTTGTCAAATGCGACCAAAACGAATCACCCAACAATATTCGCTGGCAGCCTCTGTTAGGGTACCAAATTCTTGGGCCCACGCATTGTTTTCCGTCGTGTTCCAGTGGATTGGAACTTAGGTGCTGGTGTGGTGTTTTGAAAGTCTATGGTTCGAATCTTGGCGAAACCTCACGGATTTTTTTAGTTTTTTTTTTTTTCAATTAGGGTGTCATCGAAATTTTTTCAAGGCAAAAAAAGGCACAGTACCTTGCCGTTTAACCTACAAGTGACGTTTGACGGTAACCTCAGTATCAAGGCAGCCCCGTAATTTGCTTTGCTCACACTTTGAATTCATGAAGCTGCAGTCGGTACGTAACATCAAGGTTAAATCACGTAGCAAGTAAAGTTAGCAAGTAATTGCGTCTTCGTTCATCATCCTATCTTATTTTGTTCAGATTTGACAGCAATGACACCCGCCCCCCCCATCTTCCCCCCCCCCCCCCCAAAATAAACCCCTTAGATGGCTCGTTGGCAACGTCGCTTGTAACCGAATTCTGCACTAAGTCCCTGCCTCTTTCCGTGAGGTTCGGTATTGGGCTACTGTTTTGAAGGTCAAAGGTTCAAAGCAATAGTGGTGGATTACAATACTTGCACAAAACCCCTCGGTACAAAACCCTTACAAAACACACAAAAAACCCCTCGGTAACTTCAATACAGTATGCCTGCGGAGAGTTTGAAAATAAAGTATAGCAGATATAGCTAAAATAAATGTAGCTGCGATAGACATGTTCGAAGTAAAAAACGGACATACCAGCAACATCTGAACAACGTCAGCAAAATATGTCTAAATACCGTCCCCAAATGAAGCACCAGCAACATCGAGAGTACGTCTTTAGCAAAGTTGAAAGAACGTCCGACATTAAGGTACCAGCAACGTTATCTCAACATCCAAAAATTTTCATTAAAATATTGCACGTTGTACGGATGTCTAATAGAGATACTGCTGGGACATAGACGTTCGGATCTTTTTGGGACGTCGCAGGGATGTTAGTGGTTTGCTGGGAAAATTCCCCCGCATTTCCCCGAGGGGGAGAATGTGAAAGTGCGAATGCACGGTTGTCGGCCCGCTTGCGGCGCTTGCGCTCGGCCCCCGCAGCCCACCGCCTCGCCGCCTTCTCTTCCATCTCTTCCATCGGGTTTGTAGTATCACGTGTACACCACGCAGTTATCAAGCCGCTATAACGCTGCTGAGTCGCCAACGCACGCCGCTGACGACTTTGTTTGAATGCGTTAAAGATATAAGGCACGTCACTAACGCTGATATCACCGTCGCGTCCGTGGCTTGGTCGGTAGAGCATCGCGCTGCGGCCGCAAAGTCCTCGGATCGAAACCTGGTGCCGGATGCTGTTTCTTTTTTGAATATAGAGGAGCACTGCGGACGCCGCCGCCGCCGCCAGCGGTGGATGGTTTGGGGTCGCTTATAAAGTGCATTCGCAATTAAAATATTGTATGGTCGGCTATTAAAAAACCTTCTTATGGCTGTCTTTAGCTATTTGGCCCAATTATCTTTGGACACTGCTATGGCTGTCTATAGACATTCCTGTGCGTGTCTTTAGATTTTTATATAGCCTTAGTGATATCGAAAGAAGAGCTAAAGACCACCATGAACCGGCTATAGAACAAGCTAAAGATACCTATAGGGATTTCGATACGAATAGCTAAAGACAACCATAGAACCGGCTATTGAAGAAGCTAAAGACACCCATAGGAATGTCGATACGAATATCTAAAGACAACCACAGAACCGGCTATAGAAGACGCTGAAGACATCCATAGGAATGTCGATACGACTAGCTAAAGACAACCATATAACCGGCTATAGAAGAAGCTAAAGACACCCATAGAAATGTCGATAAGAATAGCTAAAGACAGCCGTAGAACTGGTTTTAGAAGAAGCTAAACACACCCATAGGAATTATGATACGAATCGTAAAGACAGGCATAGAAAAGTCTAAAGAATATTGGGCCAAAGAGCTAAAGACGACGATAAAAAGGAATTTATATAGCCGACCATACAATATGTTTGTATGGAATGCCTGGCCAGGCAGCGCTGATGATGATTGTGGCAGGATGCCCACAGGGATTGCCCAACCAAAGAATCCATCACGAGATAGCTTCGCGTTCAACCACCGTCGTCATCTCCGCGTAAGGGAACCGCTGGAGATGAAGACAAAGCTGCGAAGACGAGAGCGTGTACGTTGCCCTCAGCCGGTGCACCAACGTCAACAACCTTTACCTCACGAACACTGACGGAGACTGCCGATTCTACCACAGAGACGACAAGACCATGATGGACGAGTTTCGGCGCCTCGAGGACCACCGCCTACTCACCGTCACACAACAATACTTGCGGGCCTTTGTCACCTGTGTGCACCCGGACGCGGAATTCACTCTGGCGCTACTAAACACCAGATCACTCAACATAACGGCAACACAATGGACCCACACGGAACCCCCATGATGCTTTGCATCGTCATCAGGGTTCCCCATTGGAAAATGGTGTAAAATTTTTGTTTTTAGCATACATATGTTACTTTTGAAATTATGTACAGAAGGTATTACAGAAGGCTGCTAAACAAATGCAAATAACGAATAATGTACACCACAAAACTAGGAAACCTGTATTCTGTGGACACCCAATAATTCACAGGAAACTAAATCAGATGGTATTGACAAGGCAGCTCCAGGAATACTTGGCCCAGCAAAATTGTAAAAGACGCCACAATTAGTTTTTACACACTTTTGTCTCTGTTTGTACTAAAAAGGGTTGACAACAGACAATACCCTCTTCCTTCTGTGGACCGATTTCAGTTTATAATTACATAGGTCTTGCCATGTCAAAAAGTGTACAACAGTTGGAGTTTATTATGCGGTCAGCTTCAGACATAATATTGTGCGCCGGTAGGAGGGGGAAGTACTAGCAGTCATTGTGCATTTCAAGAAGTGTTCTTGGCGCGTTCATCATCATCACCAGCCTATCTGCACCCACCGCAGGGCAAACGTCTTTCCCATTATTCTCATAATTATCCGGTCTTGTTCTAACTGCGGCCAATTTATTCCCGCTAACTTCTTGGCCTCATCTGCCCATATAGCGTCCTGTCGCCCACTGCCCCGCTTTCCTTCTCAGGGTGTCCACTCTTTTAACCTTAATGACCAACGGTTATATTGCCTTCGCATTACATGCACTGCCACGTCGATTTGTTCTTCTTATATTCGACTAATACGTCCTTAGCACGGGTTTGTTCTTTGACCTATTCGGCTCTCTTCTTGTCCCTTAATGTTACACCTATCACCTTCCGTTCCATTGCGCGCTGAGTCGTCGTCAGTGTACGTGGAACCCTCTTAGTGAGCCTCCAAGTTTCTGCCTCAGATATGAGTACCGGTAAGGGTCATCTGTCATACACTTTTATCTTCACGGACAATGACAGGCTGCCATTAATTATCGGAAAATGTCTGCAGAATGCACTCCACCCCATCCTTATCCTCCGAATTGTATCTGCCTCGTGGTTGGGACCCGGGGTCACAACTTTGCCTAAGTAGATATATTCGCGTACCACTTACTACTGCCTCGCCTTGAATTAACTTGGCCTGTTCGCTTTAACCTAAACCTAATTGGCCGTTACTGTAAGTTGAAAAGATAATCAGAATCTAATATCGTAAACGTATTTTGTTTTAACAAGGCAAAGCTGACATACCTGAGTTTCCACCTTTTCCATCTCAAGAACGGTGTCGTAATACTTGAGCTTTCTACTGTAGCGGGATGCCAAAGCGAGTTGCGCAAGTTCCTTGTATTTAGGATTGCCGTTGGGATCTTTGCTTGACCAGCCTCCGGTGAGCTCTGCGCACACAGAACCAAGGGCTGCCACAGTGACCAAGGAGAGAGCTACCAAGCGAGCCATTGCAGTTGTCGAAGGGGTTTTTCGTCTGTGATGATGTCAGCGAGTGCAGATGAGTCCGTGTAGGATGAAGCTCGCAATTCAGGTGCGATCTGGGGATGCTGGGACAGTGTCTTCTGTATGCTTCTGTAGTACGTCACCTGTTGTGAGGAGAGAGCGATGGATCATTATGCGAGGTTAAATTATTCCATTGTCGGTTAAAAATAAGACAAAGCGATAATGGTACGCCAGAACGCACATGTCACAATAAGATGACTAGCCTGCGATATAAAAGTTTCTAAATCTTCTTTTCCAGTTACAGAGCTACAACTCTTGACTATCCAGCAGAAAAATGATGGAAGATAATTATACAGGTTAATCTACATGGTGTAAGCGAGAGAGTGTAAGTTAGAGTTGTTTGAGTGAAGTGTTATTTGTATATTCTCCGGGCTACTTAAGCGGACGCTGCTGTTTCCTGGCGGAATCCGCAAATGGCAACCAAGCGCCTCATCCTTACCCAACGCTAAGATAGAGAAAAAAGCCACGGATGGGTTTTTTCCGGCGACTTCTGCAAGCATCCGGAGCTGCGCAACCTGCCAGCCGGTGCAGGCGTTTACAGTTCCCCGAACGTCCTTTCGATGCATCTTTTTTTCTAGTTATTCGCATCATGTCGATTGCCTGACACCGTGTGCAACTGATGTGGATTACGCATTTGCTGATTTATTGCGATGGCCATAGACAAGAAAACGCAATTGAAAGTGTGTGGAAACAGTACAGGTGATGTGACTTCCATCTCAGTGAACTGCTGTGTACCCTTCTTGTATCATGTTTTATATGCACGGGCAAATAGGAGCATATCCTAGGTCGTCCAATTGGTCACCATAGTCACTTATTTCTCTCATGGTGTACGGCTTATCGACCTTCACATTTTTAAGGCGCGTCTACGTGCTTAAAGGGCATTGTCAGCGAGCAGGTCTGCAGCGACATACTCCAAATGTCATTCGTTTTCGCTGCCTATAATTTTAACAGCGGCTGTTTGGAAATTCAAAAATGCCTTCCGTATACCGGGAGGCCCAAAATTGTGAGCACTGAAGGATACTAGCCAGACCGGAAACAAATTTATTTCGTTTCGTAGGGAATTTTCTCACTAACTGAACTACTGTTTGCATGTATCCGTGCGTGGAAACCAAATTTCACGCTTTCGTTTGCTTCTGTCATTTTGGTTCATATAGTCCGCTGAAAAGCTTGGAATTGCCTATTTGGTTCTCTTATATCCTTAGCACCCACCCTATCTATAACATCATCGTTGGCCATTTCAAGAGAAAGTATGCCAACAAAAGGAAATCACCATCCGAATATTTCGGAGGCCGTGGGGCACAGAAACAAGTATGCAAAGCAACCACGCACACGAGCACGACACAGGTGTGTGCAGAAACAAATTTGAACACGTTTGGGCATCAGTGCACAAAAAAAGTGGGTACGAGAAGACAACAGTTTATAATGCAGAAATCCAAAAGACAACGTAAGAATGGCACACTACCAGCGCGGACTTCCAAGAACATTTTTGTAGGGTAATACATCGAGCTTATGTACTGAAATTTGTAACAAAAAAAAAACACTGGCACTTCTAGAACAAAACAGTTTATTCTTTCTCTCTCACTTTTTCTTTCAGTCTCTCTCCTGAATCAGCTATAGGTAGTGGCGAAGATAAGGATAAACCCGTGAAATATTTTCGCAAAAGTTTCTATTTCCGATATTGCCAAGGAGTGGGATCTTTACTGACTTTCCAGCCGGGCAATCTCGGCTCCATCTAATAAATAAAGCTAATAAGTAATCTAACAAAGCTTCGACAGGATCGCCATTAGGCCTTTTTGGTAAAATATAGGCACTGACTGTCAAAAAACAGCTGGTTCGCTCTAAAAGCAGCGTGCAGATACAAGGGAGCAAATTCCATGGAAGGGTAGGCCCGCCTAACCCCCACGCGTACAGCGAAGGAGCTGTACACCGAGACCTTTTTGCTTTGTTTTCACCGCTGACTCGACAGTCGCAAAAAAAAAGCGCGCGGGCCTAAGTTTTCTAGAAAATTATCAAAATAAGGCGGTCACCGCGAATAATCTGGTAATCTTGGTCACTAAAGAAGGAAGCGTTCTGCTGAATCTGATGCCCGGGACATGGGATCCCACCCTCAAGTTTCTCTCTTATCTTTCATCTCTCCAAATTTTGTAGAACGTAGTTGATTGAGTGATTGATCGAACGCTTATTGCCATTTTTAACACGAACTTTACAACCACTGATTGGGCCCGTACCAGAGGCTAGTGCTGAGTGTAATGAGAAAAGTAATGGACAGTAGAGGGAAATAACAAAAAAGGCAATAGAGGTATAGGTGTAGAGACACCGTAACTATCACTTACAAGAAATTATAAGCATGCACATTTGCGAAGTAGAGACGTCTTTTGCTCTCCTTAAACAATGGCATCACAGAAAAACAAAACTACATGTGCGCGTACAATTGAAATGTTCCAAAAGAGCACTTTGCCGACACACCTAAAAGCATGAGAGTACAAACCCAAGACACACAATAGTTATTGAGAGTTTTATTAAGAAGAAAAAAAAGGATAGGTATACGAAAATCGGAAGTATGTGATTGAACAAACAACAAGTGTTTACCGTTAAAAACACAAATCACGCTCACAAATTGTTTCTTTAGTTTTACCCCAGTATTATATTATCTCTACAATTCAGTGGGGAAATTATTCCAGGTCAATATTCCTGTGAATTTCATTATTCTCTCTCCATAAAAGTTACTTATTGCGGCGAAGTTAAAGTTACCGTATGTAAGACTTCTAGTTTGGCGAGAACAGAAATAAAAGAGACATGAAATGGGTTATGGTATTTTACAATACTATTTAACACAAAGAGTAGTCTTCTATTCACTCAAAAGATCCAAGGGCACTATTTGCAGCGCTCGAAATAATGGTCGGCTTAGTTCGTTGTGATAATTGGCACCTATTATTCTCATGGAACGCTTTTGTAATGTACGAAGGGGATTCACATAAAAATCATAAGTCGAGACCCTCGACTCCATGCTGCAAATTAACGGACTATCGATGAATGCAAAGTAAAGCATGCGCAAATTGCCGTTGTCAAAGTAGCCCATGGCTTGTGAGATGGCGTGGCAGCAGGGAGGCAGCTTCACCCCTACCGCGTTTATTTGACCTGTCAGTGAAAGTGATTTTCAAGTATGATCTCGAATATCTACACCTGTGTGGACTATATGTTTCAGTATGCCGATGTACAATTTTAATCGGCATATCTTTGTAACTATGATTAATTTCCTGCGGGGATGAAATACAATGTACTTTGTTTTCTTGGTATTAACAGTTAACCTGTTAGCAAGGAACCACTGGAAAAATGTTTAAGTCTGGAGCAAAAATTGTAATTCAAGAACATCGTCGGCCGTAAATATAATTGCAGTATCATCGGCATACATAATAACTTTGGAAGAGTTTAAAGCATAAGGCAGGTCGTGAATATACAGTGAGAAAGACAGCCCCCCAGAATATTTCGCTGTGGTAGCCCTGTTTTCAGATATTTCTTGTGGAAGAAATATTGGTGTAAGTAGAAAAGAACTCATATGCTTGGTTTCGTAGGCTGTAGTGCTTTAATTTATATAAAAGAATTGAGTTATCAACCACATTAAATTATTTTTGCAAGGCAAAAAAATGACCCCAACTGACTTGTTGTTTAAGGCCGTATTAATAGAATAAGTCAATGCCAACACTGTGATGATGTAAAATAATTAGAACGAAATCCATGTTGCTGAGGAGGGAGTACCGTGTACTAGTGTAAAAACGTATTTATACGGTTGGACAGGAGTTTTTCAAAAATGTTACTTACAACGCTAAGAACAGATATTGGTCTCTAGCTGGACAGATCGCAATGGTTGCCGTTTTTATAAAGTGGGGTTACTTCTGCAATTTTTAGTATGGATAGGTAAGTTTCGTTCGTATACACTGGTTAAAGAGATTGCTTAAGCTTGGGCATGAAATATGTGGGTTTTGTTTTAACAATAGAACTGTAACTTCGTCTAGTCTAGCAGATTTGTTAGTTGAAAAATTTTTAATAATGTGAACAAAAATTCACCCGCATTTCCCCGAAGGGGAGCATGGGGAAGTGCGAATGCACGGGTGATATCAACCGTGGCTTAATTTCACGGGTTGATAGGAATTTTGTTTCGAGATCGTTCATGAATATATTAGCGTAGTTGGGTGCCATTCGAGTAGCCATCGCAGTGCCGTTATTTTGTAGGTAATACTGATTGTGGAATTAAAAGCTATTTAATTCCACACTAGCCTGGTCAAAGTTTCAATGACTTGTGGGCTTGGCGCCTCGTGATCCCGATGTATGCTATAGGATTGAACCAGGGCTTCAATCCCATCTCGGTGAGGTATATTTGTGTACAGAGAAGTTACATCTATAGTTACAAGGAAGGCGCCATCAGGGATTTTTATGTTGTTAATTTCCCGTAGGAAGTGGTTAGTATCACGAAGATATGCCGAATGGGTAGCGAAGGAACTCTTCTTGGCCAATCGCCCTAAGTGGGTATGTGGTGGGGTCGCTTTCGCACTTAAAAACTCTTCTTGGCCAATCGCCCTAAGTGGGTATGTGGTGCGGACGGACGGACGGTGGTGGACGCGTGATTCAGGGTCGCTTAAGAAGTGCATTCGCACTTAAAAAACTTCGGAAAGTTCAATATCATACATCACAAACGTATTGCCCATTAGATTTGACGCAACGTAGCTATCTACAGAGCGGGGAAGGTTGTCTGCCAGAGCTTTGCCTATAACATAAATGAAGGTTTTGAACGCTCGATAGTGCTGTTGTCAACGCTGTCAGGAATAACGCGCCGGGATAGAGGGCGTCGACTAGCATCGTTTATGATGCCCCATATATTGTGTGGATCGCCAGCTGCGTCTTGGATGCGGCGTCAATAGTACTTCTTTTTATGTACTCTAATAATTCTGACGCATTGACGGCGCAGTAGCGTGTACTGTACTAAATAGTAACCATTTGTCTTTCGACGTTTCCATTTACTGTAACAGACGTTCATTGTTTTTAATATTCAGAAATTCTCTTCATTAATCCAAGCACAGAGTGGTAATTTATATAACGCGTAGGTAATAGGTGACCAAGCTTATTAAGCGCTTTTTAAAGAATTTTTATTAGGTTCGAAAATTCAGTAATAACATCATTGTCGTATATACTGCTGAAAGTGATTTGCAAGAGGCTCTGTTTTAGCATAGTGTATTATCTGTTGATAATACGTCGTCGATGTTTATTTTGTGTTTCGGTTACGTTATCAAGTATAATAAAGATTGGAAGGTGATTCGCAATTGGTTCATTGAACACGTCAGCGTGTACGTCGGCATCTACATTTGTAGTGCGTGATCTATAATTGACGGAGATACACTTGTGACACCTGCGGGGATGGTTATAGCATTTCGGAAGCTGAATTTCTGCAACAGAAATGTGAAGTCTTTATGAGCGTCATTGCAAGTGCTCCACCATTCCGTTGCTGGCGGAGTGGTAGGCGGTTGTGTGCGGCAGCCTAGTGCCGAGAATGGTCGAAAACGCGCGGAACAAAGGTTCCTCTGGAACTGCCGCCCCGGTGAGTTGTTATGCGGGCGGGGAAGCCAAAGCGGGACACCCGTGTCTGAATAAACGCCTGCGGGACGGTCTCAGCTGATATGTCCATAAATGGTGTAGCTTCGGGCCATCGGCTGTATCTATCGATGCATGTGAGCAGGTACCTGAAACCTTGTTAGGGCGGTAGCGGTGTCACCAGGTCGAGGCGAACTTGGTCAGACTGTTACTCAGGAGACCGAAATTCTTGTAGTGCAGCCCGAGTGTGGCGAGTCACCTTCACTTGCTGACACGTTTCACATGTCCAAGCCCAAAGTCGCACGTCCGCGTTATTGCCGGGCCAAACGAAGCGTTCTGTTATCAGCCGCTGGGTGGCGCGGACACCTGGGTGGCTGATGGAGTGGAAATCCTTGAATGCCACTCGGCGAAAATTCAGTGGGACGAAAGGTCGTGGGGTTGCCTGGGAGGTATCGCAGGTTATCGTGCCCTGGACGTAGGGGAGTGCCACCCCCGTAAAGCACGAGTGAATCTCCCCCCGTTCAGTCTCGTCAAGTCAGTGTCCTCCCTCTGAGCCGTGGCCATCGCGTCGAAGTCTAGGACTTTTGTGCCGGAAGCGTTGACGCGAGACAAGGCATCGACTGCTTCGTTTTCGACCCTGGGAACGTGGCGGATGTCTGTAGAAAACTCAGAGATGAATGAGAGCTGACGAATTTCCCGTTCTGAGTACGAGGAAGTGTTGTTGAATACGTAGGTACGTGGCTTGTGGTCTGTCAACATGTAGAACTCACGACCTTCGAGGAAGTAGCGGAAATGATTATTGGAACAATAGATTGCGAGCATCTCCTTTCCAAAAGTGCTGCACCGTACTTCTGCAGGCTTCAGGCGTTTTTAAAAGTAGCCCAGTGGATTCCACTGCGCACCCTCCTGTTGCTGCAGCACTGCTCCGACCGAAGTGGAGGAGAAGTCCACCATGAGGCGTGTAGGAGCGTCAGGCAGTGGATGGATGAGAAGGGTAGCTGCGGCCGGTTCGCCCTTAGCTTTCTTGAAAGCGTTCTGGTGTTCGTCAGACCAACAAAATTCTGGGGCCTTTTGGTCGTCTCGGCGTGGCAGGTCGGTCAACGGCTGGAGTAGTTGAGCACAAGACGAAATGAACCGCCGGTGGAAGTTTAAGAGCCCGAGGAACTCTCTCAGTTTCCGGAAAGATGTTGGAGCAGGAAACGTCTTGACGGATCCACCCTCGATTAAAAGTGGCATAATGCCTTCGGCAGTGATGTGGTGGCCGAAAAAGTTGAGAGCCTCGACACCAAACACGAACTTTTGACGTTTCAACAGCAGACCCTGCTCATCCAGACGCCGAAAGAGCTGGCGGAGGTGTCGCCAATACGCGTCTTCCAGAAAGGCGCACTGTCGTCAAGACGGTTGCATACCGGAAAGAAAGGAATGCGTGCGGGTGCCGAGCGGCTTCCGCTACACCTCCATAAGTTGTCCTTTCGTTCGTACTCGCTCTTTCTTTCTACAAGTGGTTTAGAATGTGGTCCGTATAGTCAAATGTTTCCGGTATTTTTGCGATGGTGATAGCGGCTCGGCCGCGTCCATGCAGGTCCATGAGACGCATTCTTACGTGCTGTTTTTTGGGATCGCAATCGGACCTATTTTTCGAAGTGTTGTGTAATTGGCCTCGTGGTGCCATACAATACTGGTGAGACAGAGCTTAAGCCGGTCGAGAACCATTCGAGAACCATTCGAAAAGCAATTTTGAAAATTATGTAATTAGACGTCTTATACTCTGTTTTACTGCTTATTGGGGCAGATTTTGGTTCCTTTCTTTATATAAGCTGGGCTTGACCGGGTCTTTTGGAGCCTGGCAATATTTCCTGGCCGTTTTTTTACCTAGGTAAAAAATGTTGGCGCAGGACTCATTTCTCGCATCAGAGAGGTGCTTTGGTGGTGGTGTGATTTGCGAGCACGGCTGGCATCCATGTCTGCCGGACATGAGACTACACATGACGCGTAGAAATAGCACCACTGCGGAGGCCTGGTTCCGGATCAAATCGCGTACGTTTTGTTTTTGTCTCGGCCGTAGTATAATTGTCCTTCGTTCCACAATCTGCCGCTCCTGTACTCACAGCGAGCTCTTATATCCGTCTGCCTGAGTTGTAGTTTTCCGTTTGCACCAGTGACGTGCCTCCGCGGACGCTTGATGTGAGCACAGGTGATAGCGGACGGCTGCAGGCTACGGCAAAACTAAAAAAATGAGCCTGATAACGCTATCGCGTTAAAACTTCACGCACTCTCATAAGCTAAGCCACGACACCAGATATTTCTTTCGAACCCGCCTACTTGAGCTCCATTCGCCAGTTCAGAACACTCTCAAAGGAGAACGGTACAACAGATAATGTACCGCCCAACGCGAAGAGTACTTCACTATTCAGGCGTTACTTTTGTTTTTTATCCGCTGCAATTCTCACGTTTAGTGTTTTCCTAACGAAGTAGCCCTGTAACCAATAAGGATAAAGACCCGCCGCGATGCCTTAGTGGCTAAAGCGTTGTGCATCAGTGATGAGCCAAAGTACATGGTTTCGATCTCGGCCATGGCGGCTATTTTTCAGGTGGAACCGAAAGCGAAAACATCCACGTGTCGATAATGTATGCACGTTATAGATACAAGAGATACAAGAGCGCTCCCTTACGGCACCCCTCTTACCCCACAGTCTTAGCCAAAACGACCAAAAAAGGTATGGGCAATAGTCCATTTGGGGGCTAAGCGTGTTCCCACTAGCATTAGTAGTATTTTTGACTAACGGCAAGAGTACCAAAAGTTCGTCCCTCTATAAGTAGTCCTTTCACGGTTCAACTTTTGCTCAACCATGAAGCCTAACTGTTGCTCCCTTGCAGGTCAACTGTTTGTCACCCCTTTTAGTTCACTGGGGACCATCCGTTGTTGTTATGAGGATCAATCGTTAAAAATTTCATAGAGTAATTGATGCTCTGCTACGATTAAACGTTCATTCTTGCAAGTGTTTCCCACTGGATTAAGCATTCCTACTAAAAGATGAAATGCTGTCCCGTGCAAATTTTCTACGGGAGTAACAGGTGCTGAATTAGGCCGACTATTAAAAAAGCAAAAGTAAACACAAGAGACCAGAAAGAATATTTCTTGGCCACTTAAAATAATCATGACAAAGAAAATCTGGCCTTCGAGCTTCTACTGCAACACTGTGATGTAAACAAACAAAACAGAAATAAAGTGGTCGTGCAGACAAAAGACAAGTTTGTGTTATCCCAAAGATTTGGTGTTTTAAAGTTACCCCAGTGCTTGTCCGGTACCAAACGATGCTTTAGTCACCTGTAATTAATGAATTGAAGTTAAAATTTTGAATCTCCCGCAAAATCGAGTGTCTCGTGACGTCTGCGATGACATAACCAGCACAGGTCTTCAAGCGAATGTTAGTGGGCTGTTTATTCTGCAATGGACTTCGGAACGTCTTGTTTACCGTCAGTACTTTTACATGGCGCCACCATAACACGCTGCCGCTTGCATAGTTTCTGACCGTATTGGAATCTAGCTTGGTTTCGTTACGGTTGACATTAATCTTTTCGAGAGAAAATGGGGCGTGCTCGACGAACGGGGTCACGTAAGACAAGGTCATTTACGCCAAATGGCCAGTGTCGTGTGACACAACCTCAAAGCGCCGGACTGCTGTGCACGTATAACAAGCATAGTGCGCACACTACCAACACAGCACTCCCTGGTACTTCCATGTTTACGTGTAGTTGGGTAACTTTTATTATTTACCCCACCGTTGTTACTGATACAAAATAATTATGCATTACAATTAAGCGAAAATAGCTGGTTGTGCAAGCTTGCCTCACTTGAGTTTGCTTTTGCCGGCCTCAGAGAGAGAGAGAGATAAACTTTATTTTGAGGAAGTGTCTCGAGGAGAATCGAAGTCCGAATGGTGGCAGGTAACGGGCCGAAGGCCCGCCCCGTCCTGGACGTCTTCTCCTTGGCTTAGGTTGGTGGTCCCGTGGTGGCCATAGGCTGGCGCCTTCTGGCGACCTCTTCCGCCCTCTTGACCAGGCGGACCTGTAGGTCCGGGTCGGGGCTGCGAAGCGAGGCCTCCCACCTCTCCTCAGAGGGTATTTCGGGGAAGGGGTCCTGGTGGCATGCCCACATAATGTGGGCCAGGTTGGCATGGGCGCCACATAAGGGGCACGCCGAGGTTGGATAGAGACAATCACACAGCTCTGCAGATTGCGTCTTGCGTTCTGGTGCGGGAAATGAGGCAATGAGTCACAGGACCCTCCACTTTTCCTAATTATATAGGGTAATTGAGCGAAGTGGACGGTAAAAATAGTGTCCTATGATTGCAACGTGGCAATGTTTTTAATCAGGTAAACAGTGTTTGTCCGCAGGACCCCTTTAGAGGTCATTTCAAACGTACTGGGCTATTTCGAGTGCCTCGAGCGGCCACGGGGGCCCGCTGTTCTAAGCGCAAGTGTGCTCCACACCCACGAGGGGCTTGTCCATTGAGAGGACACAACTGCCCTCTTTGCCGATGTCGGCAAGGACCCATGTCGTCCCTCTCCTGATAAAAAAGAATAGGTCTCAGAACAAGTGTAGTAGGCACTCGAAGACGTTTTATGTATGCAGATACCTCAGGCAGAAAGATGAAAGCTCAAAGGATACGAATTCGTGTTGGTGTGAAAAACCCTCTAACACGGGTTTAAAATCGAGGAGAAAAGGAAAAAAAAAACAAAATCTGATGTCTGTTATATACTTTACGTATTGCTATGCTCAGCTCTAACAAGTAAAGTTCTACAGTGTGGCACTTTTGCAAATTAACTTGGGCTCCCTTGCTATTCTAACGAGTCTGGAAACCGATTTCTTCATATTTCGAAGGACGCAAAACTGAGGAAACGGCCTTTTGTAAGGAGCCGTAAGAGGGCATTCGGAAGTCCAAAGAGCACCCCGAGAATCAAAATACAAAAATAATTGAGGGTTTACCTACTGGAGCGAAACATGGGCAGCGAGGTATACTGAGTACAGGCTATAGATTAATTAATACTCTGGGGGCAAGGGCGTTACCATGAAAAGAACCTTCTTTCCAGGCATTGTTGTTTACATACCACAACACGAAAGCCTCCACTTAAGACCTTCAACAGCTTCTGCAGCTTCAGGCTCCGCACAAAACGGATTACAACCACTGTAGCAGGTGTCCACAGATAGAGGCGTTGCCAAGCATCTGCACTAATACCCTGCAATTTCGCTAGCATGGCCGAGAGGCTACGTATACCACGAAACAAAGACCTTTTTTTTCTCGCAAGACGTGGGAAGAAACAGACTCTTACTGTCAGAAATATGTCGAAAACGAAATCGTATGACTGCCAGTAACAATACCAAAACAAGAGAAGTTGTTTTAATATGGAATAAGCTCTTACGTGCGCGCAGTGCACGTGTGTGCAAAATAAGCTCATTTTTACTTTTGAGTTTGATATCGCAAAATGCGGGCTCAGTTCCAAACTTACACAGATCCATGTTTTCTCAGTGTTTCATTGGGTTTAGCAAGCGTTAGGTTTTATTTAGTCCATGTTTGCGGTTATACTGATAAAGCAAGTTTTTCAATATTCGATCTAAAATTGAATTTGGCGCTCCGGCTGACACAGCGGCTTGCTAACGTTAGTTTCTCGAGTTTTCTGCTCAAATTTTTATTTTCTGTTTTAACATTTGCTATAACTGATTGCAGCTGTTGGTGCTCACAAGTCCTGTGATGTTATTGTAGGTCTCGCGCGTTTGCTCAGTAAACTATTGCCCTTCAAGAGTGTCGACTACGTATTGAAAATGACTTTTCACATTTTCGAATTTAACTTACTAGCATGGGGTTCCGGTGAAACGAAAGTACCACTTAGGTAACAGAGTGATACTTCGCTTTCTTTAGGTCACGGTCACGATGTGACCGGTTTCTGTTACGGTCACATCGCGTGTTGCGGGGAAGCACTTTATTTTTGCTGTTCTAATGAGAACCGGCCCAATACAAGTTTGGGATCTCGAAATGTCGAGAAAACTGCCGTATTAACCCAATTTACATCACATTGTAGCCATTAACATACAGTTTACATGTGGGGTGATCGCGGTTACGAGGGTACCACTATTTATTTCTACTCAGCCTCAGAGTCGAAGCGCCCTTTGCAGACGCCGAATTGCCAATTTGTATTCCAAACTACCTGCGTAAATATCACCTTTTTAATTTGAAATTCTGGATCTCTGTAAAAAAACTGTTGTATCTTGACAACATTGTGTTGTTTTAGTGCTCATGCATTGGAAAAAAGTTGGATCCTTTGAAGGGTCTTGACCCCAGTGTTAATGTGTGCCATGAGATTTGTACCTACAATTTATTAAATTTTAATTTCGAATTGAAAACTTAGCGGTTAGATTCCCACTGGTAAGCTGGTGCTGTTCGGGTGGTTATTTATGCTGTTGGACCGTGGGCGCGAACTCGAACTGCATCTTTACGTGCCTTCGGGTTAGGAAAATAGAAAAACATTCACTAAATACATACCGAAACAAATAAAAAGATGGTCATTGTTGTCAGTAATCTACAGCTAATTGAGTTGTTTTGGTTTTAGAAAAATATGATACTCTAACGCTAAGTTGGGGGCTTCCAAATACTGAAAAAAAAAACAGGGCGAAATGGGGAAAAAGCCGCAGCCACGGAGTTTACCCTGCGGACTTCCGACGCTGCTGGCCGACGAACAGGTAGAAAAAAGTCTTCGGGCCGCCATGAAGAAGAGCAACGCCAACGGTCGCGGCAACACACGGTGCTGTTGGCCTTTCCGTTGGTCTATACCCGTCTAGGGTCCAATGTTTCTTCCCTTAGTTTCCGGCACGTCTCTGATCGGGCGCGTTAGGCCTTTTATGGGTCTAGAGGAGCGCCGACTGTGCCTAGAAAAAATTATTTGCGATAACGATAATGTCCCCGCGCACAGGCGCCCAGATTTTCACACCAGCCGAATACCGGCCGATGCAATGCTGAGCAACGTGTTCTGATGATCTGTTTCGTGATGATCTGGTTTGGCGTACCTCTCTGTCGCTTGCGCCCTTGTGCGTTGCTCTTCCCTTGCGCGCTCTCCGCAGTGGCTTGGTTCCCTTCACCGCGACATCTCTCTTTTAAAATGTCAAACTACCGTATTGACCTGACTCTAACGCGCACGTTTTTACGAAAAAATAGGCCGAAAAATCGCATGCGCGTTAGAATTGGATACAAAACCGAAACTGCGGAAACAGCGCAAATTTCGTCCGGCCCATCGCCATCGCCATCTCAAGAAGGCGCCAAAGCTTTTAGCAACGATTGTTCGGACGCAGCAAGCCTAGGCGCCTAGGCTTTTCTATCGGTGTTCACACAAATCGTCAAATCGTATCACTTACGCTCTTAATAACAGCAATGGCAGCAGCGGCTCCCACGCGTTCAAAACGAGCGGTCGGCTGAAGGGTGCACCTCTGGAGAAGCTGCGAGGGCGTTTGAGGCGTGGGCCACGATCCCATAGACCATGGTTGAACGTTCGTTCAGAAGTGTGGCATCGCGAACGCGCTTGAAGGCACCAAGGATTACATGTTGTGGTCAGCGGAGACCGACGAGGAGTGAGATGAGTGAGATTACTTCGGGAAATAAATCGCCTGTTTCTCTCGCATTCGTTTGTCTGGGTCACACCTCCCGTGCGCGTTACAATCGGAGCTGCCAGTATTTTCGGTTTTTTTGCCAGAAAAATCGGGTGCGCCTTAGAATCGGGTAAATACGGTATGCGCGCAATCAAGAGGAACGCTCGCGGAATGTAAATCACCTTGCGCGGTCGCAATGAGCGGCGGGGTAATCGCACACTGCCACATATGTGACCACTGCTTATTCTATAACAGGGAACGTTTAGTCTGGAATAATCAAGGCCGACTGAATAATATCCATCTAACCCAGGAGATCTAAGATAAATCGTAATATGACGAAATTGGGAGAACCACACAATAAGTGAGCCAGAGTAATATCGCACACTGCAACACGCACTCTAGCGTGATTGGGCTTAAAGTGGTGCAGGGCAAAAGTCGCTCTTTCTTGGTCCCCGCTACCCTGCCGCGCGCTTAATGATTTATGCTTCTTCTGCACACACGCAACGTTTTCGTCCGCAGTCGACATGGGCGTGCGCAAGTCAGGCATACAGTTCGACGCAAAAATTTACGGCCGCCGCGTTGCCATGAATATGTAAAGGCGCTGTCAGCGTCATTACGCGAACAAAGAATTGCGAACGCTATCTTTGCTCCAACCCACGTCGTGACCTACGGCCCGATGTTCGCTGTCACTGTGCGGTAGCGTAACCTTGTCGATGCCGCCAGCGCATACCGCCAGATGCATTGCTGAGTAACGTGTTCTGATGATCTGGTTTATGAAAATAAATTTATTGTAGAATAAAGAGCGAAGACGGATAATGACCTATATTCATCATAAGAAGTGCTTGGGTGTTTTTAAAAATACTTTTAAATTTAAAATAAAATTAAATTAACTTAAATAAATTTGCAACAGTGTAAATTGTACATTTGTTATCTACACCACTCTTGTTATCTTATCTTATTAATGGTGGCATCGACGTTAGTCTGCCCCCCGCATGTCATATCTACGTGTCGTAATTAACAGGTGTACAAACAGTTGAGGCGTCGCAAGTACTAAGAAATTGGACAGAGAGGGAGAAAAGGCAAGTGGTCTGCGGAAAAAGCGTGGAACATATTGGTAAGTGGAGTTGTGACAAGGAAACATTTTTTGAAGCGTGCTCCGCGTGCCCCTGGGGCGGCTATTTCCGGCACTACTAACAACTAGCCTGAATTGATGAAAGAAGCAGATGTTCATGCAATTTAAATCCTCAAGTTGATTTGAAACTCAGTGTTACCTTTAAAAGCACCTATTCCCAATCATCATTTTTCAAGCAACACTCCGCGTTTTATGTGCGCTCTGCCTCAAGGAAAACGGTGCTTTCGACGGTGTAGATGTAATTGTCTGGAGCGGCGTGCGCTATACAGTAGCGTGGTGTGCAGTACTAGCAGTACGCATAATGCAAGGCCTGCTCTCGTATGCAGTTTCAAAGGACAAGAAAAAAAGCTCGGAGCTACACCCCCGCGTGATATGAGCAGAGATACTGAAACAATTCGGCATGTGAGCCACTGTTTAGCATTCATTCCGATTTTGAGCCAGCAAGTTTAGTTTACAAGTGGCGAGAAGGTGGAGGACACTTTTAAAATCGCTATTTGTTAGAACTAGTTGGCTTCTGTAATGCATGAAGCACACAACAGAATTCCCATTCGCCAATTTACGGAATGCAGTGCCACTCGTTGCCCGAATTGCGAAAAAGGAAGCGTTTCTCTGGCGGCCAGATGACTGAATGTGATATCTACATTTGTATTCCCGCCCTGCAAACCAATCCTTAACGTATCTTCGTCTCAAGAGAACTTAATTTCGTCCGGTACCGGTTACCCAGGCGGCGCTGTCGAACCAGTTAATCAGGCCCGCAACGGACACGAAGCTGCCCCAAACGAACCGCCTCCGAAGCAGACGAGAAATTCAGCCGGAATGCGCCTCGCCGTCGCGCCCCGCGAGCTGAGCCGTCCGGAGCGCGGGGATCGCTGCGCCATTCGTAGCGCCATCTACATTGTGCTCCGCGAGCTAGGGACATTAAGGCACGGCGGGACTTGAGGAGCGCCGAGCGGAGCACTTTCATGCAGCCCACGCACCCAAGAAGTAAACGATACAGCAGATTCTTGAAGTGAGGGCGCTTCGTTCCAACCCTCTACCCTTCTAACCCTCCTTTCTGTTAGTCGACGGATCGCCTCTGGCCAAGTGAGCCGACGATGCTTGCCACGCGTAGTTTGGATCTGCCGCGGAATATCCCCGGTACTAATGAATACCTTCGCTGCAATATCTCACCAAAAAGAAGGCTGGTTGTGCGCTTCAGTTGCTTGATTAAGAATTTTAGCTGCATCTTTTCGACAGTGCGCTTCACTCCCGCGGTCCGCTCTGCCCGAACGGGGCGTGAATAGCAGAATCACTTTTAGTTAAGCGATAACCGCATCTCCCTCGACGGGAAATCATTCGCTCACTGGTCGTGCCCTGTGCGTGTGCAAACCAAGCCATCATTCGAAATAAAAAATAAGAATTGATATTTCAGTGACATAACGTGCCCTGTTGATTGCCTGTCTCACCATTTTCATGTAACACAGTCGCTGATTTTTCGTCATGTCATGATTTTTCGTCATGTAATACAGTCGCATATTTCTCGTCATGTGCCCCGCGTTAAAATGGTTCTTTCAAATGTTTCATTCGGCGCTTCCGGATGATAATGTTAGGCCGTTTGACTCTATTAGACCGAAAATTCAGAAGGGAGAAGGAATCACCTATTTAACGGACGCCCTTGTAAATTTACCCGGACAGGTATCACCTGTAGCCACTACAGGGCTAGGGCAGCGGGAAATGCAGGCGCGCCGCTCCTCTACCCCGCCCTTACTGTAGGTCAACAGGCGAGGGTTGGGCCGCAGCGCCACGAACTAGCGGCGATGAAAGGTGGGAACTATACTCGAAGCGCAGGCCTTTATGAAAGTGCGTGCCTGCCGCTCCTCCAGCCCGGCCGTGAGTAAGGGCCCGTCGGAGAGAGCGACGTCGACGCTCCAAGTCTAGGCGTTCTTCGAAAGGGCTAACTTCTGCAGTGAGTCGTATTTTCTCCCATTTATGTAAGATTGAAGCTACAGCTTCGGCGCTGCATGACCCCTTTCTAGAGCAGAAAAATGTACGCCTAAAAAAGTGCTCGATGTACTTACTGACTGACTGAATAATTCACTATGCCGAGCCAAAACTGCTAGACTTCGAGACTCAAACTACTCCTCTCTCATGGCGAAGGGGTTCAAAAAGGTGACTTTCCTCGAAATCACACCTAGCAAAGGCGAACGAAAAACGGTGTTTCGCAAATTCATATTTATCCCGCTCAGGCGTGCCGCCGTTATAGTTACGCGTGTATATATATGACGCTGGTGAGAAAAACTAAAACTTAGTTTTAGCGATTTGCTCTTACCAACACTGATGTCGCGATTCCACATTTCGAAGCATATTGGGTGTTTTTAAAGATTCCCTTTTTATATGTTCTACTGTTTTACACACACTAAAGGTTTTTGGTGATAAATATTACTCATGCAAAACCACAAAAGCAATTTTGAGGATTTCACCCTTTAGCGCAGGGAAAAGTGCGAAAACGGTTTTTTTTTGGGTTACACTTCTGCTGGGTCGAAAAGACCTAACACCTGATGTCAACGCCCAGCCAAACCGCTTGTTCAAAGGACATCAAATGTCACGAATACATTCGTATTATTGCGCAGTAGGACAATATTGCTTTTTTTAATAAATTACGAAGATTGAAACAGGGAAAATGGGAAAAGTATTTACTTAAACACATTTTTTTATCGTAGATTGGTGGGGGTATAGAACAAGATTTTGTTGAAATAGGCAGCTCATACACATGTTTAACAGTATTTTGCAGGTGTTTTTATACCAGGCAATTATTTCGACATTCAGGATCTTCGGCAAATTCTGCGTTTTGTCAGAATACTCAAATTCTCTTCAGCCCGCTGGTATATTCGATTCGGTTTTTCACACGAATGCTGCCCAAACAATTCTCCGAAGGCTGATTTCATGATTTTACCAACCAAGCTTACAGCCATGCGAGCAGGATGCTTAAATGGCACCCCCAAGAAAGTTTTATTAATATTTATCCTAAAGGTCCTTACGGCCATTACATAGGCGTGGGGGTGAAAAATAAAGACATTGTAACATTAAAAACAACAACACTCATGGAAATACAAATCCAAACACTTTCAACTCGAAATACATGGTTGCAAAATAAGAGTACACAAGAAGGGGCACAATAGTTATCCAATTGCAAAAATGATAAGGTCACAAATGAGGGACGTTTAAAAGGACACAAAACATTCAACATTCAAGAAATTCAATGGTTTCAAAAACGACAAACATCGAAAAATTATTCATATATTGGGAAAAACCTGTAACTATTTCATGAATTCAGTTTAATTTTCGCGTGAAAGCATAGCGCTCGCCATTTGTTTTGAAATTTTGTGACCACACGCCTCCAGTAAAAGCCCCCGTTATTTTCTATGAATCTGTGACTGATGGTTTAGCCTGATACCGGTTCAAGCGCACTGTCTTGCTAGAATGTCTTCACGATAGTTCCAATAATAGAGTTCCAGCAAAACCCCTTACGGGACGAGCCCTTGTATTAACAGCAGGTGGTAGTTCCTAATTCTTTACAACACCGCGGTGAACTAATTATGACAAGTAGGAAAGAACTAAGCACGTGTTATACACAGTATTCTGATTAGTATAGCGGCTCACCCGGGCAAAGCATCAATACATTTTCTTCGTTAGCATTATAAATACAGTACACGATAAAAATTTTATTTGAAAGTTAATACGGTCACCTTGCCGTGCGTTCTATAGCCTAGTCTAAAAAAGAAGGAATAAAATACCCATGGAGTGATAATCAGGCTGCGGCGGCGTCTGAAACCGGGAAACAACTCCTAAACCGTGCTGATAAAGAAGAGTTGCATAGGGTAGGGTTTCCACAAACATAATAACCGATCAGTGGTGGTAGTCACAGCCTGTGCAAGCACAGAGTCATACGGAAAACGAGAGGTACACGTGGAGGTGCGGTTGTCGTTCGTCATCCCATGTTACAGTTTATGTATTACGCATGGCGCAGACCTCAACAAGAGGCCAGACAGTCTCTGGCGAGCCAGGCTGCCGCGCACGTAGCGGAAAGATCATCAAATGATTCCGGTCTACAGCCAAAGTGCAAACATATAAATAGGCCGCACCAATGAGATCACAATATTTAAAGACAGGTCTCCAGAAGAGCTTCAATATATTGCTCGAAAAGCAAAACTCGACGGATCTTTCACTGGCAAGTGCTCGGTCATTTTGATATCAAGCTTCGAGATTCACCACTCATCAGCAGTCCATGAGGTTTGTTAAGTTTTGAAGACGCTAGTCTTTCTTGGACTACTTGAACCCTACACTATACGTGTCTATCTGCCGCTCGAATTATCCCCTCCGCCAAAAGATAAAATGACTCTGAAACGAAAGGGTTATATGCAAATACCTCTGCAAACCACTAAATTAAGGACCATACTTTACACTTATCAACAATGTTGAACAAAAAGACAGAAATCTGGTTTGTGGATGCAAAACTTGAGTACATAACTCGCACAGAGCAGCGTTTTTTAAATTTCAAATAGATGTTGGATTTATATTTGCGACTAAGAAATATCAAAATACCCCTACAAAACACTTATTCGACCCAAGCATAAAAAAAGGACTTGTGCTTGAACGTAGACCTAGGGATTGGCATCCAAACGAGTTGAACAGTAAGCGAAAGTTTCATGCCCACTACAACCTCGAAAAGCCGCCAAGCCAGTCCAACAAGAGCCAGCCCCCGCCTGCAAGATTTACCACCGAGTTCGGTTTGATGCCAGAAGGGCCCAAGAAAAGGAACGCTGCAACCAACACCATGGTGCAAGAAACAACGTCGCCAATCGTCCTGCAGAAGCCCCGGGAACCGCCATCGTTCCGAGGAGCCCCCGCAGAAGACCCAGAAGAATGGTTGGAGAAAACTGGAGCGCGTCCGGAAATTCCACAGGTGGGACGACGCAGAAACGTTCCGGCACGTTTTCTTTTACTTGGAAGATTCGGCTCGCACTTGGTTCGAGAACCACGAGAGCTCCTTGACAAACTGGGCTCAGTTCAAAAGCGAGTTTACTAAGACCTTCACTACCGTCGTGCGGAAAGAAAGAGCCGCCCTTTTGTTGGAAACGCGCACGCAACACCCCAACGAAGGTGTCGTGATCTTCGTTGAGAAGATGAAGCAGCTATTTCGCCGCGTGGACCCCGAAATGACGGAAGAAAAGAAGTTGCGCTTCTTAATGCGCGGAGTGAAGGAGGAACTGTTTGCTGGACTTGTCCGAAATCCGCCCAAAACCGTCGCCGAATTCGTGACCGAAGCCAGCACCATTGAGAAATCCCTCGAAATGCGTGCTAAGCAGTATGACAACAACTTTGTTGGCGCGGCCAATGCGAACGACTTTGGCAGCACGCGGATCCCGGCCGACAGCCTACGCGAGTCTATCCGCGCAATAGTGAGAGAGGAGCTGCGGAAACTTCTCCCAACGCCGCCGCAGCCCCAAGTCGCCTCCCTCACCGACGTGATTAGAGAAGAAGTGCAACAAGCATTGGGAACTTCTACGCCATCGACGGTACCCCGAGCGCCACAAGCTATGACATACTCCGCGGCTGTTCGTCGACCTCGCCCTGCTACAACACGCCGTCAAGAGGCCCCGCCGTACCGCCTCCCACTGTCACCCGCCCGACTCCCGGTAGCCCGAAACCAGACGTCCGAAGAAGACGGACGTATGGCGAACTCCCCGATAACCGTCCTCTGTGCTACCACTGCGGAAGAGGCCGACCACATTTACCGTCGCTGCCCATACAAGAGACTCGGACTGCGTGGTTTCCCGTCGACGCACCTCGCCCTCTCCCTGGCCAACGACCACGTGAGATCGACGAGTATCTATCTGAAACCAGCCGTGGCCCAGCGCGTTTCAACCGTTGGCCGTCGCCCCTACCCCCCTACCAATCGCCGAACCGCCGTATCAACGCATAACAGGACTGACTTCGCCCGTGGAAGGTCCCCCAGCCCACGCGGGGGAGTAAATAAAGGCGGCAACTTCTGGAGGTGAAGTTGCTCTACGGCGAAAACTAGAAAACCCTCCAACGACCGCAGGACGCGTTGAAGACCAGTGATTCACGACCTGCCCCTTCATCCCGACGACCCGTAACCCTAACCCCTGACGAGACGCCCGAAACATGACGAAGCTACACGGCGCGACGCGTACCCGACCCTGACCAAGACGTCCGTTGAGAAGACGACGACAACGACGATGCCACAGTGCCCCGACCATCAACACGTACAAGCAGAGAAGCTACGACGCCCCGACGAACCGGAACTCGAGGACGACTGCATCTGACGTCAAGGTTGTCCATCGACGGCTTGACGTAGTCGCCCTCGTAGACACGGGAGTTGACTATTCGGTAATGAGCGGACCATTTGCGTATAAACTGAGAAAGTTCTGACCAGATGGGACGGTTCCGCACATACGCACAGCAGCGAGGCCACCTCGTGACGCCAGTGGAACGTGCACATCGCGCGTCACATAGACGGCACAACGTCACCCCTTGCGGCGTTCGTCGTTCTGCCTAACTGCTCCCGCGACGTGATTCTCGGAATGGACTTTTTGACGGACAACGGCGCAATAATTGATCTGCAGACCAAGTCGATAACATTTTCCTCCGATCACTCCACGGACGCCGCAAGCCGAAACCCCGATCACCATGCTGCTGTCAGGATCGCCGACGTATCACATCACCCTGCCACCCCCGCGGAAGCTTGATGATCGCCGTTTACTGTGAGGATGCTGCTTCTGACATCGACGCTATCGTAGAGAGTGATCGAAGGTTGCTTCTCGACCGCCGGTGTCTATGTCGCAGAGGCATTGCGCACTTTAAGCAACGCCACTCTCACGTTGTGGTCACTAATTTTACCGAAGAGTACCAGCACTTAAACAAGGAGCTGCAATTGCGTTAATCGAAGAAACGCAAGAAGCAAGTGATGTGATCGCAGTCGCCGACTTTGAACGCACCCACCCGTAGAAACATTCTATTCAATCTCCCGCAGCAATTCGACGTGAATCCGGCGCTCGCACGCAAGAACAACGGAAAAAATTATTGGCTTTGTTGCGTCGCTATAGCGAATGTTTTTCGTCGAGCGCAAAACTACGTGAGACCTCCCTAGCGAAGCACCGAATAATAACCGAAGATAAGGCCCGACCTACCCGACAGTCACCGTACCGCGTCTCTTCACACGAACGGGAAGCCATCCGGACTCAAGTCGACGACATGCTCAGCGACGACATTATACAGCCATCGAAAAGCCCCTGGGCTGCTCCCGTCGTACTCGTAAAGAAAAAAGACGGCACATTAAGGTTTGCGTTGACTACCGGCGACTGAACAAAATCACGAAAAAGGACGTGTACCCCTCCCCGGATCGACGACGCCCTCGACCACCTCTGCCACGCGAAGTACTTCTCATCGATGGACCTGAAGACCGGCTACTGGCAAATTGAAGTGGACGAGAGAGACCGAGAGAAGACTGCATTTATAACCCCAGACGGCCTATACGAGTTCAAGGTGATGCCGTTTGGGCTGTGCACAGCACCAGCGACGTTTCAAAGAGTCATGGACACTGTGCTAGCTGGCCTTAAGTGGCACACCTGCCTCGTATACCTCGACGACGTTGTGGTATTCGCCCGGACTTTCGACGAACACCTTGCAAGGTTGGAGTCTGTACTCGAGGCCATTCGTACGTCGGGGTTGACGCTGAAGCCTGAAAAGTGCCGTTTCGCATACGGGGAACTCAAGTTCTTGGGCCACGTCGTCAACGCCGCGGGAGTCCTACCTGACCCGGCAAAAACTTCAGCCATTGCGAACTTCCCAAGGCCGAAAGACAAGAAGGGCGTGCGAAGATTTCTCGGGCTGTGCGCATACTACCGGCGCTTCGTCGCAAACTTCGCACGCATTGCAGAGCCACTCACGCGCTTGACAAAAGATAGCACCCCTTTCAGCTGGGAAAACGACCAAGAAAAAGCATTCGGCGAGCTGCAAAAACGCCTGCAAAGCCCGCCCGTGCTCGCTCATTTCGACGGAAATGCCGAAACGGAAATGCATACGGACGCCAGTGATATAGGCTTGGGTGCCGTCCTTGTCCAAAAGCAAAGCGGCTGCGAAAGGGTAATCGCCTATGCCAGCCGTGGTCTGTCGAAGGAGGAGAAAAACTATTCTGCCTCTGAGAAAGAGTGCCTGGCTATTATATGGGCGATTTCAAAATTTCGCCCATACGTGTATGGAAGGCCATTCAAGGTTGTAACAGACCACCATGCGCTGTGTTGGCTCGCCAATTTGAAGGACCCCTCTGGCCGTCTTGGGCGGTGGAGCTTGCGCGTGCAGGAGTTCGACGTTACAGTCGTTTATAATCCGGCAGGAAACACTCCGACGCCGACTGCCTGTCCCGCGCCCCGTCGACCCACCACCACAAGACTCCGATGAAGACAGCGCGTTCTTCGGGATCGTGACGGAGAGCGACCTAGCCGCCCAGCAGCGTGCCGACCCCGACTTACGCGTCATAATCGAGTACCTCGAGGGATGCAACGTTGCCGTTCCTAGGACCTTCAAACGCAGCTTACCAGCATTCAGCCTGAGAAACTCCGTCCTTGTGAAGAAGAATTTCAGCCCCGGAACAAGAGCGAATTACCTTCTCGTCATCCCCGCGGACCTTCGTGACGAAATTTTGCAAGCGTGCCACGACGACCTGTCTTCCGGACATCTGGGCACAGCCCGCACTATTGGAAAAATCAAGGCGAGGTACTACTGGCCCGGCCTTACCTCTGACGTCACCCACTACGTCCGGAGCTGCCGTGACTGCCAGCGACGAAAAACGCCGCCGACACGACCCGCCGGACTTCTGAAACCGATCGCCGTCCCATCGAGACCATTTCAACAGATTGGAATGGACCTTTTAGGCCCGTTCCCTACGTCACGATCACAGAACAAGTGGATTGTCGTAGCGACAGACTACATGACGCGCTACGCAGAGACCGCCGCTCTTCCGAGGGGGACTGCACAAGAAGTGGCGAAGTTCTTTATAAGCCAAGTTGTGCTGCGACATGGAGCCCCGGAAGTCCTAATCACAGACCGCGGAACGGCATTTACTGCGGAGCTGATGCAAGGAGTATTACGCTACAGCAACACGGATCACCGAAGAACGACGGCGTACCACCCCCAAACGAACGGACTAACAGAACGTCTGAACAAGACAATCGCAGATATGCTGTCAATGTACGTTGACGTTGAACATAAGACTTGGGACGAAGTGCTCCCGTATGTCACGTTTGCGTACAACACGGCTATCCAGGAGACGACACAGCTGACGCCGTTCGAGCTTGTCTACGGTAGAAGGCCGACTACGATGCTCGACGCCATGCTTCCGCACGTAGAAGACGACGACCTCAACGCCGACGTCCACGGATATCTTCAACGTGCGGAGGAGGCCCGCCAGCTCGCTCGAGTTCGTATAACGGACCAGCAGCTGGTGGATGCGGGCCACTACAACCTCCGACGCCGAGACGCCGAGTACCAACCAGGGGATCGTGTGTGGGTTTGGACTCCCATCCGACGACGCGGACTCAGTGAGAAGCTCCTGCGACGGTATTTCGGACCCTACCAGATTCTACGACGTGTTGGCCAACTTACCTACGAAGTGATCCCCGATGGTGACTCCGGCACATCACGACGACGCACGCGGCCTGAAGTCGTCCACGTGGTTCGCTTAAAACCTTTCTACGGACGATGACGAACTTTTATTTTCATTTGTTCGGACTGTCGCTTATGTTAGCATCGGGTCGATGCACTCTTAGAGGGGGGGGGGTAATGCCGCGAACCATACATTGAGTTTGTTTATTTGTGTTTTGCTTTTACCGCCCGGCTGCGCCGGTCTGTGTTATCTCTGCGCCAAGAGAAGCGCGTGTTCCATTCTTTCTTTCTGTGCCGCATGTGTTATCTGTTGTGATAGGGAGAGCATTCCGATCTAACGTGAACAGCCCAGAATAATCTTCTTGGATCTACTATGTTCTCGATGCGAATGGACGTTTCGAGAACCACGCACGCCAAAAGATAAAAGCCTGCAGGGCGGACGCCGGGGCATTCGATTCTGCGACGCTCGCTGACGCAAGTCACTTTGTTGACCGCTGCTTCGCCGCCTCTGTATTCTTTTCAGTTGTTAGGGGAGCACAAGTTCCCTCCAATAAACTTGTTTCTCCTGCAAGACAACTGCGTCGTCCTTGGCTTCGTGACAATATGCAAATACCTTTGCAAACCACTAAATTCAGCACCATACTTTACACTTATCAACAATGTTGAACAAAAAGACAGAAATCTGGCTTGGGGATGCAAAACATCAGTACATAACTCGCACAGAGCAGCGTTTTTTAAATTTGATTGATTGATTGATTGTAGGGTTTAACGCGCCGACGCAACGCAGGCGATGAGGCGCGCCGTAGTGGAGGGCTCCGGATTAATTTGACCACCTGGGGATCTTTATCGTGCGCCGAAATCTCGTACACACGGGCGTTTTTGCTTTTCGCCTCCATCAGAAAAGCGACCGCCGCGGCCGGGAATCGAACCCGCGACCTCGTGCTCAGCAGCGCAACGCCTTAGCCACTGAGCCACCGCGGCGGGTGTTTTTTAAATTTCAAATAGATGTTGGATTCATATTTCCGACCAAAAAATATGAAATACCCCTACAAAACTCTTGACCCAAGCATACAAAAAGGACTTGTGCTTGAACGTAGACCTAGGGATTGGCATCCAAACGAGTTGAACAGTAAGCGAAAGTTTCCAGTAGATTAAGGTGCAATCAATGAAATGCAGGGAATCAAATTTACTTGAGCAAACATGCACTGCGTTTATCCTGGGAACAGCGAAAGGGGAAGGGGAAGGGAAGAGCATAACATGCGTGCAGAAATGGAAGAGAGGCATCTGCGTGGCTGGGGAGGCCGACGGCTACCATCTTTGGCGGCAATTGCAGCCTATGGAGAAGATACGCGCCCAATTTCTACTTTCTTCCACGAGAAGGGCTAAAAAGTGGCCCAAACTCCTGTCACGGAATGTTATGTGGTAGCTGATTGATTGATTGTTAGAGTTTAAACGCGCCGACGCAACGCAGGCGATGAGGCGCGCCGTAGTGGAGGGCTCCGGAATAAATTTGACCTCCTGGGGATCTTTAACGTGAGCCTAAATCTTGTACGCACGGGCGTTTTTGCTTTTCGCCTCCATCAGAGAAGCGGCCACTGCCACCAAGTATCGAACCGGCGACGGTTTCTGTTGTAGCCGATAAATTTCTATAATGAAGCAAATAGGCTTTGACTCGTCCTGCCCGGCATTTATCTAAGAATATGCTTTATTTCCATCGTAAGAAGATCACAAAACAATGGTTGAATTTGCTGCTTGGGCCTTTGTAGAAATGGTGAGAACCATCATGAATCACATCTAGCCGTGTCGACGCTTCTTTGTAAATCAGGTTATGATTGTTACCCTTTGGTGGACACAGCAAAGGAAAAGGTATTATCGAGTTCAGAACATGCTGGCCTAGCCCATTTATCACTTCTTGCTTATTACAAAACAAATCGAAAAAGCTAAGAAGTGTTTTATTGCTTATGAAAAGTAGAAGCGGTATGTCCCACTGTCCATTGGGTCACTGTGGCTCAAGTAGGGCCTATTTGTGACTTGGCCCACTTGGCGCTGTTACTTTTTCTGGAAAAAAATGGTCCAAAAAAATCTCACTCATAGGGTCGTTGCATACATAAAATGTGTTAGTCTTGGCGTGGACCTATTTTTGCTGGGTTACCATGAGCGCCCTACCGGAAGTGAACTCAGGGCATGAGCGGAGGCATGCAAACTGTCGACGTATGACAGTGGTGTTCTTCCACTAAAGGGGATCTTCAGCCGGGAGATGTTTTTGCAACCTTCATAAAAAAAGAAACCAAGGCGCGGGTATGAACAGCACCCCCCCCCCCCCCCCCTGCTCCGCGGAAGAGTATCGCCACACTTTTCGGGAAGAGTCATTTCGTTTACCTATACGCGCTCAGAAATAACATAAATAACTATTGGTTGTTTGTAAGTAGTTACTCAAGTGGAAGCTAAAGACAATATTTGCTCACCAGAAGTTTTCTTCCAGCTTGGGAGTAGCTAACAAAAACGAAAAGTTGCGACATGTAGGTTGAAATCTAAATAAATAGGCTTGTCTTGCAGCGTGCTTCTCTTCAGCGGAAACGCTACGAAAGTGTATCGGAATGTTCTGCTGCAGTCTTTAGGTAAAATTATTGACCACTACGCCGTCACACCAGATTTGTCAGGGAGAAATGGTACCGAGAAGGTGAAATAGAAGGTGGGACGCATATGTCCGTCGTTCCAACAAACGGTTAATATGCCTTTGAGCCTCTTAAGCAATGCACGCTAGGTCGGCCACTCTAGCAGCTCCAATGCATTTTCTCACGAGTTCTCGTTTGAAGTCATAGTTGTCGCCAAAGCCGTAAAAACAGTTTCGGAAACTCCTCAAGCTAGAGGTTTTTTCCTGCCCAAAATAAGAAAAAATCTTTATTTCCATCCGGATTTTAGGCCTTCCTTACTCCTGCATTTCATTGTTAAGAGATTCATTATCATTCTCCCGAGTCGCTAATCCTTGCGTTTTCTTCGAGCCTGATTGCCAACTCCGTACCACCAATGTATGCTCTGCAGATAATCGAGCCTACGAGTTCAAGTTGTTCCGTCAAGATGTCTAGGGGATCCGCAGCCCGGCCACTCACCTCGTACAGGGCAGGCGAGCTCCACGGAACGTCCTTTGAGAAAATTGTTTCTTTACTGTACGTCGGTTGCATGAAAAGACTGTCATACCGCGCAGTGGGTGCGCTCCTTTCATACCCGGCACACGTAAGCTCATCAGAGTGGATTGCCCCTTGCGCTCCACCAGGCCGTTCAACGAACAGTCGTAAAAGTGCCCCGTCCACAGATCCTTCTCGCAACTCTCCGCCTGCCATATTCAAAAGACGGCACATGTCTCCGATTGAAGGCTAAGTGATTTAGGCTACATGATTCGCGGTAGCGCAACTTCGAAATCATTACGGACAGAATTATTACCGGAATTGATGTCCCGGACCTACAACTCTTCAATACCCGAGCCCATTGTTGGCTCTCCGTGCAGTGGAACCTATACTGTTTATCACCGGTGTTTCCGGGCCTCTCTTGACAGATGAAAGAAAAGTGATGATTTAGAGATCAAGTCGCTATCGCAATGCACATAAACACACACTGAACAAAGAGGCAGCCTCGGCCCTGTGCAAACATACTCGTGACTCTCTCTCTCTCTCTTTCTCTCTCTCTCTCTCTCTCTCTCTCTCACACACACACACACGCACGCACGCACGCACCCATGCACACACACACGCGCACACGCTCACACGCACACATGCACGCATGCACACAAGCACACACACACGCATACGAACACACACACACATTGCATTAACGTTTGGCAGTCAAGAAAGCCTCGGAAAGCAAAAGGGAGAATGTGGTAGGTTCTTGAAACACATAAAGAATTTGGAAAGACCGAAAGGAAGTGGAGAAAAAATGCCTGCCGCATGGGATAAATACTCACGATCTCCAGAATAGGTGTCTGGTACAAAAGTTCACTAGGCTAACGGCGGGCTGTTTCCCCGCCCTTTTCTTTGGTATTTATTTTAAGTCATTTTGTTTCCTGTGCTTGGGTGCGGTAGTCAGCTCCACTCGGACTACGCGGCGTAAAGGAGACCTTCTTTTTAACATCATGGGCCGTGACTCGTGTGTGTTGCGCCATGTGAGTTTTTGTGTTTTCAAACTATATATTGTAGCATAGATACTGAGCGACCATATAGCAGAAAGAATGGTGAGAAGCCGGTGGTTGCCTGCGTGGGCGTAATGTACGGCTACGGGACGAAAGGGAGGAGTAAGGCCCAGTTCGGATGGTAACAAGAAACATACAACGAGAGCATGTCGCCCTCGGCACGGTTTAAACGTTCTGTCATCCCGTTGGTTTGTGGGTGGTAGGATGTAGTCTTTCTGTTAACAAGACGGCATTGAGTGAGCAGCGCCTCCACGACTTCGGACAAGAAGACCCGTCCGCTGTCGCTCAACATTTCCCTGGGTGCTTCGTGTCCCATAATAAAACGTTGAAGAAGGAAGGATATGACATCGCGAGCAGTGGCGGTGGACAGTGCAGCTGTTTCAGCATATCGTGTCAAATGATCACCTGCCACAATATTTTAACGATTGCCTGCGGAAATTAACGATTGTTATGTTTTTCAATTTGGTTACGGTAATAAAGTAATATTGAAAAACATAACAATATTGTCTCGTGACAACGCAGATATAGGTAGTAAGGAAGGAGGTGTATTTACAAAGGACACCGTAGTCACCGGGATAAAGACAGTTGGTTGGTTGGTTGGTTAGTTGGTTCCTTCCTTGAGTCATGACGGCTGCGCATGCGGGGATTGGCCAAGAAGCTGCCTGAAATACTTAGGCTGTAACCCGGTTTATTTTAGAGAGAGAGAAAAAAATGAAGTACGAGAAAAGTATTGAGAGTATAAAAGGAAATCTTTGGATAGAATAGCATTCTCAGAAAAAAAAATGCGAATGAAGACATAGCTATCTTACAGGGAATCCGGCCTGTCGCCTCAACAAAGAAATGAAAGGCAATCACAACATCTCTGTGGCAATATCCTTTGGTTGATGGCGCAAACCCAGCGTGAGCTCGCACTTCGTCTACGTTCTCTTCATTCCGTTGGACATCGCCTAGCGTCTTTCCACCGGATCACATACCCAGATAGGGAGAGATAGGGTCGCATGGATATGCGGTTATGCTCCGTGTAAGTTTCTGGGGAAGCTGTACGAAGTCTGTGACTTTACTCCCCCGCCGCAGAAGCACCGTCCCGGTGCCGGTTATGAAGGAGGAGCAGTAGCAGGTAGACTCCGTCGGTGGTACGGCTTGAGGCGGCTCACGTGAACGAGCTGATGTGCTGAGTGACCAGACGAGGTCAGAGGCAAAATAGGCACAATATGTATTCTAGCGTTTCTATTCCAGCCGTAGGTCGTTGAAACAGATGAATTTTTAAACACAGAAAGGAAGTGGAGAAAAAGGCGCGTATTGTGGAGGTCGTGGTTTCGGATCCCACCCAGCGGGCATTTTTCTCCACTTTCTTTCTGTCTTTCAAAATTCGTCATCAGTTTAAATGACCTGCTGCATACTCCCCTTTGCTTTGCGAGGCATTCTCGACGGCCGACCCTTATTCCTATATTCCGTTTCAGTTTATTATTTGTAACAAAATATGCAATGTGTAACAAAAATATACAGAAAGGGGTCCCAGAGTTAAACACTGTATTGGTTCTCCTTGTAATTTAACGAGTGGAAAAAATTCTCAGCAGTAGCGAAAGCTATGAACAGTGTTATTCCGAAAACGCAGTACGTAATACAACAGACGTTTTACAAGAAAAATAGCAGGTAAATTCACAGTAAAATATTGTATACAATAATTAGCTGTAAGGTAACATTTATTTCACTATAAAGTGGCAAAACACTAGGAATAAAGTGGGAAAGCGTTTTATTACAAAACACACTGCATACGCCGATGTAAATGATTGTCCACGCCTCTAACACTTCAAAATGTACAGGCAGAAGATAAATCGCGTATGATTGTTCAGATATGTATAATAGCAGTAATGTTTTGAAACGTTGAAGCGATGGCGCAGTTTTTACAGTGAGGAGCGAAGAGTCCCAAGATTTGATGATAGTGATTGGCACAGTCTGTAAGCCGTATTTTGTGCGAACTTTTTGCAGCAAGAAGTCATTCGGTAGTGAAAACTGCGTAACATTTGCGTTAGTTGAAGGATCGATGCCAGTCTCATATAAGAAACAAGGAGTTTTAATTAATTGATATCAGGTGATTCCAAAGTTTTACTTGATGAGTTTGTCAATGCGCAAAACACTTAGCAGAAAGAGAAGTACTGTAATGTCAGCATTGTAGGAACGGCGATTGATGATTTGGACAGCTTGATTTTGTAAATGCTGCACAGGAATTACAGGAAAGCGGTAAGTTAATTCCCATGACACCATAATGTAATTGAACTATATACATTTATATATATAAACAAAGAAATATATTTATTTATTTATTTTTATATATATATATATATATATATATATATATATATATATATAATTTTTTCTCGACTTATATTTTCGCTTATTTCTCAATGTATCAAAGAAACGTGACAAACACACGTCATTCGGCCCTATTAAATATTTCGAAAAAAAAAGCCGAATAGCACTGGCAATGACGACTGCAACCTTGATTTGTATCTTTACCGAGTCCCTCGTCCCATATCTTTCTGTTCTGCTACAGGCATTACGAGGCACTGGCTCCAGCAGTTCGGATATGCCAATTGCTAACCCCGACCTCCGACCACGGACTACGTGGCGGCCGCTGGGAAAGAAGACGTTCTACGTCTCCCGCGGTAGTCGAGGGGCGGCGCTAGTTGACCGGCCTCAGAGCTCTTGTAAATATATACCCCCGCGGTAAAGTCGAGGGAGAAGCCACTACGGGATAGCGTAATGGCGAACGCACCGCACCGGTTATGCGGAGATGTGGGTTCGAGTCCCGCTCCCGGAAAGACGGTGGATTTTTTCTTTACTTATATTTTCGCCTATTTATCGATGTATCAAAGAAACGTCACAAACACACGTCATTCGGCCCTATTAAATAAAAAAAAAGCCGAATAGCACTGGCAATGACGACTGCAACCTTGATATATATATATATATATATAAAATATATATATATATAATATATATATATATATATGTTTAAGGTAAGCAAAGACAAAGACAAACGAGAACGACATTAAAATGCAAATAAAAGTTGACAGACGGTCCAGGAACAGGACTTCCTATCTTCAGAGGACAGAATAAGTAGGTTTCAGGGTTATATACATACAGAAAATGCATCAACGGCAACGGCAGGGCAAGGGAAGGGAGAGTATGTGCATTGGGATCATGGTTGGTGGGCAGCAAAAAAATGAGAGAAGTGGGAGAGGGAGGCGAGAAAAAATTATTAAAAAAGTATAAAAAGAACCCATAGTCACGCGCGGTACGAACATGAGAAAAAATAGCCAAACAAGAAAAGAAACAACCAGAAAAAAATTACAAGGTAATGCCCTTCCTCCCCCGTGGCAACAGGGGCGAAAAAGGGGTCAAAACAAGGGGTGCCCATGCACGTGTTTGACATTGGCGAAAAAATCAGTCACGCGGAGCGAAGAAGATCCAGAGAAGATATTCCCATGCACACAAAGGGCGAACATCTGCCCATACACACCCGTTCTAAGAATCAGGGTCAGGTGAGTGAAACATGAAACACTTGGTTTCTGTTGGTGGGAGGCAGTGGTCGCACCCAAAAGCAGTACGAGTGTACTGAGTGCACATTGAAAAAAAAGGGATGGTCAAACAAGTCATGAAAAGAAAGAAAACAGAAGGCAGCTGAACGCATATGACGTTGCACCAGGCGGTATGCATCCGGCCGGCGCATGGTACCAGTTCAGGGAACGCCGAGGTGGTCAGCAACGAATATTAGAAAACAGTAATACAAAAAAGAAAGGGGAGATGAAAGCAATCACGCACGATCGCGTGCACAAATTGATTACAAGGTGAGACTGTCAAAGCTAACAATGGTACCGCAGCCTTCTACCCAGAACATAATGTCAAGACTTGCTTGGCAAATTTGGTTTAGTAAAGCCATTGTGTTAAAAAAAAACGCGGTGCTGGCATGAAACTATAACCATCTACGGGGGGTCGCCAACAGAATATTATCGAGGGAAAGAAATGAACAGGCATAACACTAGCCTGGAGAAATGCAGCCGAAATTTTAATCGTAGGAAAGACAAGTCCATATCCCATAACTTTCATTTATTCCAAATGACGCTGGCTTAAACTTATAAATCAGGTAGGACTCACGAACCTCGCGATCGTGAGGCGTTTTAAAACCAGATGGAAGGATTGTAGCCTTCAGTTGTTGAAGAGAATGGCCAGGAGTGTTAACATGATTTGGTAGAAGCAAAGAAGGTCAGGTTTTTGCATGAGAGCCCTGATTGTTAAACCTCAAACGAAAGGGTGTTTAAGTCTGGACGATGTATTGTTTGCCGCAGAGGGTGCATTCCAGCAGGTATACGACGTTGGCGGAATCACAGTTAGAGTTCCCTTTTACATTACCATAATATTTTGAAGCTGTTCTGGCGGCGCGCTGTGTGGTAATCTATTGTGGGCATACCTTACACCGTGGTTTGTTACAGGGCATGCCACCAGTAGTGTGTGGTCGGCTGATGCTGGATTTTGTGAGAACGTCGCCCAAATGTTTGCTGCGTCTATAAACAACAAGTGGGTGCTGGGGAAATATTATTTTTAGGCGTTCACTTTGAGCAAGGATATTGTGATGTTTCCTTAGTATGGATGCAACTTTCGGATAACCGGCCGAATGGGTCAAAACGAGGTTTGTTTGCGGATTAGGGTTTGGAGCTTTTTTACAGAGAATGTCGGCGCGGTTCAACTGGTTAGATTGTGTAATCGCGTCATCGATCACCTGCTCTGGGTATTTTTATTCAAGAGCGCGGTTTTAAATTCTCTGCAGTTAGAATCAAAATCCGCCTGGTTTGTGCAAATTCGCCTAAACGGTGAGATTTGCTATAAGGTATTGCAGTGTTGCAGTGCCTGACATGGCTGCTGTGGAAGTGCCAATACTGGCGCGTGTCTGTAGGTTTCCTATAGAGATTAGTCTGAAGCCTGCCCTGGTTAAGTGTGACAATAACATCCAGGACATTTATGCTGTGCGTAGAGTAGCAATGAGATATGGAGATAGTAGGATACGCAAGGTTAAACGCCTCAATAAACGCAAGAAGTTCCATTCCACCGTACTGCCATATCATGAATATATCATCTATCTACCTTTTGTAGTACAGTGTCTTTAAATTTTGGTTTGCGAGGAAGTTTGATTCTAGACATTCCATAAAGACATTCGCGTAGTTGGCCCCGATTTTGGTTCCCATTGACGTTCCGCTGACTTGCATGTAATTGGCACCATCAAACTCAAAATTGTTAAGTTCAACGATAAGGTGAAGGGAGGTTTTAAGGGTGATAGAATCTATAGGTTTGTCACCCGCCGACTGCTCATACGCACATGATACAGCGGTGATTCCTTCGGCATGCGAAATGTTAGTGTATAGCGACATGACATCCAAAGTAACAAGAAAACAGTTAGGAATTTCAATCAGTTGGTAAACCATCACTACTTCATATGTTTTTCTAATATATCGCCTAATTGGTTACAGTTTGCTTGGGAACTTCACCACTGGTATTGGGAAACGGCAGAATTTTGTGGTTTTGTTTGTATTTCGTTTTTATGGTGGTTTTAAATTACATAATCGTTTTCCTCTCTTAGCTGATGATTCAACTCATCGAACACCAGTTGAAGGTTGCTAACTGGTTCGGGAATCGGTTGTGTACGTGATTTAGTTTAACCGGAACTGAGCAGGAACGAAACAAATTCGCCCGAACCCGAACCATTGCCGAACCAGTGTTTTCTGGTCGGACACGTTAGTATATTTATATATATATATATATATTGTAAAGGAGATAGCCGACGCCTGGGTAGTCGCTTAGAGAGGGGTTTATTCACGGTCGAGGCGTGCACACGCAAGAGCCGAGAGCAGGGTTCCGCGAGACCAGACGCCGAGCGTTCTTCTGCTTCTTCGTCTTCTTACACCGATGCACCGCATACCCGCATAGGCGGATAGCGCTGCGTTAGTTCTACTTGCTCTGAGGCGTCCGCTTATACTTTTCGTTACAATCACCCCCCCCGTCAAAGAGGAGCCATCCTGGCGTCTCACGGAGACGATACGATGAGTGGTTCGACGTAAGCTTTGAGGCGCTGAATGTGAACGAGATCACGGCCGCGACAGCGCTGGTCGGCAGAAGGGGTGACCGGCTCGACAACGTAATTTACTGGAGACGTGCGTTCAACAACGCGGTAGGGGCCGTGGTATCTCGAAAGCAGTTTAGTGGATAGCCCAGGTGACTTATTCGGGACCCACAGCCAGACGAGAGAGCCGGGCGAAAAGCTGCAGGCAGGTGTGGACTCATCATGGCGAGTCTTCTGGCAAGCTTGTTCTTCGGTCGTGAAGGATCGCGCTAGCTGACGGCACTCTTCGGCGTGTTTCACAACGTCAGAAATCGGCCTGGTTTCGGAAGCATCGGCGTAGTATGGAAGAATCGTGTCGATGGGGCAGGAGGGCTCACGCCCATACAAAAGAAAAAAAAGGGAGAAAAGCCGGTTGTGGACTGTGTGGCGGTATTATAAGCGTACGTGACGAATGGAAGCAGGACATCCCAGTCAGAGTGATCCTACGCCACATACATAGCCAGCATGTCGCCCAGTGTACGGTTGAAGCGCTCGGTTAGGTCGTTGCACTGCGGATGGTAGGCCGTAGTGGTGCGATGTCGGTACGGCATGCTATCAAAAGCGCCTCGATGACTTCCGATAGGAAAACCTTACCACGGTCACTGAGGAGTTCGCGGGGCGCTCCATGACGCAGAATAAAATGGCGAAGAAGGAAGGACGCAACGTCGCGGGCCGTAGCAGCAGGTAACGCAGCAGTCTCGGCGTACTGGGTAAGATGGTCAACAGCTACGATGACCCAGCGGTTGCCAACCGCGGTGCAAGGGAGAGGGCCATACAAATCAATTCCGATGCGGTCGAATGGTCTCATTGGACAAGGTAACGGTTGCATGGGGCCGGGCGAACGCTGAGGCGGGGATTTACGGCGCTGACAGTGTGTGCAAGAGCGAACGTACTGGTGCACAAAGCTGTACATGCCCCGCCATTAGTAGCGGAGCCGAAGACATCGGTAGGTCTTCAGGACACCGGCGTGGGCACAATGAGGCTCACTGTGAAAGAAACCACATATTTCTGAGCGCAAGTGGCGGGGGATGACGAGAAGCCACTTGCGCCCGTCGGAGTGATAGTTGCGTCGATACAACACGTTGTTATGAATGGCAAAGTGAGATGATTGGCGCCTAAGTGCCCGAGACGCTGCAGTTGGGGTGGCATGGGACAGATGATCGTAAAGGGCAGCGATCCACGGGTCTTTGCGTTGCTCGGTTGGCATGGAGTCAGCGTCAAGGGGAGCGACATAGCAGCTTGCGCTGGAAACGCTGTCAGCATCAGATGTCAAAGGAGAACGCGAAAGGGCGTCAGCGTCGTTGTGCGTGCGTCCTGAGCGATATACAACACGAATATTGTAGTCCTGCAGACGGTTAACCAACCGCGCAAGACGACCTGCTGGATCTTTTAGCGAGGACAACCAGCAAAGCGCGTGGTGATCGGTTACAACGTCGAAGGGGCGGCCATATAGGTAGGGTCTGAACTTTGTAAGGGCCAAAACGATGGCTAGACATTCTTTCTCAGTGACTGAATAGTTTGTCTCTGCTTTTGTGAGGATTACTTATTCATCAAATCCGCGCTTCCTCTGGGCTAGGACTGCTCCCAACCCGATGCCGCTGGCGTCAGTGTGGATTTCCGTCGGGGCCGTGGGGTCGAAATGCCTCAAGATGGGCGGAGAAGTCAAGACACGGCGTAGTGTGGCAAACGCGTCGTCGCAAGCCGGTGACCACGCTGAGAGGCCATTGTCACCACCGAGGAGCTGAGTTAGCGGAGCGCTGATGGATGCAAAGTTGCGTATAAAGCGGCGGAAATAAGAGCACAGGCCGAGGAAGCTGCGAAGAGCCTTCTGCGTGGTAGGTTTTGGGAATTCCGCCACTGCACGGAGCTTAGCTGGATCGGGAAGGATTCCATCCTTGCTAACGATGTGGCCGAGGATCATCAGCTGCCGAGCACCAAAGTGACATTTTTTTAAATTCAGGTGGAGTCCTGCTGCCGACATGCACGTCAGTATTTGGTCTAGGCGAACGAGATGCGTCGAGAAATCCCGAGAAAATACCACGACGTCGTCAAGGTAGCACAAACAAGTCTTCCACTTCAGGCCACGAAGAATGTTGTCCATCATTCTTTCGAATGTTGCGGGCGCGTTACATAGACCGAGCGGCATGACGTTAAATTCGTACAAGTCGTCGGGAGTAACGAACGCCGTTTTAGGTCGATCTGCGTCTGCCATGGGGACTTGCCAATAACCTGATCGTAAGTCGAGGGAGGAGAAAAATTCAGCTCCCTGCAAGCAGTCGAGGGCATCATCTATTCGTGGCAGAGGGTAGACATCCTTGCGAGTAATCTTGTTTAGACGTCGGTAGTCAACACAAAAGCGGATGGAGCCATCTTTCTTCACAAGGACAACAGGGGAGGCCCATGGACTGTTTGATGGGCGGATAACACCGCGCTGCAGCATGTCGTCTACCTGATCGTCAATAATGTGGCGTTCAGTGGTGGACACGCGGTAGGGTCGCTGCCGTACAGGTGCGTGGGATCCGGTGTCGATGTGGTGTGTTACAGTTGACGTTCGGCCGAGTGATGTTGCAGAATCGAAGGACGACTGAAATCGATATAGTAACTGCAGAAGTTGGTCTCGTTCTTGTGGAGTGAGATTTGCGTCGATAGCATGACGGAAAACTTCCGATGGAGGCGGCGACGTTGGACAAGGAGAAGAGAGCGCGTCGATCTCAACATGCGGCAAATCGTCGGACACATCTACGACGACGGCAGATCCTGTCGGCTCAATGGTGCCGAGACATTCACCGCGGAGCAGGGAACGGGGTCAGGAGTCGGGATTAGCGACAACGATTCTGGTGCGGCCGTCCGTAACAGTCAACATGGCGAAGGGCAACGGAATAGACCGGCGATAAACGAACAGGGAGGACGGCGTAAAGAGAACGTTTCCCTCAGAGACAGCGCTGCAGGATAAACTCACGAGGACGGCAGCAGATGGGTGGAATGGTAGTATCCTCGGCAACAACAAGTTTTTGAAAAGGGGAACTGGTGGCTGGAAGGTCCAGGAAGGGAGAGAATTCAACTTCAGCACGGCCGCAATTGATAACAGCTCTGTTCCGTGACAGGAAATCCCAACCTAAGATGACTTGATGTGAGCACGATGAGAGAACAATGAACTCGATGACGTACAGAATGTCCTGAATGACGACTCGTGCGGTGCATGCGCTCAAGGGATAAATGTGTTCTGCTGTAGCGGTGCGTAATCATAGTCCCGAATGTGGCGTCGTCACCTTCTTTAAACGGCGGCATAATTTTGCGTCTATAACCGAAACGGCGGCTCCAGTGTCGATGAGTGCGACCGTAGCGACACCTTCGACAGCGACATCAATTACATTAGATGGGGAAAAGTTAGGTCTTCGGCTGTTTGATGACGACGCAGTTCTTGCCTCCGGAACTGCGGCATCTAGTTTTCCGCGTCGCTGGAGGCAGGACGGCGGCGCATAGGAGACAGAGAGCGTCGCCGTGGGGACATGGAACGACAATTGTTGAAGTCGCGGTGGTCAGACGGGTCAGACTCGAGCAGGGGACGAGTGGGCGGCACATTGAAAGGCGGCGACGAACGGTAACTATTCGGGGGAATTCCTCGCGGGGGTACCATGTTGCGACGGCAGTACCGGGCCACGTGTCCCGGAACGCAACACGAAAAACAGATGGGACGGTTGTCGGCCGTGCGCCAGGGATTGCCAGCTTGATATCCTGAACGCGGCGATGGCCTCACAGTGGTGATGGGAGGGGCGGCCATGGGAAAGCTGACCCTGGGCCTCGCTGCGACCTCGGCATATGGAAATAAATTCCTGTTCCCTTGTGTAATGAAAGCAAAATAAATGAAAATGGGAACAAAAACCTGCACCAGCAAAGCTATCACAGGTTAAAGCCAATTAGAGAATTAAATAAACTGGGAGGTATGCTCCAATGTGAATTTCAAGTAAAGCCAATTGTTTTTCCCCCTCCAGGGATGGGCTAGTTTATCCCTTTCGCGGTCCCCTTAATGTTTGGTCAGGAGAGGACGAGACCAGTCCCATCACGATGGGGGGTGTTTTTAGTCCAGCCAGGACAAGGAGGCAAGGTTTTTCACCCCCCACGGATGGGCTAGTGCACCCCTTTTACATTGGCTTTCAATAAATGCCGCTGTTTGCCGGGCACCTCCCGAGGCTCTCGCTGCGACCTCGGCATATGGTGTCGGCGTGGCGTCGTGGAAAATCCTGGGCGCAGCGACGTCGGCAAATGGTCTAGCGGTGTTATCGGCGTAGGTCAAAGGAGCGGCCACAGGAGGATGCGGGCGTACACAAGGGAGTCCTTCGGCAACCTGCTCTTGGATGACGTGACGAACAGTAGCGGCAAGTGGGGAGCGCGGCGGTTCCGTGTACGGCAGCAGGGACAGCTGGCGAGTGACCTCTTCTCGCACCAATTGCTGGATGTGCTGGAGCATGGCGGGATTCTCATGGGCATCAGTGGCTAGGCTTGCCAAGGGCTCATGTATGACTTTGCGCCTCGTGAGTGCCCGCTCTTTGCGCAGCTCTTCGTAAGACAGGCAATTACTGATGATGTCGCTAACCGTTTGCGGGTTTTTAGCCAGCAACATCTGAAAAGCCTCGTCGTCAATGCCTTTCAGTATGTGCTTGACTTTGTCGTGTTCAGTCATATTGCTGTTTATCCGTTTGCAGAGGTCGACAACATCTTCAATATACCTTGTGAAAGTTTCACCCGCGCGCTGTGCACGTTCGCGCAAGCGCTGTTCTGCGTGAAGCTTTCGGACTGCTGGGCGGTCAAAAGTAAACAAAAAATCAGCCTTGAAATCAGCCCTTGTCTTGAAGCGATGCGCGTTGTTCCCGTACCAAAGTTCAGCGACGGCGTGCAGGGAGAAGCTCACTTTGCTTAGTTTCATAGCTTCGTTCTATTGATTATGCGTACTCACTCGCTCGAATGATGCCAGCCAATCTTCCGCGTCATTTTCATCGGCGCCGTTGAAGCCCGGTGGATCTCGCTCACGTATGCCACCGGAGCACATCACAGTCGGCGGCGAGGGCGTAGCGCTCTGGCTGCCTCCGGTGTTCATGGCTGCGGGGAGTTTGCGGCTCCGGAGTTCCAGGACTGGATCGATACCCCGGCTCCTCCACCACTTGTAAAAGAGATAGCCGACGCCTGGGTAGTCGCTTAGAGAGGGGTTTATTCACGGTCGAGGCGTGCACACGCAAGAGCCGAGAGCAGGGTTCCGCGAGACCAGACGCCGAGCGTTCTTCTGCTTCTTCGTCTTCTTACACCGATGCACCGCATACCCGCATAGGCGGATAGTGCTGCGTTAGTTCTACTTGCTCTGAGGCGTCCGCTCATACTCTTCGTTACAAAAAAAAATATATATATATATATATATAATATATATATATATATATATATATATATATATATATAGTCGGCGATAGTATAGTCGGAGATAGTCGGCGTTCCGGTAGAAGGCTGGGCTCGTTTATTCACGAACGCAGTTTGTGCCTCCGAAACTGCGGCGTCTAGTTTTCCGGGTCATCGTTGGTAGTACGACGGCGCATCGGAGAGAGTGAGCGGCGTCGTGGGGAAAGAGAACGACGGCTGACGAAGTCGCGGTTATCAGACGGAGCAGTCGTCGGCAGCCGGGTCGGAGCGTGCTCCATGGGCGGTGTTGGCGTATAGGGTAAGGGCCACGATGCGTTGCGCGCACCCGTCATGCCACGACGACAGTAGCGTGCCACATGTCCAGCAATCCCACACGAATAGCAGATAGGGCGGTTATCCACCGTGCGCCAAGGATTCACGAATGTAGACACTGGATGCGGGGCCACATGCATGGACCGGACGCGTTGAACCCCGGCAGTGGCATGACTCCCAGGGCTCGCAGCAGGCGCAAAGAAGGGTCCCGGCATAGTTCCAGTGTAAGGTTGTGCCACGGTCTCGGCATAGGTGAAAGGCCTATGTGGCACTGGGTCGACGAAGGTCAAAGGGGCTGGCATCGTAGGTTGCGGCGTTATGTCGGCGTATACCACTGGAGCTACCGCGGAATTGGGCGGTCGAGTGCTTGGTAGTGCGTCAGCGACTTGTTGTTGTATAACGCTCCTGAGGGTTGGGGCCAAATTCGACTGAGGTGGCTTCGCTACGTCGCTAACGAGAGACAGCTGACGAGCCACCTCTTCGCGAACAAACTGCTGAATTTGGGCGAAGAGAACACCCCTATCCTCAGATGCCAAGCTGCAAAGGGAATGGTCCTGTTCCACGGGCTTACGAGTGAGAGCCCGCTCTCTGCGAAGTTCATCGAACTCTTGGCAAGCGTTTATGACTTCAGCAACCGTCCGAGGGTTTTTCGCGAGCAACATCTGGAAGGCATCGTCGCTATGCCTTTAAGAATGTGCTTGATTTTGCCCTCTTCGGTCATAGCGTTGTTTGCCCGCTTACACAAGTCAAGGATGTCCTCGATGTAGGAGGTAAAGGTCTCATTCATGCGCTGAGCGCGTTCGCGCAAACTCTGTTCAGCGCGCAGTTTCCGAAGAGCGGGGCGCCCGAAGACCTTGGTAAATTCGGTCTTGAAGTCCGACCATGTGCGTAGATCAGCCCCGTGGTTCTTATACCAGGTCTCTGCGACACCGGTGAACGAGAGACTGACGTTGTTCTGTTTGAGTTTATCGTCCCAATTGTTATGGGTGCTCACTCGTTCGAAGGTGGTGAGCCAATCCTCAGCATCCTGGTCATCAGTGCCGTTGAAGAAGGGGGGATCCCGCGAACGGACCGTGCCAGGGCAGATGATAGGTGCCACAGGAGGTGTGGACTCGTGGTGGCCTCCGTGAGACATCCTCGAGGGAAGTGTCCGCTAGCGCAGCTCCAGGATAGACAAATGGGGACCCGAGCAGCACCGCAACCTCCACCAAAAATTGTAAAGGAGATAGTCGGCGTTCCGGTAGAAGGCTGGGCTCGTTTATTCACGAACGAGGCGTCGACGCAGACGGGGTGAGCTGAAACGACCAGCTTTACGCGAGACAGACGGTGAACGAGCGCGTCCTCTTCCTCGAGCGGCCTCCGGCGCAGCATATCCACGTAGGGGGATTTGCCCGTTGTAGCTGATGCTCATCACAGTTCTCATGGGCGCAACATGCTTACTCGTATATAGATGATATATATTATTGTTTCATGTACACAGTCAGGACGGCTTCATTTGGGCAAATGCTCCCCGCCAGCAGCCTGGGCGATGAAGAAGGGAACGAAGGGCTTTGTGGATGGAATGGAGGGTTGAACTCCACGCTCTCCTGTGAACCCCCAGCAGTCCTGCGAACAAAACCTACTACGCCTCTTAGTCGCTTGCTCATCGCTGTAACAGTGGTGGTACAGCTGCGGGATACTCCCAGCGGACAACGGTGTCACTGGATCTTCGTTGATTCTGTCCCGTAGCTGGCCTCTCACCAGTCCGAAAAATCATGACCCCCCATACTCAAGGCAACTCTTGGGCGTCACCGTCCAGAGACTGGCAGCAGTATCGAGAACCGTGGACGTTTAAAGAGAAATCGGAAGAAAATGTCGATAAATGACTCACCCATTCCGAACGAGTGAGCAAGTACAACCACTGGGAAGCAGCAACCCGATTTGCGAACATGGTTTTCTCTTTAAACAAGACAGTGTTGATGTGGTTTGAAAAACACGAAGAAACGTTGATCACGTGGGACGGATGCGTTGAAGAACTCAGGAAATCCTTTGGTGATTACGACGCGAAAATGAAGAGGGCTGAGAAGACCCTCCTCCAGGGAGCGCAAGTGCCCGGGGAAACATGCACATGCACGTCCTATACATAGAGGAGATACCGAAATTGGGCCGGGTCGTCATCACTACAACGCCAGAGGACGACAGAGTCGAGCATATACTTAAGGGCATTGCAGAAAACGTTTATAATGTCATCGTTAGTAAGGACAACGTCAACACTATTTCTGACATAATCCAACACTGTCTCACGTTCGAAGCACTCGAGATGTGCCAAAGTTTGGCCGACTACCCAATGCCACAATAGTCGCCAGCGTGGAGGTCAACTCGTCTGTCAACCTTGCGTCGACCATACGACAAATAGTCCGCGAAGAGCTGCTCCGACGCATTGACGTTACCCATCCCTGGACCCCATCTCACGGCAGCCACTCATGGCCGAGGCACCTCCGAATTACTGTTTTTCTACGATGCTCGTGGAATCGTTACGGCCATCGGTCAGCGTGGCCGACTTCGTTGACGACCAGCGAGGTGCATGTATACTAGCCCGAGACGAGATCGCTACTACCAATCACGAGGCTGTTTCCATCGTCCACAGGACGCCCACTACCCGGACGAGTACCTGCGTGCAAGTCCTTCCAGTCGCCAATTTCATCCAGGTGGTTCGACTCTCCTCGCGAGCCACCAGTTTGTAGCCGATGCGGGGTCGCCGTTCATATCTCGCAGTTTTGCCGGCATCGCATCCCGGGGTCAAGCGTGGGCCCGCGGTTTACCTTCCATAGGGGTAATAATTATAACCCTGGGAACCATTGGTCGCCACCATGTCTACCCACTGGAAACAACCAGCAGCCTAATAATCCCTGCAATGGCTCTCCCGCTTGTGAAAGGAGTTTGACACTGGCGTCCTTACGCCATCTCCAATCTCAGTCGCCTTGGTGGCGCCCCTTGTCACCGCCGCCGGAAAACTAGCCGCCGCGGCCAATGGGGTGGTGTCTCCGGACCGTCTCTACGAAACATACCTCTGAGTTCTGAGTACGGCTTGTAAGGGGCGTATTGGGCATAAAGTGATGTTCAGCTAGGACCGTGGTGCCAGAATTAGCGGTGTTGGGGGGGAGTCATCACGCCCCATCGGCATTTGTGCAGTGGACGTATTCCTAGCCGACATACACTTAACGGCTGATTTTGCAGTGTTTCCGAGGTCCACACATGATGTTATTCTCCGTATCGACTTCCTCTGTAAATATGACGCTATGGCGGACTGTGCGACAGGCGAGCTCTGCATAAACAGCATGTTCCATTCAGTAGTCGCTGAGGATCCTTCTCTCTCCGAAGAACACGTTCTCGTTGTTTTCGAAGACATGCTTCCGCCCTCCCGTTCAACATCTCTTGTTCCCATAATGGCCCGCGGTGCTAGTGAACCTTCCTTTTGCGCTACTGCAGAGCCCATTGCATCAAACTGCATCAGGACAGATGTTTTGTTACCGAATGGTTTCAGCTAGGTAACCGGAGGGCACAGCTTTAATGGGTCGTTAAATAGTTAGTGTATAATACTGTTTTTCCGCGGGGGATGAAACTAGCGGTGTTAGAATCAGATGTGAGAGTATCTCTGGCTGCGGTGGACGAAAAAATGTGTGATTATTGTGGGAGCTGGGCTACGCTGTACGGGCCATTTCTGCAAATGATAAGCAAGGGTTTATCTTCTAGAGGGAGGAAGCACTAGCTCGTGTCTTGTCCAGACATTGCATCGGTGTTTTACTTCTCGGCAAGAGACGCCAAGGTCGACATGCCGTCTTGCCGCTCGCGACACACCCTCGATACAGGAACGTCCTGGCCAGTGCGACGGAAAACCTTACGTGTTTCTCCGAGCAAGAGAAGCATTACTGCGGACCAGGTAAACTAAATGCTGCAGAAGGGTGTCGTGCAGGAATCAGCTAGTCTGTGGGCAGCACCAGTGATTTGGTAAAGAAGTATGGTTCCGGTTTGTGTTGATGACAGGCGCCTGAACGCAAACACAAAGAAACACGTCTACCCGCTACCACCAATAGACGACGTCAGTCGACTGCCTCCACTCTGCTTCATATTTTTCATCAGTCGACCTAAGATCTGGTTAATGAAAATTGCGATGGATCCAGCCCACGAAGAGAAAACGGCTTTATTGCTCCCGGCGGACTGTTCCTGTTTAATGTCATGCTGTTCAGCCTCGGTAATCCTCCACCTACATTTGCGAGGTTCATGGACACAATTTTGCGAGGCCTAAAGTGAGAATTTGCTTGTGCTACCTCGATGATGCGGTACATTTTGGGCCGTACTTTTGAAGAGCATAACACACGCTTTGACTATAGTCCTGAACTGCCTGGAAAGGCCGGTCTTTTGTTGAAGACGAAAAAATGCCACTTCGGCGAGCGCCTCACACAAGTTTTGGGCCACCTAGTTGGTAATCTGGTAATCATGGCGTTTAGACCTGACTCCGCGAAAATCGCAGCCGTCAGCCATTTCAAGCCGCCCAGTCTGTGCGCAACCTTAGAAGTTTCCTAGGGCTATACTGCTATTTCCGCCGGTTTGTGCCTACATTTGTTGAGCTGGCTGCTCCTATGCCTTTTTTGTGCAAGAATATGCGTTTCAACTGGACACCATAGTGCCAGGACTCATTTTCCTAACTTAAGTTTCTGCTCACTTCTGGCCCGAATACTTCGCCACTTCGACCCATCTGCTTCGACCGAAGTGCACACGGATACCAGCGGAATCGGCCTCCGAGCAGTACTCGTGTGTAGACATCATAGGACCCTAACATTTTATTCGGAGAATAAATAAAGAGTTCGGTTTTGCGTTGAGAAGTCAGAGCTGACTGCGGGGAGACTTAGTGGGGAGACGGTGGGCGGTGGGGAGACTTAGTGGGAGATTGGTAAGTGGATGAAATAGAACAAAGCGAAAGAACAGAGATAGCTTCGGAGTACCCAGCGCATGCAATCGTGGTGCCTTTAATGTTGGAGGATCGTTTCCGGTTTACTGTTCGTGGCCACTGTCAACGCAGACCCATACCAGAAACTTACAAGACATGTTGCGACCCACGATTGTTCTTGGTAAATACTGAGCGCTGGGAATTAGCAGCCCCGTCTACAACGCGCAAATGGTCACCTCCAACCAAATGTTTGTCTTACAGCCAGGCCTAAGAACAAAGTACTGCACTCGCCACCACGCGACACTGCGGAACATCGGGTATGATGGCTGTTCGCTCGGTAGGGGCGATCTCTATATCGAGGGTTTGGCAGGAGATGACAGCAGGTGCCGACGAGAGGAAATACCCACCCTAAAATGAGTTCGTGGGTGCAACAAGGTAATAGAGCGCACTGGATGTGGTAGGGAATTTTGTGTATCAAAACGCGCACTGCACATAATCCAGTCGGCTTTAGCACAACCTGATTAGCACAACACAATGAGGGGCCAGTGCACGGGGTTCTTACTTTTCGGAGCCGAGGACACAAATTTTCGCTAATGACGGATATGGTGGCTCAAGTGTCAACGAGGGCATCAGCATCCAGCCTTCGACTTTCACATATGCTGTATTCCACGGTACTTTTCGATGAGTTCTTGGCTTTTCCAATAAGGCAGTTTCCCCTCCAAAAACTGGAAGCGGTAGTTTTTCGATTGGTAGTCAGTAGGGTGGGACGCGGGTCGTAGGGGCGAGACAGAGCGCGATATGGCGAGGGTCATCGGCGGCGTCGTGACGAACGCTCGTTGAGAGGCGTATTAACTGGGGCTGGAGGCCTGCGAATACCGTCGCGGTGGAAGAGACGTACTCGTTTCGCGGAGCGCCCTAGGAAAGCGGATTGTCCCGTTCAAAAGGTGCGTATCCTTACCTCTCATCCTCGATGACGGCCGTGGGACAGAAACGGGAAATGGGTCCGCGGATTCCACATAGTAGCAGACAGGGTCGATAAGTCAAAAAAGCCTGGTGGACAGATCGGACGCCGTTGTAGTAAGCCTGCGAGGGCAGGGGGGGGGGGCAAGAGATGGCGCTCAAATGTCCATGAGCCGGCGAGGCTTCCTATTGGTAAGGGTCGGATTCGCCGCGATCGCCGAATATGACGGGATTATTGGGATAGGAGCAGAAGGCGTCGTATGACGAAACCAGCCATGGAGGGCCAACTTCTGCTTGACAATGTCGCGCAACTGAGGGGCGCCCGGGCGCAATGTTATACCGTGAGAAAGCAGGTGGTTCATGCAGCTGCAGCTCTTCTCTTATGATAGCTGCGTATGAGGGCACGTGAATCCACGTCTCCCGACAGTTCATTGACCTGCAGCCTCCGGAGCAGACGAATAGAGTGTAGATCGTCCGGGGCATTGCCGCGTTGTTCGCACATCCCTGACGCTCGCAGATTTTGGAGTGCGAGAGCGTTGAAACGCAAAAGAAAGGATTTCTTCAGGATGAGGCGAACTTTGTCGACTGCCGGTATCGCAGCGTCCGCACGGCGACAAAGAGCAAGGATGTCCTCAATGTGAGAGGCGTACGTCCTCTTCAGGGTGCTGGATGCGGGAAGCTAGCTTCCTTTTGACAACGTCCGCACGAGTGCTTGGAGTCACGAAAACCTTGCTCAGATCTTGCTTAAAGCTGGCCCAGTCTTTGATACGCCGTACTGGTTTAGGAACCATGTTTTTGCCACCTCTCTCAGGTAAAAAACAGCGTTTGGGAGTTTGAAGGAGTCGTCACATCGGTTAAATGCAGGCACCCTCGACGTACTGGTCCAATCAGTCATCGACGTCCCTCGCCGCGGAGCCCACCGACAGACGGTGGGTCGCGCTTGTGCTGGTGATAGTAAATGTTAGCAGAGGCAGCAGTGGCAGCGACTGCGGTTTTGCTCCCGGCCTCCCGCTGCCTGCTATTTGGGGGTAAACACCGCCTGGAAAGTAGGTCCATGGGTGCAATCGCCAGGCGTAGAGAACGGGATCTAGCTAGACCTACACCACTTGTAAGGAGCTTGAAGGACATGTGCTACAGGACATTTATTAGGCGTAGCCGTCGCGAAACGCGCATTCAGCCGAAGCCGAAGAGAAGGACTGAGAGCCGAAGAGACGGATGATGATGAGGATGACTATCATAGGAACATAAAGTATGGTATAGTGACGACTGAGGAAATCCAGAGCAAAGCGAGGCCAAAACTCGCCAGCGCCGCCCCCCCCTTTTTTTATTTGCTGTTGGCTTCACGGGTTTAACGTTGGGAGAAGTGGTAGCTTTACCCGCGTGTCTATTTTGTTCACTCGCTTCCTTCCCCGCTGTGCGAATTCCCTTCACGCTGAGGTCTTATTTTACTTTTCCGTACCTCTGGTTTGCGTTAATGCCCCGCTGCACACCGCCACGACTGCCGCGTTCGCTACCCACGATAGGACTGAGTGGTCTTCACACCGAACGTTGTTCGTCGTAACCAAACAGTACGTGCAAAGCTGTTCGTTTAAGCAGATTCTTTTAGCATTGGGTCTATAGAAACCAACAAACGTCCCGATGTTGTTGGGAATGAGCGAGAGTTCGTCCTAACGTACTTCTTAACGAGAGCCACTGTATTATGGCGTCGCACAGGTTAAGGAAAAGTATTGCGAATACTTCATAACTTGTCATACACAGTTTAGTTTATAGAGATTAAACAACTTACCCATTACTATACTGTACACCAAATTACTTGAGCATCCCTGTAAAAACAGAAAGAACTCAAACTATTTCTTTGTTCGAATTGCAGAGAAATAATACCCCAAAAGAAATAATGAGTATTGGCAAGTACCACACGTGCGTACAACTTATGTACGGCAGATCCATGGTTCCCAACTTTCCGGTACTACTCAAGAGGTCTTTTTTGAAATATTACCATAAGCGGGCTGGTCATTTGTACGCATTCCTGTTTCTGTTTTGTTAGCGCACATTCTGTTTGCTGCTGTAAGTGATTCGTGAACTTATCACCCGAATTGATTTTTTGTGTCCATACATGGATAGTAGGCGTCCTTGATGCGAAATAAGTGTCTGTGTCTCATGTGTGGTCTCAACCGCCTCAGCAGGAGCTCCGAGTTGCTGTGTCACCTTTCCTCTGTGGGAGCCATGCGTATGTCTATTTACTTTTAGATGGTCTCCACGGGTTCTCCCGTGACATATTGTTGGACCTTGCCACGTGTTCTCAAGGAATGTGTTCTGGTGCGCACTCTGTTGGTAGAAAAACGTGCGTGACCTCACAGTTCATTAACGGTGCGGACTGCGTGCCTTCTGTCTGTTCACCATAGCGTACTTTAAATACATTGTATTTGTGAACACCGAGCTGTTAAGGTGGTCGCACTCTTCGGCCACAATATCCGCACGGGCCGGGCGAATGATGCCCGTCGACCCAGGGGATGTTACGCTATGGGCAAACAGATGGCCCCACCGCATCGATTCCTATACAAATATACTCCGCTGAGCCGACAACCACGGCCGCCCAGTGCAAGATCCGGCAACGCGGCGCGTTCACCTCCTTATCAATTGGCGCGTGTGCATGTTCGACTGAGAAACATAGCCGCTGTTTTCCGTGTGAGTAAGCGTCATGGAACTGGGCACGGGGTAAAAACTTTTGCAAAGCTTGCACTACTGCTACGAGGCTGTGGAAGGGCCAGCTGGTGGCCCCTATCCCTTTGCCGAGACCAGGCTTGTGCACCTTGCATGCATTTCCGAACTTGCAGCGGAAAGTTCTCCATGATAGGCAGGCACGGATCCTTTGGTCGGGAGGTCTTCACATCTCTCCCAAACAGGACCGCGTTGGCAAGCGCTAGAACCCGGAGCAACCGGCTTCGCGAACTCGGTGTCTGTGCTACCCACTGCAGCTGCGAACGCACATGAACTGGGTAGGCGCACCGCACGGTAAAGATCACGCCACTAACGCTGGGCGAATCATTCTCGAAACTTGGGCTGGTCGATGCCGGATGATCTTCACGGGGCGCACTGTTACGTGCGCTCGGATGGGTAACGCTCCAGGCTGAACTGAAAGCCTAAACAGCTCTGCTTTTAAATCTTGCCACCGAAGACGACGGTGCAGAAGGGCGCCTGCTTGTGCTTCGTTTGTCATATTGGCTACACCTTCCGGTCTTACCTCACCTTGCCAACTAGGCGTATCACATAATAAATCCCCCCGTCCTGTGTAGAGACAACGTAAGTCTTCATTTGCCCGGATGCAACAATGTGCACACAAAAACTACATACCGCGACGACTGGGTATTGTAAACGAGCCCCGCCTTTACGGGAGTTGGCCAGCAACACGGCAAAGTCGCCACATTCCACTGCCGTAGTCACAAGAAAGGTTGCCGTTCACGATGGTGAGGTGCCGTACTCCTTCAGCAGTACGTGCCCAGCGCCGGCCTGTGCCACCTTCGGACGCGAACTCTGGTCCCGGAAGTTCTCCCGAGGAGATTAGACGGCCGTGCTGTGCGTGATCTCGTAGTACGCCGGGGAACGCAGCGCACTAGCGGCCCCCCATATATGCACTGAAAGTACAAGACTTCCGTGGGATCAGCTTCAAATACGTAAATACCACGGCGAGCAACGTCGTGAGCTAGGCCAGCATCGGCGCGAGGTGGGTGCCAGCGCTGCCCAAGTCAGGTCTGCTGTTTCAGCATATTTCAGCTGGAGTGTAACTGGCTCTAACTTTAATACTGGCCTGGGGTGTTTCGGAATAGGTAGGCCCAATCCATTCAAATACATTCTGAGGAATTGCAACTTTCCGCAATTCCATTTTTCTCAATCCCGCGGAAAATCAAAAATTTTCCCATTCCCTCTCCTGGAATGGCCGAGAAGTCGAAATCAATTCCTGTAATTTCCCAACGTAGAAAATTGGCCGCGTATCTGCTCGTTTCATTGCAAATGTCATCAAAAGACGATAGTCTATGTAGAAAATCTGCCAAGGAAATGCCCCCCTTTGCTTTCCCGCTCACCTCTCACTGCTGATCCTGTACCGTCGCGCTCATCCCAAGGTAAACCCACTAAAGGTTTGCTCAAGGCGGTTTGAATTTACCGCGTTCCACTGCTACAGGCCGGGTTCCTTGATGCCAGCGCTGCAGTACGGAGGAGACGCGCGTCAATCGAGGCGGTCGACTTCAAGGTTTATAGAACCACGTGGCCGTGCTCCACGTGCGTAGGAAGCAGAACGTGGAGCCTAGCTAGTGGAACCTTTTATTGCTGTTACCGCGTGATTCTTTATATGCCGCCTGGAGGTAGCGCGGGCAACAGCATGCGGCGGTTTTCTGCAGTAGATGTAGAATATCATTTGCTATAGAAAAACCAAGCATTATGCATTTTAATAAAAGAACACTAAATATGCCTTGTGTTCTAATTTCCTGTCTTATATTTGCGTAATCTCTTGTTCTTGTTCAACAAAATTGACAAGTATGAACATATAAACCGGGCTTAGACGTTTACATTTGGCTGTGAGTATGTAACACAATTGCAAAATACCTATTTTAATTTGGCCGGGTGACTGAATGGAGTCATAGGCAGCCAGACAAACACAGCAAAATTTCTGTGTTTAAGTAGCCCAAAAAATACTATCGTCTTCAAAACTACCTTTTATTGGCTGTATCGAGGCACACACATTCGCAACATAAATCTTACCGTATCACGCTCGTTCAAACCTTGAAAACAACGCATACACGTCCCGATGGCCGAATAATGATATAACGGTAACATATAGGAACTTCTCCTATAGCACTACCACCCTTATTACATATCCTTATTATAGTAGTTGAATGATGAAATGTTGCAATTTCTCGCTCTTGGGCTGTGCTAGAGGACGAACGTATTGTTCTATGCTTCTAGTTCCGCACCACTGGACCAGCAGCATAAGGCCGCGAAGTTGAGGATCGCGAGAGAACTTGGAGCACAACTTCTCTATGGAGAAACTATAAGGAAGTCCTAGTGATGAAAATTTCCTTTACTCGTACTTAGCCTTCATAAAACAGCATCAGTAATTTTAGATGCGACTGCATCTCATTCACTCGCCTTGTCCCTCCATACGCGTTGTTGTTGTCCGTCCACACCCTCCCCCCTTCTCTTCGCGACGCGAGCTGCGCTCTCCGCCGCTCACCCCCTCTCCTCTCCGATAGCGAACACTCTCTCGCGAGGGGCATTGGATTGTATTCGATTGGGTTAACTTGGCTTGGCTTGGCTCGGATTGGGTTGGTTTTGGATTGGATTGGATATAACGTTGATTGCAGTGGATTGTTGTGCGTCATAGCCGCGCCCCGTTGCGTCATAGCCGGTGTCGTTCCAGCACCGGCGTTCCGATTTCGGGCACGTGCATATGACTTGATCTTCGCTGCAAATTGCCCGGTGGTCCCGTTACTTCACCATTCAGCGACCACACTTCAGCGACCACAAGGCCCGTCATCATTAAAATTACGCTGCGTGTAAATAAGAATACATCATACGCGTTCCTCACACGTTTCACGCAATTAGAGAATCAACCCAACGGAAAACCCAAGTTGACCCCCAAGATGCGTCGCCATCTCCACAGGGTTCCTTTTGCGGTAAGGTGGAGTAATTTTTTAAATTATTTGCTCTAACGTGTGTGCGCTGCGAAGTGCTAAATCTGATATGTAAGCTCACTGATTACGAACGGAGGATTGGTTCTGATAGAGATAGTCCCCAATCCCATGACAATGTCCGTGCGAAATATAGGCAATCGTCGGGATGTGCCGCATCGCCGTCACCGTCTAGGTAGCTACGCGCAGTACGAGTGAAGGGCGACGTCAGATTTCGTCTTCGGGCTCCAGCAAATGACTGAAGTAACAAAAGGAAAATGGTATTTTGAAATGAAAAGTGTAAGACGTGAAAAAACAACTGGGACACCTTAGCTTTCTCGTATGATGTGAAAATGTGCGAGCATCACAGCTATTTTGGTTATGCCAGTGTGTTCTTCCGGTGACTTTTAGTGTCGTAAGTATTATGGTGCTGAGTTTAGATGATGCTGTGGGGTGAGTCTCGAAATACGCAAGGCCCGCTAACAAATCATAATTAGTTCTTTCGATCATTAGCCAATTTACCTTGGATTTATTTATTTATCTATTTTTATTTATTTATTTATTATTTATTTATTTATTATTTATTTATTTATTTATTTATTTATTTATTTACTTATTTATTTATTTATTTATTTATTTATTTATTTATTATTTATTTGAGGTATAACGCTCCGACACTACACAGGTGATGAGCCCCGCCGTAGATAAGGGCTTCTGAAAAATTTGGAACCCTGGGGATCTTTCAAGTGCGCCGGACTCTTCAACGCACGGGCGTGTCGCTTTTCGCCTCTATCTGAAAAGTGCGGCTGCCGTGGCCGGAATCGACCCCGCGTCATTGTGCTCAGCAGCACAACGCCATAGCCACTGAGTGCATTGTTTACATTTTCGTCGGTAAATGCGACTAAGGTAACGTCAGGTAAACTTATCGTTCAGCCTAATGACGTCCCAATCAGCCTCAAAGTGGCCGCACGTCGAGCGGCGAGTACCAGATTCCGACGTTAGTCCTGAAAGCGGCACGGCAGGATGAACTTCTGGCCGTCACAAATAATGTCACCCCCACCCGTCCCCTGCCCCTGTACTGGAGCAGCAGTTCGCCTGGACTCAGTTCGACATTTTTACATATTTTCTTAATCAACCGTGCCCAATAAATATATTCAATACATTACCTATTTTAGTTTAGCCGTATCGCACGTTCCAACCAACTTAACAGGGGCGTCTGGACGGGGCATATTTGTATTAGTCGCCAATAGGGACGTCAGGGCAGCGCATATCCGCGTATGCTATCCGCGGATATGCGAGGACCAGCGCAGTGGTGGTCCTCGCATATCCGCGAGGACCACCACTGGAGAGGCTGGCGCTGCGATCGTTTTAACGTCACTTGTAGGATCACCGTTCCTACCTTGCTGCACAGTTGGCTTGCAGCGCGTGACACTTAGCTTAGGACGTTCGTTCTAAAGGAATTTTCGTGTTGATTCCCGTCGTTTGAAGTTAATTCTCAGTGCGTCAAGCGCAGTTTGACGTCATGGGGATTTTATAACCGTATCAACTGTGGTATATTCTCCGCAAACAACTTGAGCGTCGTGGCGTACGTGTGCGACCGAAGCGTAAGCTGCGGCTCGTTTCCCCGATCAACAACGTAGACTACGATGATTGCCACGCTAAGTTTCTAGATTTCCCTTGTTTGCGACAAATGTGTAAAGCAAGAAATCATGAAGCGTTTACTGCTCGCAGAAACGCTCCGCGCACACACCGCCGTGCCTGCCCGCACGGCCGACGCAGCAGCTCAAAGCGACGCAGGTCGCGACAGTAACAACTTGTCGCCGCTTTTTAAAATCACGCTAGTTGTGGAAAAGTAATTCGACATCGGTGAATGTGGATGTTAGAGTGGTGAAAAATTGTGCTAGGTAGTGTTATCAGCTGTGGTTTTCAAAGCGATGCTCAAATATCTGCCGCGATCTACGCCGACCGTCCCCGAAGGTCGGTCCCGGCACCGCCGGCCCGTTCACGCGCGGTGCGGCGAGCGGCCGAAGGATATGTGCCTGCGCGCAAGCATCGGCCAAGGCCGTGGCAGGTTCCTCATCATCGATCGCTTAAACGGACGCGGATACAAAGTTACACATACAAGAAAGAGGGTGACAGTGAAGTGAAAAGTTGTATTAGGGACTCTCATTCGCAACTGTAACGATAGCGGGGAAGAAATATCTTCCGCGACGTTAAGCCTAAAGTTCCCGACATTCGATTACGTGCACCCGAAGCCGGCGGCGAGCGGTTCAAGGCGACTGATTCGTCGCACGCGCGTGTTGCGTTTGGTTCCCCCGTCACTTTGGGGGCCCCCAACGCTCGGTTCTCCTATTTTAAAGCTCCCAATTACCCTAATTAATTAACGACGTGTTTCGCCTCGTACACAGCGTCGCCTTCTGTGAGCAATCGTTAGTTTCATTGATGCTAGAGGAAGGCAGGCTCACTGTAAATATAAAAGAACCCACGTTATAATTATACATTCCCCTCACCGAAGTCCTAATGAAAACTAAATATAGCCATGTGCAAACCCGCTCGCAGGCGTTGAAAATTCGCGTTCGTATACTATTTATACAAGTTGTCGCGAAAAGTTAACATATCAGCCGTGCAGAGTACAGGCTACGGCAGTGATCATTAATCAAATCCGGGAATAACCATGAAAAAAATTGTAGGGGTAATACGCACTGCTTATGCCTAACTGCGCATCATAGCAGTGCTTTTAAGCATGCGCGGTGAAGCAATCTGATCACCGTTCTCACGCTGTAGGCGAGAAGTAGGCGCGGTGAGATCACAAGTGAGCGACGCGCTTCAGTCGCTGTTAGAATGTGTTTCCTTGCACACACAGTCTCGTACATGTCACGTCGCAAGTATTTCATAATGAATTTAAGTGTACTTTTCTCGGCATCAATTGCATCATCCTTGGCGTTAGCTGGCTGCGTATGAGCTGTGGGGCGCGGTGGTGTCGCCGGGAAAAAGCGAGTCGCTGATTGCTCGCCCGGATGATTCGGGTTGCAGACAACTTTTTATGGTAACTTGCATCAATCCCAAGGAGGGGGGGGGGGGGGGGGGTACGGTGGCCACAGACACACACACACGCAAAAACACGCGGCCGCATAAGCGCAGGAAATGGGTTGTAGCCGACGACAACGACAATCAGGCCCGGCGTCCAACAAGTGACGTCATTCGTAGGTGGCGCCACGGTATGTCCTCGGGGCCAATATCAGGCCGAAAGGCCGGACGGAATGCCTAACGGCCAGTGCATATGCATATCCGGGTTCGCAGACGATGGAAATTTATCGCCCACGATCCGAGAACGGTGGTTCTTTCCCCCAATAAGCCATGTATTGTTTGAGCATGTGAGTGTGAAAAAGGCTGCCCCGCAAGCACCGACCTAGTACACGGCTTGCTGAGCCGTACTATGTTTGCGTCATACACCTGAAAGCCCATTTCCTGTGCGTGAGGCAACACATTCTTTCTTTCTTTCTTTCTTCCTTTCTTTCTTTCTTTCTTTCTTTCTTTCTTTCTTTCGTTCCTTCTCTCTCTCTTTCTTTCTTTCTTTCTTTTTTCTATCCTTCTTTTTTTATTTCTTTCTTTCGTTCTTTCTTTCTTCTTTTATTTCTGTTTCTTTCTTTCTTTCTTTCTTCGTTGTTTTTTCCGTACGAAAGGGGAGCCGAGGCTACAGGTTTGGAGCCTGACTAGGGCCCCTGCTCATGGAGGCAGGTAGCGTGCGAGCAGATTATCTATATTGCACACTTTAGTCGAGTGTACAAAAACAGAAACGACAAGAAAAAAAAAACTATGGAGAATATATTTGCAGTCATACTCCTCGAACGCTCAATGTGCCATGCTTTGCACAAAACAAATAAATACAGAACGAAATTCTCACACAGGATATGGTATCACAACACTCCCGAGTTTTTCCTTTCATCGCAAGGAGTGAACGAAGTGGAACTTGTAAGCGTTAAATTATCAGCGAACTCCTAAACTGCAGTGTTCGAATGTAAAACGTGACATGCAATCACGGTATTGTAGTGTCAACGCTGTGAAATAGTGTGACCTAACTAAAATTTGAATGCATCATAATCGCTCCCAATCTCTTTAAACGTGGTATAAAATGGGGTGCTTTACATTTTGTTTTATGTGAGTTTAAAAGCTGACATTTAAAAAAATCGTTAATTTATGCTACTGGGTAACATGATATCCACAGATGCAAAAGTTGGAATCTTCATGGTGGTGAAGAGTGGCTGTACTTGTTGTTGTAGATTTTGGCAATTTCGCGGCTGCAAAATACGATTGTATTCGCACTAAGGAGTTGCATTTGCGCACCTTATAGGTGCCACGAACCTCTTACCCATATAGAGCTTTTCTTTAGGAGGGCTACTACTTTTACACACGGGTTCACATCAGCTGCCAAAAAACTAAATGCGGCAATTGGATGCTTTGGTTGCAGTGATGCTGATTCAAGAGCTAGTTTATCTGTATAGGTCATACCTGAAGATTAAAATAGCTAGTCTTAAAATTCCGCTCAAGCCATTCCCATTCCATTCCTGCAAAAAGGCGCCCCTATTTCAATTCCCATTCCATTCCTCGAAACTTTTGTGCGTTTCGTTACCATTCCACTTCGAGGCCGCGAAAAAGTGGAATGACTGCGGAGTCATTCCAATTCCAGAGTGCTAACTCCGCAAAACTGATGGCTTCGCCTGACATGTTTCCAAGCAGTAAGAATAAGGGTGCAATAACGGATTTCACCAATTGATTTTTAAAACATTTTTTTTTTGGTTTTTGTGTAGTACCGTTTGAAATATTTTTAGAAGTATTCAAACGTGCACACCTTTGCTAGAGCGGCTGTTATTCCTTTTTTTTTCTTGGGAGGCGATGAACATAGCAAAATAATTGAAAGGATTGAGAAATATACACCACTTCTTTACTCTCTAATTATTCTCCAGACTATTTCCCATTTGAATAGGTACATTGTATGCATGCGGCTGTAGCAGCAGCGGTTATCTTAGCGGCATCTAAGCGAAGTGGCTTTTCGGTAGCGCTCCCTTGCTTTCTCATTAACGACATTCAATCTTTCTTCTCTCCCAAACGCAGTATCTGGTACTCTCACTATCTCGTACTACCTTAGTGGGTTTCCTAAAAACAAGGTAACAATACACAGAAAAATGATTGCGTTATTCATAATTGGAACTGTTGAGGTTAGCTTTATGAGCCAGTAAATTTGTGGCCACAATATGCTGTTATATTAGCAGACACAGTGTTCTGCTGCGCTTACTGCATCCTGAAATTGACAGTCAGGGCTTAATTTTAATGTGGCCAGAGGATTAAGGACTGGAAACATTGCGGCAAACAGCATGATGGCAGTGACGGCCGGGAGTGTCACAACGCTAAACATATCTTGTGAATTAACATTCAGAGCAAGACGGACATTCGCTTACGGAAACTAATTAAAACAATAAAGGCAACGGGAACGAATTGAGTGATCTCCTTGTTTAACCCGTGCTTTACCTTGAATTACGGTCATCGTTACATGGTACCAATCGGCGTGAGGCAAATTTTAAAGTTAAAAATGGCTGGTTTACCAGCTCCAAAATCAACCTTTTGATGTAATGTCTGTGTGTGGTTCAGTATCTTTTCTGTATTTGTGTTTCCGTATCTTTTGTGCTAAACGTCAGATAGCTCAGTGAAAGTTTTTCTAAGCTAAGCATCTAACTACAAGCTCTTTCGCTAATACGATTGTTGCACAGGTGGTCACTGGTTTCTAACGTTTTATCAATACAAAAACAACACGGTAAATACACAAAGAATTCATGAAGTGGAGAATAGAGCTTCTGCTGTCCTGGCTCATTTCCTTAGCTCTTATGAGAGATACTTTAGGCGAGACGTCTTTACGCATGCTCAGAATGGGGGCACAATCACAATGGCTTTCGCCAAGTCTATTTAGCGTAAGATAAGGGATCGGTGCGTTTTGTCTATAGTAGATGGTATGCGGGTCCAGGACAGTGACAGTCGATGTTAATTTAGGTTGGTATTCTTGGCGTTAGGGTCCATTTCGCTGGTTTGGATAATGCCTTTCAGGACTCCTGCTTTTTCGCTAGATGGACATATCCCCGCTATTGCATTGGAAGGTCCACAGACAAACCACTTAGTGTCCCCCACTACAACCAGGAGTAAAGGTTTATGCTCGCAGATGAGCCTTTGAAATATAGCTTACACGCTATGCGACACTTTTGTCAGTGCTCTTTTCTTTTTTTGCGCGGAATCTCGCTATATGCAATGAGTTATGTTGCAATTGCGAACAAGGAACAGCAAGTACCAGCTAGAGTGCGCCGTAATGAAAAGTACGACAAGGAAAAGAAGGTACTGCTGTGGTGGGTAACAGTGGGCGCACAACTGGTGAGTGCAAACCGCTTGGTCTACCCTTCTACGTTAAAAACATCTGTGCATATCAAGTGTCACAAATAGAATCTTTTTACAAGGAAGCGTACTTTCTAAAACCTTTTACTCCTGGTATGTTTGATAGGTGTTTGTTTAGGTGAATTAAAGAATCCGAAGTTTTCTTAGCGTTTTATTTTTGCATTTACAAACGCGAGCTTAGCCTGTTACATTATCTGACAGCCCATGACTTGGAAAACTATATCAGAGAAGAGAAATGAAAACATGCATCTATTGTAAAACGACAATGTCATCAGCACTAAAGGTTGTACCATAGAAAAAACTGTATTTATACAGCGAACTATGGTGTCTTTGTCCCTAATTCAGATGAGAAGTTACGAAGTCTCAATATTGATCCACCATCCACCTAAACGTGCTGGAATAGCAGCTGCGTTTCGATGTAAACCATGCCTTTACGTAACATCAACACCGTAATACTTCATATTTACAGGACACTCACCTTACTGTTTCTTTACGAAAACCTTCGACCGAATATTCAACTTCTCTTATCTTGCAAGGTGAGGGCGTGATGGTGAAGACAATACGGTAGCTCACATTCTCAAGTACCTCCATTTGGGGAAATCAGCACAACATACCAGAACATTGTTCCGGTTTAAAGGACTTACGTTAGGTAAAAGACCCACTGTTTTTTATTGGAACGTATACAATCCAACAATTTATGCAAGGGTGCAGGATTACTTGTGGTATGATCGTCAGTGTAATAAATGTAACCTCTAAAATACCCGAGATAGATGACAAGTGAGAGAGCTATCTATAATTTTGCAATCTTGAACTATTCCTTCAATATTGAAAAGTGTTACGTTAGCAAAAAGCTTTCGGCTTGCTGAAAAGTTGTGCATCACCTTGCTGCAGCCTGCACTCTATTCTCCATGCGCGATGGTATTGCTCTTTAGGGCTCCGGTAGGGGGCAGTGATAAAACAGAAATGGCGGACAAGGCGACCATCGTGGTAAAGGGAAATAGAATAAGAGTAGCGTTGCCAGCTAGTAGAGACGGCGTTGTTTTCGGCACCTACAGTACGGCCGGCCACCGTTTGAGCAGCTGGTGCCCTTTTTTTCTAGCGTCGGAGCCGGTCTGAATCCTCCGCCGCCTGGTTTAAACAAAGGTACTTTTGTTTACGTTAGGTATTTTTAGTGGCTCATGTCATCAGGTATTTTGATTGGCTTATATGCAGTGGAAAATCTTCGTTCCTAGAGGTATATCATCTTAAAAGCAAGATACCGAAAAGAATACTTATTATCACTGATTATCCAACCTTGCTGTAGCCATTATGCGGGTGCTACCAAGGGTTTTTTTTTAGCAGAGAAAGAAACACAGCGGAAGAAGGGATGGTACAATTTGCGAAGACAGCGCAAACTCCGAGTTGAATTGGCCGCCTTATGCAAGCCCCACCTTGAGACCACTTCATTTGGAGGGACTACGTGCTAGGAAACAATGGTATGCGGATGCGCATTTATTCGGAAAAGCCGTCGCCGGAAGCCGATAAAATTTCTACCCTCTTGCAGTGTCGACGGGCGTCTTATTTCTGAGTTCCGGCTTGTTAACATAGGCCACAAAGGGAAAAGGGACATGCAACAGACGTAACCAAAGTCAAGAAGTCGCCCCAGCATTTTGGAGATGTAGCAGTGGCACTCTGAACGAGAGAACACTGCATTTAATGTATGCAATAATAAGATTCGCAATTGCCTACGTCGCAATTGAAGATTCTACGTAGACCAGAGACAAGATACAAGTTATACGCAAAAAAAACCTCACGACAATGACAGAATATACCGTTTTAGGTGTGCCAAAATACGTACACCGAAATTGCGAAAAAACTACGGCAGGCAGTATTTTCTGTTTCAACGCACCGACGTACTCACCAAAGTTTGAGACCACACTAATTTCATATGCAGTAGAAGCGTATTTAAAACACCGGCGAAAGAATGCATCTTAAATCAGAATATCTGCTTCAACGGCTATACCTGTGGATGTTGCCTAGACCTGTTTAATGCGCAGGTTTTTTAGTGTCTACCTTTAAAACTCAGTCATACTTCTACTATTATTGTCCACTTGTATATTATTTTACTTTACTCTTTTGTACTCTAATGTACTTTACTGTACCTTTCCATATTGTTCTGTAATGTCTTGTGCTCTACATGTTGCTTGTATTTTTATAACTCACATTAGAATTTCCAGCTTGTTGGATTTTGCGTCTTCATTGTACTGTACCCAAGGGGGCTGGGGTCTCTCTCAGGCTTTCTAGCCTTTATTCCCAGCCGGCCTCCTCGTACTTCTGAGGAAATAAAATCTTTGAATCTTGAAATCATGAATACATCACCTTTTCCAAGACGATACCAGCAATTTTACCTCTGCAAGAAAATAATACACCAGTTTGCCTGCCAGGGTACATAACGTGCGATACGGGCACAGAAAAAAGCCTGCACAGGCTGATCAGCAAAGGACACGTGGCGGTTCAACACCCACGTAGGCAGTCTGAAGCAATTGACATTTTTTTAATGTTATACCCCAAGCACACAAGGACACCCGCTCTCTTTGCGTTTTGAATCGGTATTCCGGGCCTATAGGCTCCCCACTTATTCTTCAGCAAGTAATTGAACAAGTGACACTCATAGCAGAGAACAACTCGTTTGTCATTACAGATTTCAACGCTGTTCACCCTTTGTGGGGCTACGCATACAGCAACCAAAGGGGCACTGGACTACACTCGCTGATGGAATGTCAAGACCTCAGGATTGCCACAGACCACGGAAGACCTACACCCATTGGCACAAGCATCACTCGAGACACAGCTCCCTACCTGACTCTTACAAACAAACGTTCCGCAAGTTCAATTGATCCAAACGGGCGAATATCAATGCAGTGGTCACGCCATTATATCGACCACTGTAATAGGATCGAACAATAAAGCAGTTATATGTCGGGATCGCGTCATGGACTGGACGAAGCTCCGAGAGGAGCCTAGGAACCGCTCACCTTCCCAAGAAACCCAAGTCGAAATCTTTTTATAGGACTGGATTAGCAACTCCAAAAAAGTTTCCAGAACACACCAAAACATTAAAGACAACCACAGCCACATCTTGCATCAATTCGCATCTACTGCACATCTGGGCAGCAAGGACTAGTTTGCAGCTGCGATGGAAGAGGCAGTGATATAATTGAAAACTACGAAAACGCAGCGCACAGGTAATTCAAGAAGATGTGAAGTACGCTAACTACCTTTGTAGGGAAACGTGGCTATCTGTATACCATGGCCTGCGAGGCACACTCACCACTGAAAAAACATAGGAGCTCCTCCGTTACTTGATCAACTGCTCAGATAGCAAAACAGAGTCCCAACACAACATGGCTAAAATCATACACCAATTTGCTGAGACATGGGAGACCTGCACACAGCCGCGAGAAAGACATATCTTCAGACGCACCCGCATAACACCTACCATCCTACTTAGGAGCACCAAACCAGGCGCTTGACGAATACATCCAACTGCACGAAGTCACTGCATCCATACAGACATTAGAAGACACACAGCTCCAAGAATAGATCACATATATAACATGATACTTGTCAGCCATGACGACTCATCGCACTTAGAGCTCACAAACTACTTCACAATATCTCGAAGGAAGGAACAATACCTGAGGAATGCAAGACCGCCGAAGTTCGGCTGATCCCCAAAACAGGTAAACCACCCAGTATAGCCAACCTCCACTCCATACCTCTTACTTCGTGCGTATAAAAACTTCTGGAGCACATCATCCTCAAAATACTTCAATTCTTTCTGTAAGATGCGGTAGAACTGCCCCAACAAATGCTGGGTTTCCGACCCGATTTATACACGCAAGATATACTGCTCCAGCTCAAAGGCAAGGAATGATGATGAGTGGGCCTCCTGAGGAAATCATCGCAAACCGACTCTTCAGTGAAAGTTCGCCCCTACATCTGTGTCCGAACTTAACGTCTAGAAAGTCTCGCAAAACCGCGCGTCGGCCCCTTGGGGCTGAGCTCGCCTGATGCCAACCCTCACGAGCTCTCACTGCATCGGGTCGCCTGCCGATACGCTCGCTGTAATTTTGGAGATCCTCTTCGCGCGCAGCCGTGCCGCTGGCGTACCGCAGGGTCCTCGCGCCGTTGCCGTGACGCTTGGGCCTTCGTTCTCGAACGCTATCTTGCGTAGCCAGACACACGCTTCGGCTCCCGCTCTCGTACGCATCTTGGCGTCGCTCAGCTTCACGATTCTGCTCATCGCACATCTGCAGCCTTATCCATGGGCGACTCCGAGAACAGCGAACGGATTTTATTACACGCTCCCCGCCATCTAGTCCCAATCCAAGAACTAAACTGCTGGGTTTCCCAGACCCCATCTAGATCCAAGAACTAAACTATACACGCCATCTAGTAACAATAAGAACTAACTGCTCCACATACGCAGGATCAGACCCAAGGAGCTTCGCCCCTAAAAGATGGAATTAGACCCGCACCCGTAATTCCCCGACGGGTACATTGGGACTGGATCTAAAGGGTGCTTTCGAAAATGTGAAACACACATCCATCCTGGCATCTTACTGAACATCCTGGACTGCAGAGTCAAGAGCTACCAGTATAGGAAGTTTTTCCTCACAGATCGCAAAGCCATTCTCAAAAAAGGGGACCGCACCACGGACCCATTTTTAAAAAGAGGTCGTGGAGCTCCCCAGGGGGCCGTACAATGTTCCCTCCTCTTGTAGGACTCCCTGCACTACTTAATTCCAATAGGGTATATATAATGGCCTCTAGGGGGACGACATTACCATATGGTCCCCGAAGAGATCTCTGAGAGCAATGGCGGAGCAGCTACAGAAAACAGCAGACGTAGTAAATGGCTATGCAAGGTCATGCCCGACTGAGTTACGCCATTCAAAAATGTGAACTATTAGTTGTGTCCCAAACCAAAAAGCGACCTTCAGGGATACCGACCTTCAGCATACACATAGATGGGCACCTTATGACCCCTGCTCAAAGCATCAAGATACTGGGCGTGAACTTTCAGAATGACAAGAAAAATATCACAACAATCAACGCGATCAAAACCATGGTGGTGCAAGTCACACACATGCTCAAGCGCATGACTGTTAAGACAAAGGGAATGGGCGAATCTGATACACTCCGACTCGTACAGGTCTTCGCCATGTCGCGGATCACTTACGCAGTGCCCTAATCTCGGCTTTCGGCAACGGAACTGAAGAAACTAGACACCATTATAAGAATAGCGTACAAGAATGCTCTGAGCCTACCAGTCAGCATTTGGACAGACAAATTGCTTAGTCTCGTAATCAACAACACAGCTGATCAACTCGTCGCGAGGTACATCTATCCCACCGGAGGGCTAGCCGGCAGATCTATCCTTTCCAGACTGGGGCTTCCGTTTCAACACCCAACACTGCGAGTCATAGAGATCCCGCATGATATCAAGAAGCACATTAAAGTGTCTACTCCCGCGAAACACACACGCCGTAATTAAGCCGACCGGAGGGCAGCCAGAGCCGGTGCTATCTTATCAAAGGAGTATGGAAACCAACCTGCCGTAGCATACACGGACGTGGCCCTCTACCCGGAAGGCGAACCACAATAGCGACATTTATCATAAGCCAAGAGCACCGCACCAGCGTATCACTGGACCGAACCAACCCCATACTCGACGAGAAAGCGGCCGTTGCCTTGGCGCTTACAAAAACTCAAGTGAGACCGTAATTTCCGGCTCCCAACCCGCTTCTCGCACGTTTTCCTGCGCCCGTATGCCAAACTACAATTAACATTAGGAAACAGAAGCCACTAGCGAAGGCGTCAAGATAAGCTGGGCGCCTAAGCACGTTGGAGTTTCAGGGAACGAGATTCCTCATCTCACAGCTCAAGAGTGGTCCAGGCCAGCACCCGAAGACGGAGATCTGCATCCGCTTACTCTAGTCTCGTATGAAGACATTACCTCGTACTATCGGCTGGAGACAAACGTACGCTCCACCGTACAGACAGCAACCCAAGCGTCACGATAGTATACAATCGGGATCAATATGAAGGTGAAGAGGGGAGCATCAATTAGCGGGAACTCCAAACTGCACAGCGGCCCTTTTCAGAACTTTGGAGATACAGGTAGCAGTGCCTTCTGACCCTCGTTGTCTCTTGCCTCATACAACCCTGATATAACTCGAAACATGGTACCTCTGCTTGTTTATTTGCCACACGAGCGATAACCTTCAAATTGATCCCTACCGTACTTGGGTCCTGCGAAATATTACTTACGCCCACCTGATCAGAAACCACTACACCTACCCCACCATGTATCCTCGTTTGTGCCACTTCGGTTGGGAATCCGAGACACTTTTTCATGTGGTAGGCGGGTGTACGCAAAGCCCACTTTACCCGCACAATGGCGTCCACCCTTATAAACATTAGGAGAGCGCCTTGGCCCGCTCTTTCCTCGACGTCCAGCGCAAGTTGGTAGAGAGGGCAGAAGACGCAGCCCGTTCTAATGGACTCCTGTAAAAGAAGGCCAACCTAAAGAATCCTCACTAGGAAACAATAATATGTTTATATCTCTGTCTCTAACCGCGATAAAGAGAACTGCGTTAGTGTTCTACGCCGATCACACTCCACCAAAAAGAATCGCTTATAACCAGCTCCATGTTTGAGTGATTTGCTGGCCTGTATGCGCACAAGTTCCTTCTTTCTTGTTTTTTCGCCTTGGTTTTCAATGCGAAAACGCATGGCATATTTCATGTTTAAAATCATTCGCTTTTCTTATAAACCTTCCGTTGAGAGTCAGCGCTTGCGTTGTGCACCTTTCTTTCTTTTGTCCCGGCTGTTTGAGCGCTTTTTTGTAAGACACACTTTTCTTTGCTGCCTTCAAGCTTCGATTCTTCCTCTCTTAGGCGGAGCGAGTTTTTGTTTGTGTAGAAATTACTGTTTGACAAGAGACTGCGAACGAAATGGCCGACTGCTCATCATCTAAAACCAACTCAAAGTACATGTAACATGAAGCCAAATTTCTCTGAAGCTTTTGGAAACAAGGTAGTCGATCTCAGAAGCAGAATCGTGTAAATTTGGTTCTCGAAATCTAAAAATTGTACCTTCAGACTGAGAAACGCGCACGCATCCCTAACGACCACAGTTCTCCATGCGTCTCGCTGTACAAAACGTGGGATTTCAAAATTCGTTTCGTCTGTTGTGTTTGAAAAAAGATGTGAACTGGAACCATGTACTGAGGCGCACAGGAGCAATTACAACATTCTAACTTCAGGCGTAGCATGTAAGGGAAGCAGCAAAGTAGGTTTCCGGGTAATGGTGCTTCCGTCTGGCGATCGTAATTCGGGCAAGTGTAAAATCCCACTAAGACAGAACAAAATATCCTGAATACAAAATATAACTGCACTAAAACGAGTGATAGATGCCCTCCTCACAATTTTGGAGGGAAATACCTCGAGTGATTGAATTCGTCACGTCCTTGAAGTGAGAAATCTTGCGCATTATCGGTTGAAACTAGATTGAAATATTTTTTGCTCATGATTTTTTTTGCCCGGTAATAATTCTATAAACATGTCGATATAAACATATTTTAAAATTTCAACCCAGGTAAGCGGCACAGTTGAAACTTTAGAACGGCACACTGGCATTTATACCACGTGATCTGTACTTCTTGGAAGCGCTGCTGTTTACTTTGTAATTTTTCTTCAGATTGTTCGAGTTGCTGTCCTGAATAATTCCGGAAATAAAATTCCTTTTGTGCTAGAACACTTACCTTGCAGCCTTGGCACCTCTTTAGTGTTCCTAAGCTATAGTCCCTAATTTAACGACATCGAGCATAAATCTGTAGGGTCGTTAGTTTCAGTCTAAGATGAAAGAACAATGCTTTTGCGCTACGCTTTTTACAAAGAACAACGCCTGGGATTTACGATAGCGTATGTATTGAAGAGAAGACCTATCAAGGCGTTATTTCTGGCTACTCTTTTTGTGGCATTTTCCTTAGCACAAAACCGCCAAAAAGTTAGCGTACTTCTGCACTGGTTTCGTTTGTAAGTAATAAACTATATATCAGGGGGCTAAATAAAAAACAAAGTGGATACTATCCATGTATTGAAGGTGTTTGGAAGCAAGGCTTAACGACACCCACAACATTGCCCATGCGACGTCACTTGAATCCACACACAAGGCAACAAAGAGCGAAACGAGAGGCTCTGCCACCCATTACTTGGCATTGGCTATGCGCCATCACGAACGCAGCAGCGTCGGCCATGGCCCGGCTAGAGCGGTGGACGCCACCGCCGGAGCCCGGTCGTGGTCGGCCAAAAAAAACGCAGAGCAGCGTCTTTTGAATGGTGAGACAGCGAATCCTAGCCATCCTGATGTGCTAGCTCGGGCTACCCCACCGTGCGACACAAGCGTTCACACCAAAACAATTCGGGGTGTGAGCTTAGTGATTCCCATCATACCGATTTAAGCTAGTTAGTTTAGTAAGTTTGAGAATTGCGAGAAGGTAAGGAACTTCTATAATCGCTATTGAACATGACCAGTTGCTCCTTCCGCGTTTTGTAATACCTCTTAAAGGCATCTAAATGGGTATTCATAAATTTAGAGACCCGAGCGTATTCCAGCGAAGCAGTGCGCAAAAGGTTGCATTTCTCTAGCAGCCAGACGTCTGTATTTCATTTTCCCGCCCCTGAAACCAACCCCTAACGTATCTTTTCAGTACGACCACTTAAATCCGTCCGGTTAGGGTTACCCGGGAGGTGCTGTCGAATAAGTTAATCAAGCCGTGCGAAAGAAGCGCACAATGTACGCGGAGCTGCGCCAAAACATGTCCAAAACAACCACCGTAAGCCGAGAAAAGGCGACAAAGCCGTACCGCCAATGCGCCCGCCGGCGAGCAACCACCTCCGCGGGCGGAATGCTAGGTTACGTTCGCCGTGCCGTACACAGTGTGCTTCGTGTGTGAAACATTCCGATCCCCCTCTTCCGCCACCCCCCCCCGCTGCTGCATCCGCCGCGTTGGCAGTCTATTGTCCCGCAGGCCGCAAAAAACCATTGTCTGATACAGGCAGAAAGCTTTACTTTAAAACAAACTGTATATATTAGTGCGGTAAATAGTATTATGAATCTCGTAAAGCACTAGTTTGTGAAAAATCTTGATAGAACAAAATGTCTCGATTTTTGGGTTTAGTTTCAATGCTGCCCCAAAGCATTACTAGTGCAATTGACGAAGCGTTCTCTTTTATTTCAGAATATATGTCACTAAATAAGTGACGCCGTCAGTGAATCGTAAGTGGCTCAGATAGTTCAAATTTTTTCGAACACCCGCTCTCCTCTACCGCTTCTTAAGTTCTAGTAAAAAAGTGATCATTTGTAGCCAAACCATATTTCAGCAGCACAATATTACAAATGTATTGCCCTCATTGGTACAAAGAACAATGCAGGTACATTTATATTTTTAAGGTTTTAAGTTGGACAGGCTCGGATACCCTACCTTGAAGGCGCACATTTGCAACATTATGGTGGGAATACAAGGTGTTCGTTTTAATATTAGGTAGGCAGAACTTCATCTCAGGGACGTTAACACTTGAAGCCTGTTTGTTGAAGGTGTCCATCTTGTAGATCTTTTTTGCTCGGATGGGGTCCGAGGAACCGCCTTGCGGATACATTGCATCAAAAAGGTGGAACTCCAAATAGAAGATTTAATTAGGAAACGGGAAAAGAACATAGCAAGACAGGAGGAACCAACGAAAAAAGGGCGAATCTCGCTCGCTTGCTGTCGTCTTCCGTGGGAGAAGGTAGCGGCTGGGCCCTGCCTGCTTGAAACACCCCTGGCATCTCACACCTCGGGCCGTTAGCTCTCACCTCTCGAAACAGCATTGATGAATGCGATAACGTTGCGCTCATTTAACTGCAATTTTTAAATTGATAGCACTCATCGCACCGCCCGTCGGGATGTGCGTGACTCTGTTACGTAAATTTCTCGCCTGCGGCCTTTTCGCTGCACTAAAAAAACACTGCAACGTGTGGGCGTCATCAAAAGAGTGCTTGTACCATTTCGCGTATCGGTTGGAAAGAAACCCCATCCTTTAAAAATTGCCGCCAATCGATGGAGTGAACGTGGTTGGAGAGCGGGATACTGAATTCCCGACTAGGGCATGACTGATCGTAAAGATGCACAAAGGCGTGCACGAAACACAACATGAGTCTTTATCATTTATTTCGTTGAACTCTTTTACCCAAACAAAACATCGTTGCAGTGATAACACTTGAATAAATGACAGGGTTAACTGAGCAGGCACAGACCTGGCCATTCCACTGGAGTTTGCGACACGGCTTGAACGGCGTAGTGAAAGGCGGCTTCAGTTTATTTGGCATAAAAGTGTGACTGATGGTGTCAGTCAACCTCGATGAAAATTGCCTAGTTTATCTGAGGACCGGAGCAGTCCAGCGTTATGATTTTTTTGTGATGTCACGAAATTCAGGTTATAAAAGTTTTTTGAAACACACTCTTCCGACGAAACCCATGTTGTACTTCGGGTGGAAATGCGTCATTGTTTATTTGTTATAAAACCTTTACCAACAGCTATGCATAGAACCTACAACCATAAAATCTCTAACGGATTTCTAAGTATTTTACGTTCCAATATCCCCCGCACGGTGCACCTGAGTAATCTTGGTGACGGTGTTGGCGACACCGCGGATCCCAAGCCCCCAACATAAACTGTAACCTATCGTGGTGATTTATAAAGGTGAAGGGTAGAAGCTCAAACGGTGGCAGTCGGAGCCCAGTTCAAGCTCCGGCGGAAGGGCTCCCTGTCTGTTTACCAGGCAGGGAGCTCCGGGACCTCTCAGGCTATCAGGGTAAGGTTTGAGAAGAAAGTACCCCCCGTCCCCTGCTTTTTTTCTATGCTGTATGGAAAATTCAAACCCCCCTCCAACCGTGATCGGTCCCTGAAAAGGGGCCGCACCGAAGTATCTTTCCCTCCACTTCCAAGCATGAGCTTCCCAAAGCCAGACAAATACTCTCGTTTCCTTGTTATCGAATCTCGTGACACAGCCCGCCCTCTTGCTTCACATTAGTATTTTTGATTACAAAATACGTTGATGGAATAATTGGGAAACCTACAATGCCAAAAAACAACGGGGGGAGCCGGGGGGCTATCTTATAAAGGAGTATGGAAACCAACCTGCCTGGCATACACGGACGTGGCCCTCTACGCGGAAGGCGAGCCACAATAGCGACATTTATCATAAACCAAGAGCACCGCACCAGCGTATCACTGGACCGAACCAACCCCATACTCGACGAGGAAGCGCCCGTTACCTTGGCGCTTACCCAAACTTGACACAATAATTTCCGGCTCCCAACACGCTTCTCGCACGTTTTCCTGCGCCCGTACACCAAACTACAATTAATATATGAAACAGAAGTCTCTAGCGAAGGCGTCAAGATAAGCTGGGCGCCTGCGCACGTTGGAGTCTCGGGGAACAAGATTTCTCATCTCACAGCTCAAGAGTGGTCCAGGCCAGCACCCGAAGACGGAGATCTGCATCCGCTTCCTCTAGTCTCGTATGAAGAGATTACCTCGTACTATCGGCTGGAGACAAACGTACGCTCCACCGTACAGACAGCAACCCAAGCGTCATGATAGTATACAATCGGGATCAATATGAAGGTGAAAATGGGTGCATCAATTAGAGGGAACTCCAAACTGCACAGCGGCCCTTTTCAGAACTTTAGAGATTCAGGTAGCAGTGCCTTCTTACCCTCGTTGTTTCTTGCCTCATACAACCCTGATATAACTCGAAACATGGTACCTCTGCTTGTTTATTTGCCACACGAGCGATCACCTTGAAATTGATCCCTACCGTACTTGGTGTCCTGCGAAATATTACTTACGCCCACCTGATCAGAAACCACTACACCTACCCCACCATGTATCCTCGTTTGTACCACTTCGGTTGGGAATCCGAGACACTCTTTCATGTGGTCGGCGGCTGTACGCAAAGCCCACTTAACCCGCCCAATGGCTTCCACCTTTATAAACATTAGGAGAGCGCCTTGGCCAGCTCTTTCCTCGACGTCCAGCGCAAGTTGGTAGAGAGGGCAGAAGACGCAGCCCGTTCTAATGGACTCCTGTAAAAAGAAGGCCAACCTAAAGAATCCTCACTAGGAAACAATAATATGTTTATATCTCTGTCTCTAACCGCGATAAAGAGAACTGTGGTAGTGTTCTACGCTGATCACACTCCACCAAAAAGAATCGCTTATAACCAGCTCCATGTTTGAGTGATTTGCTGGCCTGTATGCGGACAAGTTCCTTATTTCTTGTTTTTTCGCCTTGGTGTTCAATGCGAAAACGCATGGCATATTTCAAGTTTAAACTCATTCGCTTTTCTTATAAATCCTTTCGTTGAGAGTCCGCGCTTGCGTTGTGCACCTTTCTTTCTTTTGTCCCGGCTGTTTGAGCGCTTTTTTTGTAAGACACACTTTTCTTTGTTGCCTTCAAGCTTCGACTCTTCCTCTCTTAGACGGAGCGAGTAGTTGTTTGCGTAGACATTATTGGTTTGACAAGAGACTGCGAACGAAATGGACGACTGCTGACCATCTAAAACCAACTCAAAGTACATGTGACATGAAGCCAAATTTCTCTGAAGCTCTTGGAAACGAAGTAGTCCATCGCAGAAGCAGAATCGTGCAAATTTGGTTCTCGAAATCTAAAAATTGTACCTTCAGACTGAGAAACGCGCACGAATCCCTAACGACCACAGTTCTCCATGCGTCTCGCTGTGCGAAGGTGGGCCTTAAAAATCTGTTTCGTCTTTTGTGTTTGAAAAAAGATGTGAACTGGAACCATGTACTGAGGCGCACAGGAGCAATTACAACATTCTAACTTCAGGCGTAGCATGTAAGGGAAGCAGCAAAGTAGGTTTCCGGGTAATGGGGCTTCCGCCTGGCGATTGTAATTCGGGCAAATGTAAAATCCCACTAAGACCGAACAAAATATCCTGAACCCAGATTAAAATAAGAACACGTCATGCCATTGGACTGTGCTTCTGCTATAACTGCACTAAAACGAGTGATCGATGCCCTCCTCACAATTTTGGAGGGAAATACCTCGAGTGACTGAATTTGTCACGTCCTTTAAGTGAGAAATCTTCCGCATTGTCGGTTGACACTAGATTGAAATATTTTTTGCTCATGATTTTTCCTGCCCGGTAAAAATTCTATAAACACGTCGATAAAACATATTTTAGAATTTCAACCCAGGTAAGTGGCACAGCTGAAGCTTTAGAATGGCCACACCGGCATTTATACCACGTAATCTGTACTTCTTGGAAGCGCTGCTGTTTACTTTGTAATTTTTCTTCAGATTGTTCGAGTTGCTGTCCTGAATAATTCCTGAAATAAAATTCCTTTTGTGCTGGAACACTTACCTCTCAGCCTTGGCCCCTCTTTAGTGTTCCTAAGCTATAGTCTCTAATTTAACGACATCCAGCATAAATCTGTAGGATGGTTAGTTTCAGCCTAAGAGTAAAGAACAATGCTTTTGCTGCTACGCTTTTTACAAAGGATACGCCTGGGATTTACGATAGCGTACGTATTGAAGAGAAGACCTATCCAGGTGTTACTTCTGGCTCCTCTTTTTGTGGCTTGTTCCTTAGCACGAAACCGTCACAAACTCAGCGTACTTGTGCACTGGTTTCGTTTGTAAGTAATGAACTATATATCAGGGGGCTATATAAAAAACAAAGTGGCTACTATCCATGTATTGAAGGTGTTTGGAAGCAAGGCTTTAAACGACACCCACAACAATTGCCCATGCGACGTCACTTGAATCCACACACGAGGCTATACAAAGAGCGAAACGAGAGACTCTGCCAGCCATTACTTGGCATTGGCTATGCGCCATCACGAACGCAGCAGCGTCGGCCATGGACCGGCTAGAGCGGTGGACGCCACCGCCGGAGCCCGGTCGTGGTCGGCCAAAAGAAAACGCAGAGAAGCGTCTTTTGAATTGTGACACAGCGAAACCTAGCCGTCCTGATGTGCTAGCTCGGGGCTACGCCACCGTGTGACACAAGCGTTCACACCAAAACAATTCGGGGTGTGAGCTTGGCGATTCCCATCACTACCGATTTAAGGTAGTTAGTTTAGTAAGTTTGGGAATTGCGAGAAAGGTAAGGCAACTTCTAGAATCGCTATTGAACATGACCAGTTGCTCCTTCCGCCTTTTGTAATACCTCTTAAAAGACAACTGAATGGGTATTCATGAATTTAGAGAACTGAGACGTATTCTGGCGAAGCCGTGCGCAAAAGATTGCATTTCTCTATCAGCCAGACGTCTAGATTTCATTTTCCCGCCCCTGAAACCAACCCCTAACGTATCTGTTTCAGTACGACCACATGGGTCCGTCCGGTTAGGGTTACCCGGGAGGTGCTGTCGAGTAAGTTATTCAAGCCGTGCGAAAGAAGCGCACAATGTACGCGGAGCTGCGCCAAAACATGTCCAAAACAACCGTAGCTAAAGAAGGCGACAAAGCCGTAGCGCCAATGCGCCCGCCGGCGAGCAGCCACCTCCGCGGGCGGAATGCTACGTTACCTTCGCCGTGCCGTATACAGTGTGCTCCGTGTGTGAAACATTCCGATCCCCCTCTTCCGCCACCCCCCCCCGCTGCTGCATACGCCGCGTTGGCAGTATATTGTCCCGCAGGCCGCAAAAAACTATTGTCTGATACAGGCCGAAAGCTTTACTTTAAAACAAACTGTATATATTAGTGCGGTAAATAGTATTATGAATCTCGTAAAGCACTAGAGTTTGTGAAAAATCTTGATAGAACAAAATGTCTCAATTTTTGGGTTTAGTTTCAATGCTGCCCCAAAGCATTACTGGTGCCCTTGACGAAGCGTTCTCTTTTATTTCAGAATATATGTCACTAAATAAGTGACGCCGTCCGTGAATCGTAAGTGGCTCAGATAGTTCAAATTTTTTCGAACACACGCTCTACTCTACCGCTTCTCATGTTCTACTAAAAAAGTGATCATTTGTAGCCAAACCATAATTCAGCAGCACAATATTACAAAGGTATTGCCCTCATTGGTACAAAGAACAATGCAGGTACATTTATATATTTAAGGTTTTAAGTTGGACAGGCTCGGATACCCTACCTTGAAGGCGCACATTTGCAACAGGATGGTGGGAATACTAGGTGTTCGTTTTATTATTCCGTACCCAGAACTTCACCTCAGGGACGTTAACACTTGAAGCCTGTTGGTTAAAGGTGTCCATCTTGTAGACCTTTTTTGCTCGGATGGGGCCGAGGAACCACCTTGCGGATAGATTGCATTAAAAAGGTGGAACTCCAAATAGAAGATTTAATTAGGAAGCGGGAAAAGAACATAGCAAGACAGGAGGCACCAACGAAACGCAGGGCGAAATCTTGCTCGCTTGCTGTCGTCTTCCGTGGGAGAAGGTAGTGGCTGGGCCCTGCCTGATGGAAACTCCCCTGGCATCTCACACCTCGGGCCGTTAGCTCTCACCTCTCGAAACAGCAATGGTGAATGCGATAACGTTGCGCTCATTTAAATGCAATTTTTAAATTGATAGCACTCATCGCACCGCCCGTCGGGATGTGCGTGACTCTGTTACGTAAATTTCTCGCCTGCGGCCTTTTCGCTGCACTAAAAAAACACTGCAACGTGTGGGCGTCATCAAAAGAGTGCTTGTACCATTTCGCGTATCGGTTGGAAAGAAACCCCATCCTTTAAAAATTGCCGCCAATCGATGGAGTGAACGTGGTTGGAGAGCGGGATACTGAATTCCCGGCTAGGGCATGACTGATCGTAAAGATGCACAAAGGCGTGCACGAAACACAACATGAGTCTTTATCATTTATTTCGTTGAACTCTTTTACCCAAACAAAACATCGTTGCAGTGATAACACGAATAAATGACAGGGTTAACTGAGCAGGCACAGACCTGACCATTCCACTGGAGTTTGCGACGCGGCTGGAACGGCGTAGTGAAAGGCGGCTTCAGTTTATTTGGCATAAAAGTGTGACTGATGGTGTCAGTCAACCTCGATGAAAATTGCCTAGTTTATCTGAGGACCGGAGCAGTCCAGCGTTATGATTTTTTTGTGATGTCACGAAATTCAGGTTATAAAAGTTTTTTGAAACACACTCTTCCGACGAAACCCATGTTGTACTTCGGGTGGAAATGCGTCATTGTTTATTTGTTATAAAACCTTTACCAACAGCTATGCATAGAACCTACAACCATAAAATCTCTAACGGATTTCTAAGTATTTTACGTTCCAATATCCCCCGCACGGTGCACCTTGAGGAATCTTGGTGACGGTGTTGGCGACACCGCGGATCCCAAGCCCCCAACATAAACTGTAACCTATCGTGGTGATGTGTATAAAGGTGAAGGGTAGAAGCCTCAAACGGTGGCAGTCGGAGCCCAGTTCAAGCTCCGGCGGAAGGGCTCCCTGTCTGTTTACCAGGCAGGGAGCTCCGGGACCTCTCAGGCTATCAGGGTAAGGTTTGAGAAGAAAGTACCCCCGTCCCCTGCTTTTTTTCTATGCTGTATGGAAAATTCAAAACCCCCCTCCAACCGTGATCGGTCCCTGAAAAGGGGCCGCACCGAAGTATCTTTCCCTCCACTTCCAAGCATGAGCTTCCCAAAGCCAGACAAATACTCTCGTTTCCTTGTTATCGAATCTCGTGACACAGCCCGCCCCCTTGCTTCACAATTAGTATTTTTGATTACAAAATACGTTGATGGAATAATTGGGAAAACCTACAATGCCAAAAAACAACGCACAGGCGAAGTGATCGTCGAGGTAAAAAACCAGCAGCAGGCAACCACACTTCTTGGTCAGACGAAAATGGTCGATCTGGACATCAGGGTCACACCCCAGCGCAGCCTGAATAGCTCGCAGGGTGTCATCTCTGAGGCAGATCTTCTTAACGAGACAGCTGCCGACATTCTTGAAGGTTCAAAGGATCAGGGTGTCACAGCCGTGCGCCGCATCACGATGCGTAGAGATGATAAGATAATCCCCACGAAACATATTATCCTGACCTTCAACTGCTCCTCACTTCCTGACCATTTCAACGCAGGGTACATCCGATCTTCCATTCGTCCTTACATTCCGAACCCGCGCCGCTGCTTTAAGTGCCAGCGGTACGGGCACGGAACCAACTCCTGCCGTGGTCGTCTGACCTGCGCAAAGTGCGCTCAGCAAGATCATCCATCTGATAATTGTCCATCGTCAACCCTCACCTGCGCCAACTGCCAGGGACCCCATGCCGCCTACTCTCGAACGTGCGAGAATTTTAAGCAGGAGAAGGAGATCATTAATGTGAAGGTAACTCAGGACATCACCTTCCCAGAGGAGCAAAAAAGGTTCGCCTCTTTCCCCCTGGGGAGGTACGCCGACGCGGCTCGCCGGGGGTGGGGCGGCGTCTGGTGTCCACAGGGACGCAGTTCAGCGAGTCTGACCTCGTCCCTCCAACGCCCCCCCCTGGGGTGCCTCAGGCAGACCAATCCGTCGCCACGCCGCTTGCTGAGGCAGCAGCGGTTGTGGTGACAACCTCTTCTGTAGGGACCGGTGCCGCTCCCGCCTCTGCCTCCCCGTCCTCCAGTGCGTTGGAGGGTGCCGACCGGATGGACACCGGGGGCCCCGCATCGGCTCCCACCGCCACCGTACCTCCTGTGCCACCTTTGGTGTCCCGGACGCCCTTGGCGGTGGCGGCTCAAACGAAGGGCTCCCGAAAGGGGGCCAGGTCCGAGGGGCCTGGTCCGCCGGGCACCCTTCTGGCATTCGATGAGGAGATGGATGTCGCTCCGTTCCTGCCTGCAACGCAGCGCAAGGAACGGTCTCCGATGTCCAAGCCCACAGAAAGGCCTAGAAATCCCAGAATAACAGCCCCGAAAGACGACACATGAACAAAAACACACACACACACACACTCTAGTTATTCCTAAATTTAAATAATGGGAAAAGAAAACATCATCCAATGGAACTGCAGAGGCCTCCTTAAAAATCTTGACGATGTGTATGAGATGCTGCATGCCAATCAGCCAAGTATCATGTGTCTCCAGAAAACCTACTCAATTCTAAACAAACAAATTTTTTGAATAGGTACATGGTATTCAGAAAGGACAGGGTTGCCTGCACACACTCTTCAGGAGGTGTGGCAATTGTCGCCCAGAAATCCTTAGCCTGCCACCCTGTCACTCTGAACACTGTCCTTGAGGCTGTAGCAATCCGTACGATAATATTTAATAGGTTATAACGGTATGCTTCATTTTCATCTCTCCTGATCATGCACTTTCGAGCTCTGACTTCGAGGCACAGGTCGACCAGCTGCCCGAACCATACATACTAACAGGCGACCTTAATGCGCACAACTCTCTTTGGGGCTCCTCTAGAATGGATGCCCGAGGTCGCCTGATAGAGAAATTTCTCACATCTTCAGGAGCATGCCTTTTCAACAAGAAACAGCCGACATACCATACCTTAGGGCACAATACATACTCGCATCTTGATTTGGCTATTGTCTGTGGAATTCTCTTTCCATTTCTTGAGTGGGGCGTGGGCACGGACCCATATGGTAGTGACCACTTCCCCACTTCCCTAACGTACATAGGTAAAGGCCCAAGCAGTCTATCTTCCCAGAACAGGTTTTAATGAATCAAAAGCAAACTGGAGTACATTCACAGAAACATCTAAACTACACCACACAACCATAAAACACCTACACGTGGAGGAAGCAGCCCAACTCGTCTCGGAACACATACTCGACGCCGCCGAAAAGTCCATGCCCCAGGCCTCCAGTGCGTCCCGCAACCCAAGGAGGCCCTGGCGGAACGAGGACTGTAGGCGGGCGCGAGAGGCCCAGAACAAGGCGTGGGGTGTCCTTCGCTGGTACCCCACGCCAGATAATCTCATTTCCTTTAAACGGGCAAAGGCTCTTGGGGAGCGTGTGCGTCGTGAGGCGAAACGGGAGGGTTGGCGGGCCTTCCTCACTTCCATCAACTCATACACCGACACTCACAAAGTCTGGACACGGATACGCAAGCTAAAAGGACAACAGACACACAGCCTGCCCCTGGTTAGCACAACAGGGGACACACTCGAAGACCAGGCCAACACGCTTGCACAACACTTGAACACGTGTCCAGCTCAGCACACTACACAAACACTTTCATGAAACACAAAAATCTGCAGAAAAAAGCCCTTACACGACAAAGACAAATCAAAAACTTCTTACAACTCTGAATTCACTCTCTACGAGTTGAGGGCTGCCCTGAGCACGTGCGAACCTTCAGCTACAAGCGCAGATAATATTGCATACACCATGATACAACACCTACACCCAAACACTCTTGAAACACTCCTACATCTATACAACAACATATGGCTTTCGGGGCACATTCCTCGCTCTTGGAGGGAGGCCATAGTAGTGGCTATCCTAAAGGAAGGGAAGGACCCTTCCTCTCCCCCAGTTATCGTCCCATTGCCCTGACAAGCTGCCTTGTAAGTTCTTTGAGAAGATGATAAACAGGAGACTCGTGTACTTCTTAGAGTACAATGGTCTTCTCGAGAGCTGCCAGGGAGGCTTCAGGGCGGGGCGATCTACCAAAGATCAACTCGTTGCATTAGAGGCGTAATAGTATTGTTTGATCTAGAAAAAGCTTACGATACCGCGTGGTGGTATGGCATCCTAAGCGACCTCAAGTCCTTCGGCGTGGCAGGTAACATGATGAACACACTTGCCAGCTACTTGTCTCAAAGAACCTTTCGTGTGCGAGTTGGAACTGCACTCTCTAGGGTTCATGTGCAGGAAAATGGAGTGCCGCAAGGTGGAGTTTTAAGTTGCACCCTTTTTATTGTGAAAATGAATTCTCTTAGGAAGGCGCTGCCACCGTCGATTTCCTGTTCAATCTATGTAGACGACGTTCAGCTCTCTTTTAAATCCTGTAACTTGTCTGTCTGTGAGCGCCAGGTCCAGCTTGGTGTTAACAAGCTAGCTGGTTGGGCAGATAGCAACGGTTTTAAATTTAATCCAGGGAAGTGCACTTGTGTCTTGTTTTCCAAGAGGCGTGGCATCCGACCACTCCACGGTGTCTCGATTCCTGTAAAAAGGAACACAAGTTTTTAGGTATAATCTTTGACGAAAAGCTCACATTCATCCCACACATAAAACAACTAAAACATAAATGCTTAAAAACAATGAATATCCTGAAGGTTCTCTCGCACATCTCTTTTGGTGCTGACAAACAACTTCTGTTGCGTGTTTTTACCAGCTTGATAGGTTCACGATGGACTATGGCAGCGTTGTCTATGGGTCAGCCACTAAAACATCCCTCAGAATGCTGGACCCTGTGCTTCATCTAAAGCTCCGCTTGTCGTGTGGCGCCTTTCGGACTAGTCCAGTCGAAAGCCTGTATGTAGAGTGCAACAAATGGAACCTACAACGTCAGCGAGCATACACAGACCACCTTTATGCTTTAAAATTTCATCCATGCCTCACCATCCTTTTAAATCAGTTTTTCATGATACCTCCATGACTGAACTCCTTTTAAATCGACCATCGTTCTCTGCGCCCTTCTCTTACAGA